>CM030368.1:211978595-212436095 GCA_017893485.1 Hemerocallis citrina
ACAGTAGTATTAGTATTACAGTAATGAAGATACTTAGCATACAGTATTACAGTAATGAGCATGCAGTAAAACTACAATAATATCAAATTAAATATTGTAGTAATGAGCATACAATATTACATTATTACAGTCTTAGTAAATGATAAGGTATTTTGAAATATTACACCAATAATATAAAGTTAGCTAACCATAAAATTTGGTCATGCTCTACACTAAGATATGATGCAATTATTTGAATAAGGCATGGTTACATGATTATAGTAAATTATGGAATGGAATGAACTAGCTTCACAATTTTGTTTCAGAGTAACTTGCAAAAATAGTATAAACAAAAATAGACGAAAACTCGAGAAAGAAACCATATAAGTAACCAGAAAGGAAAGCAATCAGAATAGGAGTGGGGAGTTGGGAGATTGAGGGGGAGTAGGAGTGTCGTCGGCGTTGCCGATTTAATTTCGCCGTCGGCGTTGCCGATTTAATTTCACCGTCGGCGTTGCTGATTTAATTTCGCTGATGTTGCCAATCTGCTGTATGCCATCGTGTTGCCATCGATACTGTTGAGAGGGGGGAGGAGATTGGGGAGTTAGGGAGGTGGAGATTGGGATTAGGGTTTGTAATCGGGGATGAGAATGTGAGAGAATTGGGGAAGTTACGGGATATGAGAAGGGTTGAAGATGTGTTGGGTTGTGAAGACTGGTCGGGTCGGGTTTGTTATGTTCAGGC
Organism: Hemerocallis citrina; assembly: GCA_017893485.1. NCBI lineage: Eukaryota > Viridiplantae > Streptophyta > Magnoliopsida > Asparagales > Asphodelaceae > Hemerocallis > Hemerocallis citrina. The sequence goes on from CM030368.1 coordinate 211,979,319, forward strand.
ATGCTCCTTTTGCTTGAACAAAAGGGGTGCCTTAACTGAGCACGCTCAAATCGCCGTTAAGCTTGAGCCTTGAACCTCAGTCGCCTTCAACTACACAATGTGAATTAACTCACAAAATGAGGTAATAACATTAAACTAAGAAATTTCACAAAAACTACCGAAAAATGTGGATGATAGCACACAAAATAAGGTCAAAATAGTAAAATATCAAATTTCAAGAAATTGACAGAAAATTGTGGACGATAGCACACAAAACGAGGCAATAACAGTAAAATACCAAATTTTACAAAATTGACTGATAATTGTGGACTATCCCAAAATATAAGGTCAAAAATTGAAATATGGAATTTTACGAAACGGGCAAAAATTGTGAACATGCCACAAAATAAGGTCAAAATAATGAAATACGAAATATAATGAAAAATGTTGAAAATTGTAGAAAATGATGCAAAACAATGAAATACAAAATTTTTTGAAAATAATTGTTGAAAACTGTGGACAAACTCATTAAATAATATCAGCACAGGGAAATATGATTTTTTTTGAAAATGACCGATAATTGTGGATCCACAGAATGTGACCAAAACAGTCAGTTGCCGAAAATTGTGGACTATTGTTTACAAAATGATGTCAAAACAATAAAATATGAAATTTTACGAAACTGGGAAAACTGTGAACTATACCCACAAAATGTGGTTAAAATAGTGAGGTACGAAATTTAATGACAATGGTAAAATTTTGTGCACTATAGCCCACAAAATTTGGCAATAACAGTAAAATGTTAAATTACATGAAAGTAACTGAAAACTATGGACTATATTGTTTACAAAATGAGGTCATAACAGTGAAATACAAAATTTTATGAAAATGAACGAAAACTGTGGACTATATAGCCCATAAACGAGGCTAAAACAGTCAAATACAAAATTTCACGAAAATGGCCGTAAACTGTGGACTATAACCCACAAAATGTGGCCGAAATTGTAAAATTCGAAATCTCGTTAAAGTGATCAAAAACGGTGTACTATAGCCCACAAAATGCGGGAAATAAAAAATCTCACGAAAATGGCCGAAAATTGTGCACTATAGCCCAAAATGAGGCTAAAACAGTCAAATACAAAATTTCACGAAACGGCTGAAAACTGTGGACTATAACCCACAAAATGACGCCAAAACATTAAAATACAAAATCTCATGAAAGTGATCAAAACCAGTGTACTATAACCTGTAAAATGAAGGGAAATTAAAAAACTCACGAAAGCGGCCGAAAACTGTGGACTACAGCCCTTAAATGAGACTAAAACAGTCAAATACAAAATTTCACAAAAAACGGCCGGAAACAGTGGACTATAACCGACAAAATAAGATCAAAACAGTAAAATTCGAAATCTCATGAAAGTGATCGAAAACAGTGTACTACATAGGAAATCTCATGATAGTGATCGAAAACAGTGTACTACATAGGAAATCTCATGAAAGTGATCGAAAACAGTGTGCTATATCCCACAAAATGTGGGAAATAGAAAATCTCACGAAAGTGGCTGAAAACTGTGAACTATAGCCCACAAATGAGGCTAAAACAATCAAATACAAAATTTTACGAAAACGGCCGGAAACTGCGAACTATAACCCACAAGATGGGAATAAAACAGTAAAATACGAAATCTCATGAAAGTGATCGAAAATAGTGTATTATAGCCCCAAAAATGAGGGAAATAAAAAATCTCACGAAAGTGACAGAAAATTGTGGACTATAGCCCTCAAATGAGGCTAAAACAGTCAAATACAAAATTTCACGAAAACGGTCAGAAACTGTGGACTATTACCCACAAAATGGGGCTAAAACAGTAAAATACAAAATTCCTTGAAAGTGATCAAAAACAGTGTACTGTAGCCCACAAAATGAGGAAAATAAAAAATCTCACGAAAGTGGCCAAAAACTTTGGACTACAGCCCTCAAATGAGGCTAAAACAGTCAAATACAAAATTTCGCTTAAACAGCCGGAAACTGTGGACTATAACCCACAAAATAAGGCCAAAACAGTAAAATACGCAATCTCATTAAAGTGATCGAAAATAGTGTACTACATACGAAATCTCATGAAAGTGATCGAAAACAGCAACCCACAAAATGAGGGAAATAAAAAAATCTCCTGAAAGTGGCCGAAAATTGTGGACTATAGCCCTTAAATGAGGTTAAAAGTGTTAAATAAAAATTTCACGAAAATGGCCGGAAACTGTGGACAAAAACCGACAAAATAAGGCCAAAACAGTAATAAACGAAATCTCACGAAAGTGATAGAAAACAATGTACTATAGTCCACAAAATGAGGAAAATAAAAAATAGAACCAAAGTTGCCGAAAACTGTGTCCCACAGCCCACAAATAAGGCTAAAACAGTCAAATACAAGATTTCACGAAAATTGCCGGAAACTGTGAACTATAACCCACAAAATAAGGCCAAACCAGTAAAAGACGAAATTTCATGAAAGTGATTGAGAACTGTGTACTATATCTCACAAAATAAGGGAAAGAAAAAATCTCACAAAAGTGGTCGAAAACTATGGACTATAGCCCACAAATGAGGCTAAAACAGTCAAATACAAAATTTCACGAAAACGGCCGGAAACTGTGGACTATATAACCCACAATGTGGGGCCAAAACAGTAAAGTATAAAATATCATGAAAGTGATCGAAAAAATTGTACTATAGCCCACAAAATAACGGAAACTTAAAAAATCAAACGAAAGGGGCCGAAAATTGTGAATTGTAGCCCTCAAATGCAGCTAAAACTGTCAAATACAAAATTTCACGAAAACGGCCGGAAACTATGGACTAAAACCCATAAAAGAAGGTCAAAACAGTAATATACGAAATCTAATGAAAGTGAAAAAATAGTGTACTATAGCCCACAAAATGAGGGAAATAAAAAATAAAAACTGTGGACTAGCCCACAAATGAGGCTAAAACAGTCAAATACAAAATTTCACGAAAATGGCCGGAAACTGTGGACTATAATCCACTAAATGAGGCCAAAATAGTAAAATACTAAATCTCATGAAAGTGATCGAAAACAGTGTACTATATTCCACAAAATGAGTGAAATAAAAAATCTCATGAAAGTGATCGAAAACAGTGTACTATATTTCACAAAATGAGGGAAATAAAAAATCTCAGGAAAGTGGCCGAAAAGTATGGACTATAGCCTACAAAAGAAGCTAAAACAGTCGAATACAAAATTTCATTAAAACGGCCGGAAACTGTGGACTATAACCCACAAAATGAGGCCAAAATAGTAAAGTATGAAATATCATGAAAGTGATCGAAAATAGTGTACTATATCCCAAAAAATGAGGAAAATAAAATATCTCACGAAAGTGGCCGAAAATTGTGGACTATAGCCCACAAATAAGGCTAAAACAGTCAAATACAAAATTATACGAAAACGGCAGGAAACTGTGGACTATGGCGAAATCTCATTAAAGTGATCGAAAACATTGTACAATAGCCCACAAAATAAGGAAAGTAAAAAATTTCGAAAGTGGCCGAAAATTGTGGACTGTAGCCTTCAAATGAGGCTAAAACTGTCAAATACAAAATTTCACAAAAACGGCTGAAAACTGTAGACTATAATCTCCAAATTGGGGCTAAAACAGTAAAATACAAAATCTCATGAAAGTGATAAAAAACAATGTACTATATAGCCCACAAAATTGGGGAAATAAAAAATTTAACCAAAGTGGCCGAAAATTGTGGACTATAGCCCTCAAATAAGGCTTAAGCAGTCAAATACAAAATTTTACGAAAACGGCCGGAAACTGTGGACTATAATCCACAAAATAAGGTCAAACCAGTAAAAGATGAAATCTTATGAAAGTGATCGAAAACAGTGTACTATATCCCACAAAATTAGGGAAATAAAAAATCTCACAAAACTGGCCAAAAACTGTGGACTGTCCCTCAAATGAGGCTAAAACTATCAAATACAAAATTTCACGAAACAGCTGGAAACTGTGCTGTTAAAAACTCACCAAATAAGGCCAAAACAGTAATACACGAAATCTCATGAAAGCGATAGAAAACAGTGTACTATAGCCCACAAAATGAGGGAAATAAAAAATCTTACGAAAGTGACCGATAACTGTGGACTATAGCGTTGAATGAGGCTAAAACAGTCAAATACAAAATTTTACGAAAACGGCCGGAAACTGTGCACTATAACCCACAAATTAGGCTAAAATAGTAAAATACGCATGAAATTGATCGAAAACAGTGAACTATAGTCCACAAAATGAGGCAAAAACAGTCAAATTCAAAATTTCATGAAGCCGTAAACTGTGGACTATAACCCACATAATGTGGCCGAAAATGTAAAATACAAAATTTTGTGAAAGAGATCAAAAACTGTGTATAGCCCACAAAATGAGAAAAATAAAAAATCTCACGAAAGTGGCCGAAAACTGTGGACTATAGCCCACAAATGAGGCTAAAACAGTCAAATACAAAACTTCACAAAAACGGCCGAAAACTGTGGGCTATAACCTACAAAATGGGGGCTAAAACAGAAAAATAAGAAAAATCATTAAAGTGATCGAAAACAGTGTACTATATGCTACAAAATGAGGGGAAATTAAAAAACTCACGAAAGTGGCCGAAAATTGTGGACTATAGCCCACAATTGAGGCTAAAATAGTCAAATACAAAATTTTACGAAAACGGTCGGAAACTGTGGGCTATCACCCACAAAATGAGGTCAAAATAGTAAAATATGAAATCTTATGAAAGTGATCGAAAACAGTGTACAATATCCCACTAAATGAAAGGAAAAAAATTTCACGAAAGTGGTCGAAAACTGTGGACTATAGCCCCCCATAAATGAAGCTAAAACATTCAGATACAAAATTCCACGAAAACGACCGGATACTGTGGACCATAACCCACAAAATGAGGCCAAAATACTAAAATGCAAAATCTCATGAAAGTAATCGAAAACAGAGTACTATAGCCCACAAAATGAGGAAAATTTAAAATTCCCACAAAAGTGGCCAAAAACTGTGGACTACGCCCACAATGAGGCTAAAACAGTCATACAAAATTTCACGAAAACGGTCAGAAACTGTGAACTATAACCCACAAAATGAGGCCAAAATAGTAAAATACGAAATCTCGTGAAAGTGATCGAAAACAGTGAACTATAGCCCACAAAATGAGGGAAATAAAAAATATCACGAAAGTGGCCGAAAGCTATGGACTATAGCTCACAAATGAGGCTAACATAGTCAAATACAAAATTTCACGAAAACGGTCGGAAACTGTGGACTATAACCCATAAAATGAGGCTAAAACAGTAAAATACGAAATCTCATGAAAGTGGTTGAAAACAGTGTACTGCACACAAAATGAAGAAAATAAAAAATCTCACGAAAGTGGCTGAAAACTGTGGACTATAGCCCACAAATGAGGCTAAAACAGTCAAATACAAAATTTCACAAAAATGATCGAAAACTATGGACTATAACCCAAAAAATGAGGTCAAAACATTAAAATACAAAATCTCATGAAAGTGATAAAAAACAGTGTATTATAGCCTCCAAAATGAGGGGAAATAAAAAACTTACGAAAGTGGCCGAAAATTGTGAATTATAGCCCACAATTGAGGCTAAAACAGTCAATTACAGAATTTTACGAAAACAGCAGGAAACTGTGTGATATAACCCACAAAATGAGGCCAAAACAGTAAAATATGAAATCTCATCAAAGTGATCGAAAACAGTGTACTATATCCCACAAAAAGAGGAAAATAAAAAATCTCACGAAAGTGGCCGAAAACTGTGGACTATAACCCACAAATGAGGCTAAAAACATTCAAATACAAAATTTCACGAAAACGATCGGAAACTGTGGACTATAACCCACAAAATGAGGCCAAAACTGTAAAATACAAAATCTCATGAAAGTAATCGAAAATAGTGTACTATAGGCCACAAAATGAGGGAAAATTAAAAATCTTTTGAAAGTGGCCGAAAACTGTGGACTATAGCCCACAAATGAGGCTAACACAGTCAAATACAAAATTTCACGAAAACAGTCGAAAACTGTGGATTATAACCCATAAATTGAGGCCAAAACATTAAAATACGAAATCTAATGAAAGTGATCGAAAACAGTGCATTATAACCATAAAATGAGGAAGATACAAAATCTCACGAAAGTGGCAAAAAACTGTGGACTATATATAGCCCACAAATGAGGCTAAAACATTCAAATACAAAATTTTCCGAAAATAACCGAAAACTGTGGGCTATAACCCACAAAATGAGGCCAAAACATTAAAATACAAAATGTAATGAAAATGATCAAAAACGGTTTACTATACTACAAAATGAGGAGAAATTAAAAAACTCACGAAAGTGGTCGAAAATTGTGCACTATAGCCCACAATTGAGGCGAAAAAGTCAAATACAAAATTTCACGAAAACGGTCGGAAACTGTGGGTTATAACCTACAAATTGAGGCCAAAATAGTAAAATACGAAATTTCATGAAAGTGATCGAAAACAGTGTACTATAGCCCAAAAAATGAGGGAAATAAAAAATCTCACGAATGCGGCCGAAAACTGGGGACTATAGCCCACAAATGTGGCTAAAGCATTCAAATACAAAATTTCACGAAAATGACCGAAAAAATTGTGGATTATAACCCCCCAAATGAGGCCGAAACATTAAAATTCAAAATCTCATTAAAATGATCAAAAACAGTGTGCAGCCTACAAAATGAGGGGAAATTAAAAAACTCAGGAAAATGGTCGAAAATTGTGGACTATAGCCCACAATTGAGGGTAAAGCAGTCAATTACAAAATGTTACGAAAACGGTCGGCAACTGTGGGCTATAATCCACAAAATGAGACCAAAACAGTAAAATATGAAATCTCTTGAAAGTGATAGAAAACAGTGTACTATTGGCAACAAAATGAGGGAAATAAAAAATCTCACGAAAGTGGCCGAAAACTGTGGACTATAACCTACAAATGAGGCTAAAAACATTTAAATACAAAATTTCACGAAAACGACCGGAAACTGTGGACTATAACCCACAAAATGAGGCCATAACAGTAAAATACAAAATCTCATTAAAGTAATCGAAAACCGCAGCACACAAAATGAGGGAAAATTAAAAATCTCCCGAAAGTGGTCGAAAATTGTGGACTATAGCCCACAAACGAGGCTAAAACAGTCAAATACAAAATTTCACGAAAATGGTCAGAAACTGTGGACTATAACATACAAAATGAGGCCCAAATATTAAAATACGAAATCTTGTGAAAGTGATCAAAAATAGTGTAATATAAACCACAAAATGAGGGTAATAAAAAATCTCACGAAAGTGGCCCACAAATGAGGCTAACACAGTCAAATACAAAATTTCACGAAAACTGTCGGAAACTGTGGACTATAACCCACAAAATGAGGCCAAAATAGTAAAATACGAAATCTCATGAAAGTGATCGAAAACAGTGCACTATAGCCCATAAAATAAGGAAAATAAAAAATCTCACGAAAGTGGTCGAAAACTGTGGACTATAGCCCACAAATGAGGCTAAAACATTCAAATACAAAATTTCACGAAAATGACCGAAAACTGTGGACTATATATAACAGTCAAAGTTGTAGGTTATAACCCACAGCCGTGAAGGAGGAATCCGAGTTGCATCCTAAAATAAGGGAGATCGTTCATCAGCGCTTTCAGTAACTAAAAGTCAATCAGGTGCGTAATCAAGCTAATCTCATTCCTTAGGAGCTGGAGCAATAAGAGATGAAAGAGTTTACTTTACGTTGAATACAGGAACTAGTAAACTTAGCATAGATGGAATGAACTATCAGAGAAGAAAAGGCGCTGGGCGGTTACCTGGACTTAGATCTGCCTCCGGCCTAGATCAACCTCAGTGAAATGGAGTCTCTATCGCTCCGCTCCAAGAGTCAAATATGAGACTAGACTTCATACACCTTCAAGTTCATAGGACGAAAAGAGGTTCTTTTTAGGCCCTTATACTCTCGCCCTAGCATTGAATGGACAGGTATTGGTATTCACCTTCTAAATTTTCAATTCAATGGTTAGGGAGCTTCTATTTGGCACCTGAATTGGACTGAAACAAATCTTTTTCAGTCTCGTGCTCTCAAATATTTTTGAACTTTCACTAGAAGACTTAATCAAAGAGGTACTTCTATGAAAGTCAGAATCTCATATCTTTCGACTATGTAATAGAGGTCTTTCTCTAGTTCAAGAGCGAAGAGAGTAAAATTCACTGATCTTGGTTCCGCTTGTCTTCGAAATCTTCCAGTCTCTCAGTGTGAACATTTAACTAGAAAGACCTTCTTCATTCATCACTCAACCAGTCTGAAATCTATCTGCTGAATGAAGGAAGGGACGAGGTTCTGAAAGAATTGGAGCACTAATCAGACCGCTCTGCTTTATCTAATCAAGTTTTCACATTGACTATAAATAAGGTCGGAGGATGAAGGTCGAGAAGAGTCTGTTTACTTTTGGGTGACACGAGATGAAAAGCAAAATGATTATCATACTGATCTAGTCAAGCCTATAGGGGATGCCTCATGGAGAGCTGAGGGATTGGGTCGAGTCTCCGCTTTCTTCTTTCTACAAACGACCACTGTTGAACAAGAGAAAGGCGACCGAAGGAAGAAAGGAGCTGTGAGATGATATGGATCCGGTGGTTAGGGAGTCAAAAAAAAAACTGTGAATTGGAAGCTAGCATTGCATTCCATCCATCCTCCAGTGGAATGTGTGGGAGGCGACTCTTTTCTTTCCCACGCTTCTCAGTTCAGTCCAACGACAAATAATTGATGGGAAGGTCTTCTTTTATTGCATAACCTCACTTGAATTCGCTTTTCGTACCTTCCATCCCCAACACTGCTCGATCTCATGAAATGAGGGCAAAACATTAAAATACAAAATCTCATGAAAGTATTCAAAAACAGTGTACTATAGCCTACAAAATGAGGGAAAATTAAAAAACTCACAAAAGTGGCCGAAAATTGTGGACATTAGCCCACAATTAAGGCTAAAACAGTCAAATACAAAATTTTACGAAAACGGTCGGTGGGCCATAACCCACAAAATGAGGCAAACACAGTAAAATACAAAATCTCATGACAGTGATCGAAAACAGTGTACTATAACCCACAAAATGAGGGAAAATTAAAAATCTCACGAAAGTGGCCGAAAACTGTGGGCTATAGCCCACAAATGAGGCTAAAACAGTCAAATACAAAATTTTACGACGACGGTCGGAAACTGTGAACTATAATCCACAAAATGAGGCCAAAACAGTAAAATACGAAATCTCGTGAAAGTGATTGAAAACAGTGTACTATAACCCACAAAATGAGGAAAATAAAAAATCTCACGAAAGTGGTCGAAAACTGTGGACTTATAGCCTACAAACGAGGCTAACACAGTCAAATACAAAATTTCACGAAAACGGTCGGAAACTGTGGACTATAATACACAAAATGAGGCCAAAACAGTAAAATACGAAATCTCACAGAAATGATTGAAAACAGTGTACTATAGCCCTCAAAATGAAGGAAATAAAAAATCTTGCGAAAGTGTCTGAAAATTGTGGACTATAACTCACAAATGAGGCTAACACAGTCAAATACAAAGTTTTACGAAAACAGTTGGAAATTGTGGACTATAATCTACAAAATGAGGCCAAAACAGTAAAATACGAAATCTCACGGAAGTGATCGAAAACAGTGTACCATAGCCCACAAAATGAGGAAAATAAAAAATATCCCGAAAGTGTCTGAAAATTGTGACTGCAGCCCACAAATGAGGCTAAAACAGTCAAATACAAAATTTCACGAAAACGATTGAAAACTGTGGACTATAACGCACAAAATGAGGCCAAGACAGAAAAATACGAAATCTCGTGAAAGTGATCGAAAATAGTGTACTATAACCCACAAAATGAGGAAAATAAAAAATATCACGAAAGTGGCCAAAAACTGTGGACTATTGCCCACAAATGAGGTTAAAATATTCAAATACAAAATTTCACGAAAACCGTCGGAAACTGTGGACTATAACCCACAAAATGAGGCCAAAACAGTAAAATACGAAATCTCATGAAAGTGGTCGAAAACAGTGTACTATAGCCCACAAAATTAGGGAAATAAAAAATCTTACGAAAGTGGCCGAAAACTGTGGACTGTATACCACAAATGAGGCTAAAACAGTCAAATACAAAATTTCAAGAAAATGTTCGAAAATTGTGGACTATAACCCACAAAATGAGGCCAAAACATTAAAATACAAAATCTCATGAAAGTTATCAAAAGCCTGCAAAATGAGGGGAAATTAAAATACTCACGAAAGTGGCCGAAAACTGTGGACTATAGTCCACAATTGAGGCTAAAACAGTCAAATACAAAATTTTACGAAAACGGTCGGTGGGCTATAACCCACAAAATGAGGCCAAAACAGTAAAATAAAAAATCTCATGAAAGCGATCGAAAACAGTGTACATAGCCCACAAATTGAGGGAAAATTAAAAATCTCACGAAAGTGGCTGAAAACTGTGGACTATAGCCCACAATTGAGGGTAAAACAGTCAAATACAAAATTTTACGAAAACGGTCGGAAACTGTGGGCTATAACCCACAAAATGGGGCCAAAACTGTAAAATACAATTTCTCATGAAAGTGGTCGAAAACAGTGTACTATAGCCAACAAAATGAGGGAAATAAAAAATCACATGAAAGTAGCCGAAAACTGTGGACTATAGCCCACAAATGAGGCTAAAACATTCAAATGTAAAAAATTTCATGAAAATGACCGAAAACTGTGGACTACAACCTACAAAATGAGGCCAAAATATTAAAAATCACACGAAAGTGGTCGAAAACAGTGGACTATATAGCAAATTTTGTGTATGTTAAGACAAGACTTTTCTTTTGGAAAATATGCAGTTTAGAACTTCTCAAGATATCACTAAATTTTCTTGTGTGCGTGCGGGGGGGGGGGGGGGGGGGGGGGGGGGGGGGGGATTGATTATTGATTTTATATTTGATGCCTAGTTACAATTTTATATTTGATGCCTAGTTACAATTGTGGTTAGCTTTGTATCTAAATTCTAAGTAACTAACCTTCAGTGTTATTCTATCATGTGAAGTATCTGAATACTAACCTTACAGTGTTTTTCTTCTAAGAATTTATTTTATATTACTTAGTTTACTACATGCTTGTGTTTGCATTATATTTTAGCTTTCTTCTATATGAAGCATTTATAAGGGCTGAAGTTGATTAAGTCAGCAGATTTTTTTGCTTATGACCATATGGCTTCTGTTTTGGAGAATCTGAAGTTTGTAAGTTCTTATTATCTCTTTTAAGATTCTATTTTCTTTTAAATTTTTTATTCTACTTTGACGGAAATTGCCTTCCTTTTAAGATCATTTCTCTTTATGATTAGTTTGTCCGTTTTTCCTGCAGTACATGACAGAAAACACGAACTTGTGCAGTTTTTCACCAAATTATGGTGAAACCTTTTTGTATTATCCAGAACACTGATTTGCGGTGCATTCTGCGACAATTTGTAGAAATACAGATAAATGTTTTATCCTTACCTTAATGGACAAATTTAAATCGCCCCTTGTTTGTTAAAGGTTCAATTATGCTATAGCACAAACAAGTTTCAAGTTTTTAACAAACTATGAGACTACACTAAATTTATTAATAAGAAGTTCTACTTGTTTTTGTTTTAGTTCTTCATTAGCAAAGTGATATTTGACATGAATTCGACCTTGTGTGACATTCTTCAAATTGTGATTTCATCTATTTTAGGCAAGTTGATGTATCCAATTATGGAGGATTAAATAAAATAATTATAGGAAATACTATTGACTTATTCATGAATTTGAATTGGGGAGACTAGCTCGACTTTGTAAATTTAATCTGTATGATTGAATCAGTTGCAAAGCATTCTGTATTTTTTTGTTGAAGTTCAATATTGGCTATAATTATTTTAGAGCTTTTCCAGATACCTCTCAAGTTTAATGCCCAATGATGGAAAACTCAAAACTTTTAGATCATCTCGATAGTTATTCTTTTTGAGCCTTGAGCATGCCTTCATTTCTCTCCACCACTGCTACCTTCACCATCACTCGCACTTTCATTTTTCTATCCGCTTATTCTCCTCTCCATGTTCTCTTGATGCATCCTTAAGGGCTCATCTTGAATAACTGTTGCTTGTGATGTCGATGAATGTCCAAAGCTATGAGATCTGAGGGCACTCGTGATAAAGTCAGCCAATGAGCATTTGCCCAGTTTGATTTGTTTTCTCTAAACTAATTTCTATATTTCTTTTAGGTCATTTAGTAGTGTCTTTATTGCTAATTTCGCTATATAAGATGAATATTCTACGTTATTTGATAGAATGATAGTCGTCACTTTTGTTGATGAACTATAACTATCTGAATGAATTTGTTGCTATGATCAAAGTTTCTATCCATTGGTTTAAAACCTACTTCATTTTATGTTAGCTTGTGTGAAGCATTTAAGAAGAGAAGCAGGTTCTTAGACAATTTGAACCTTAAGTTAGTTTATTTATTTTGCTATATTTGAGTCATGTTCTCTCGTTGTTCCCTTGATCCAGGTTTCATAGGGAGCTCGGAATACTTGAGCCACAGATGGAATCGGTGTAAGTCTTCTGTCTATGCTGAAGCCTGTCATATATCGAGCCATTGTATAACCATATATTTTTCAATTTATCGGTGCATTCTCTATAAGCTAGCAATGATTGTACATTTTTTTGATAAAGCTCTGATTTGGTCGAGAGTGTTGCCTATCCCTTTTTGTTTTTGGGTCGAGATGATCCCTTGTTGATGTGATTTTCATTCATTGTTATCATTTATTGTGTTGGGAGGTGTTTGGCAAACCCCAAATCCGAATTTACTATGTCTCATTTTGCAACTCAACTGCAAGTGAGGTCCAGTTGCAATGTTTGTCTTGTTTCTAAATGCAAAAAATAGACCTACTTGCAATTTCAACTTGTTCCCATTTTCGGGTGCAAGTGACTTTGAGAGAATTATTTGCTTTTTTACTTCCATTTACTAACTTTTAACTTTATTATATTTTATCCAAACTTTGCAACTGCAACCAGTTGCATTTGCAATAAAAATATACACTATCAAACACCCCCTAATGCATCATTTGTAATCAGTAGCTATACAGATATAAACATGGTGTAAAAGCTACGGCTGAACTAAACAACCTGGAAACCTTCATTTGCTAAAACTTCTGCTATTTTTTTCCAATTGTGGGCTATAGCCAACATAATGAGGCCATAATAGGGAAATACAGGAATTCACAAAAGTGGCCAAAAACTGTGAACTCAATGTAGTCGAAGGCGTAAGGCGCAATGTAATTTCACTATCCTATAAAAAGTCTAAAAAGCTTGATGTGTAATGCGCAATTTGAGGCGTAAGCTTCAATTAAACGACATGCACTATTAGTTTGTGGTTTTTAAAATTTATAAATAAGTTTATATAAACATGATAACATCATCGCAAAATATATCGTACAATGACCAAGATAATTGTATATGTTATTATTTTTGTAAAATTACAATGTGTTCCTCTGTAATGTAAGACTACAATGTGTTTCTTGCCTTCCAAGAATAAGTGATACAATGTGTTACTTTGTCAAGTTAGCATTCAATTCATAATTTCATACAGTATTGAGCATACAGCATTATAGTAATGAAGATACTTAGCATACAGTATTACAGTAATGAGCATGCAGTAAAACTACAATAATATCAAAATAAATATTGTAGTAATGAGCATACAATATTACATTATTACAGTCTTAGTAAATGATAAGGTATTTTGAAATATTACAGCAATAATATAAAGTTAGCCAACCATAAAATTTGGTCATGCTTTACAGTGAGATATGATGCAATTATTTGAATAAGGCATGGTTACATGATTATAGTAAATTATGGAATGGAATGAACTAGCTTCACAATTTTGTTTCAGAGTAACTTGCAAAAATAGTATAAGCAAAAATAGACGAAAACTCGAGAAAAAAACCATATAAGTAACCAGAAAGGAAAGAAATTAGAATAGGAGCGGGGACTTGGGAGATTGAGGGGGAGTAGGAGTATCGTCGGCGTTGCCGATTTAATTTCGCTATCGTTGCCAATCTACTGTATACCATTGTGTTGCCATCGATGTTGTTGAGAGGGAGGAGGAGTTTGGGGAGTTAGAGAGGTGGAGATTGGAATTAGGGTTTGGAGTTAGGGATGAAAATGTGAGAGAATTGGGGGAGTTACGGGATATGAGAAGGGTTGAAGATGGGTTGGGTTGTGAAGACTGGTCCGATTGGGTTTGTTATGTTTAGGCATGCTCCTTTTGCTTGAACAAAGGGGGTGCCTTAATTGAGCACGCTCAAATCGCCGTTAAGCCTGAGCCTTGAACCTCAGGCAAGCCTTCAACTACACAGTGTGAACTAAATCACAAAATGAGTTAATAACATTAAACTAAGAAATTTCACAAAAAATATCGGAAAATGTGGATGATAGGGACTTGGGAGATTGAGGGGGAGTAGGAGTATCGTCGGCGTTGCCGATTTAATTTCGCTGTCGTCGCCAATCTACTGTATACCATCGTGTTGCCATCGATGTTGTTGAGAGGGAGGAGGAGATTGGGAAGTTAGAGAGGTGGAGATTGGGATTAGGGTTTGGAGTTAGGGATGAGAATGTGAGAGAATTTGGGGAGTTACGAGATATGAGAAGGGTTGAAGATGGGTTGGGTTGTGAAGACTGGTTCGGTCGGGTTTGTTATGTTTAGGCATGCTCCTTTTGCTTGAACAAAGGGGGTGCCTTAATTGAGCACGCTCAAATCGCCGTTAAGCCTGAGCCTGGAACCTCAGGCAAGCCTTCAACTACACAGTGTGAACTAAATCACAAAATGAGGTAATAACATTAAACTAAGAAATTTCACAAAAAATACCGAAAAATGTGGATGATAGCACACAAAACGAGGTCAAAATAGTAAAATATGAAATTTCAAGAAATTGACAGAAAATTGTGGACGATAGCACACAAAATGAGCCAATAAGAGTAAAATACCAAATTTTATATAATTGACTGATAATTGTGGACTATATAGCCCAACATATAAGGTCAAAAATTGAAGTATGGAATTTTACAAAACAGGCAAAAATTGTGAACATGCCACAAAATGATGTCAAAATAGTGAAATACGAATTATAATGAAAAATGTTGAAAATTGTACAAAATGCAAAATAATGAGATACAATTTTTTTTAAAATAATTGTCGAAAACTGTGGACGAACTCATTAAATAATATCAGAACAGGGAAATATGATTTTTTTTGAAAATGACCGATAATTGTGGATCCACTGAATGTGACCAAAACAGTCAAAGTTGCCGAAAATTGTGTACTATAGTTTACAAAATGATGTCAAAACAATAAAATATGAAATTACACGAAACTGGGAAAACTGTGAACTATACGGTCTATACCCACAAAATGTGGTTAAAATAGTGAGATACGAAATTTAATGACATGGTAAAATTTTTTGAACTGTAATCCACAAAATTTGGCAATAATAGTAAAATGTAAAATTTCATGAAAGTGACAGAAAACTATGGACTTTATTGTTCACAAAATGAGGCCATAAAAGTGAAATATAAAATTGAGTAATGCTTCAGCCACTACCAATTTCACTACCATTTTCTTCACTACCTTAGGTGGCATACTCCTATTGGAGAGTTCTCCCCCTACTCTATCTTCCTCTACCTATTGGAGTGTGCCACCTAAGATAGTGAAAAGAAATGTAGTGAAATTGGTAGTGGCTCTAGCATTACTCTATAAAATTTTATGAAAATGATCGAAAACTGTGGACTATATAGCCCACAGGCTAAAACAGTCAAATACAAAATTTCATGAAAACGGCCGTAAACTGTGGACTATAACCCACATAATGTAAATCTCGTGAAGGTGATAAAAAAACTGTGTACTATAGCCCACAAAATGAGGGTAACAAAAAATCACACGAAAGCGGTCGAAATTTGTGCACTGTAGCCCACAAATGAGGCTAAAACAGTCAAATACAAAATTTCACGAAAACGATCGGAAATTGTAGACTATAAACCACAAAATGTGGCCAAAACAGTAAAATACAAAATCTTATGAAGGTGATCGAAAAAGTGTACTATCGCCCTCAAAATTAGGGAAATAAAAAATCTTACAAAAGTGGACGAAAACTGTGGTCTATAGCCCTTAAATGAGGCTAAAACAGTCAAATACAAAATTTCACAAAAACAGCCGGAAACAGTGGACTATAACCGACAAAATAAGATCAAAACAGTAGAATACGAAATTTCATGAAAGTGATCGAAAATAGTGTACTACATAGGAAATCTCATGAAAGTGATCAAAAACAGTGTACTATATCCCACAAAATGAGGGAAACAGAAAATCTCACGAAAGTGGCCGAAAATTGAGGACTATAGCTCACAAATGAGGCTAAAACAGTCAAATACAAAATTTCACGACAACGGCTGGAAACTGCGGACTATAACCCACAAGATGGGGCTAAAACTGTAAAATACGAAATCTCATGAAAGTGATCGAAAACAGTGTATAATCGCCCAAAAAATGAAGGAAATAAAAAATCTCACGAAAGTAGCCGAAAATTGTGGACTATAGCCCTCAAATAAGGCTAAAGCAGTCAAATACAAAATTTTACGAAAACGGCCAGAAACTGTGGACTATAACCCACAAAATGGGGCTAAAACAGTAAGATACGAAATCCCTTTAAAGTGATCGAAAACAGTGTACTATAGCCCATAAAATGAGGGAAATAAAAAATCTTACGAAAGTGGCCGAAAACTGTGGACTACTGCCCTCAAATGAGGCTAAAACAGTCAAATACAAAATTTCGTGTAAACGGCCGGAAACTGCGGACTATAACCCACAAAATAAGGCCAAAATAGTAAAATACGCAATCTTATTAAAGTGATCGAAAACAGTGTACTACATACGAAATCTCATGAAAGTGATCGAAAACAGTGTACTGTAGCCCACAAAATGAGGAAAATAAAAAATCTCCCGAAAATGGCTGAAAATTGTGGACTATAGCCCTCAAATGAGGCTAAAAATGTCAAATAAAAATTTCACAAAAACGGCAAGAAACTCTAGACAAAAACCCACAAAATAAGGCCAAAACAGTAATAAACGAAATCTCATGAAAGTGATAGAAAATAGTGTACTATAGCCCACAAAATGAGGGAAATATTATATCTCACGAAAGTGGCCGAAAACTGTGGACTATAGCCCTCAAATGAGGCTAAAACAGTCAAATACAAAATTTTACGAAAACGGCCAGAAATTGTGGACTATAACCCACAAAATAAGATCAAAATAGTAAAATACGAAATTTCATGAAAGTGATCGAAAATAGTGTACTACATAGGAAATCTCATGAAAGTGATCGAAAACAGTGTACTATATCCCACAAAATAAGGGAAATCGAAAATCTCACGAAAGTTGCCGAAAATTGTGAACTATAGCCCACGAATGAGGCTAAAACAGTCAAATACAAAATTTCACGACAACGGCCGGAAACTGCGGACTATAACCCACAACATGGGGCTAAAACAGTAAAATACGAAATCTCATGTAAGTGATCGAAAACAGTGTATTATAGCCCAAAAAATGAGGGAAATAAAAAATCTCACGAAAGTGGCCGAAAATTGTGGACTATAGCCCTCAAATGAGGCTAAAACAGTCAAATACAAAATTTCACGAAAACGGCCAGAAACTGTGGACTATAACCCACTAAATCGGGCTAAAACAGTAAGATACGAAATCCTTTAAAAGTGATCGAAAACAGTGTACTACAGCCCACAAAATTAGGAAAATAAAAAATCTCACGAAAGTGGCCGAAAATTGTGGACTACTGCCCCCAAAAGAGGCTAAAACAGTCAAATACAAAATTTTGTGTAAATGGCCGGAACTGTGGACTATAACCCACAAAATAAGGCCAAAACAGTAAAATACGCAATCTCATTAAAGTGATCGAAAACAGTGTACTACATACGAAATCTCATGAAAGTGATCGAAAACAGTGTACTGTAGCCCACAAAATGAGGGAAATAAAAAATCTCCCGAAAGTGGCCGAAAATTGTGGACTATAGCCCTCAAATGAGGCTAAAAATGTCAAATAAAAATTTCACGAAAGTAGACAAAAACCCACAAAATAAGGCCAAAACAGTAATAAACGAAATCTCATAAAAGTGATAAAAAACAATGTACTATAGCCCACAAAATGAGGGAAATAAAATATCTCACGAAAGTGGCCGAAAACTGTGGACTATAGCCCTCAAATGAGGCTTAAACAGTCAAATACAAAATTTCACGAAAACAGCCGGAAACTGTGGACTATAACCAACAAAATGAGGCCAAAATGGTAAAATACAGATGAAAGTGATAAAAAACAGTGTACTATAGCCCACAAAATGAAGGAAATAAAAAATCTAACCGAAGTGGCCGAAAACTGTGTCCTATAGCCCACAAATAAGGCTAAAACAATAAAAATTGCCGGAAACTGTGGACTGTAACCCACAAAATAAGGCCAAACCATTAAAAGACGAAATCAAATAAAAGTGATCGAGAACGGTGTACTATATCCCACAAAATGAGGGAAAGAAAAAATCTCACGAAAGTGGACGAAAACTATGGACTATAGCCCACAAATGAGGCTAAAACAGTCAAATACAAAATTTCACGAAAACGGCCAAAAACTGTGGACTATAATCCACAAAGTTGGGCCAATACAGTAAAATACAAAATATCATGAAAGTGATCGAAAACATTGTACTATAGCCCACAAAATGAGAGAAATTTTAAAAATCTCACAGAAGTGGCCGAAAACTGTGGACTGTAGCCCTCAAATGAAGCTAAATCTGTCAAATGCAAAATTTCACGTAAACGGCCGGAAACTGTGGACTAAAACCCACCAAATAAGGCCAAAACAGTAATATACGAAATCTAATGAAAGCTATAAAAAACAATGTACTATAGCCCACAAAATGAGGGAAATAAAAAAATGAAAACTATAGACTATAGCCCACAAATGAGGCTAAAACAATCAAATACAAAATTTCACGAAAATGACCAGAAACTGTCCAATATTACCCATTAAATGAGGCTAAAATAGTAAAATACGAAATCTCATGAAAGTGATCGAAAATATTATACTATATCCCACAAAATGAGGGAAATAAAAAATCTCATGAAAGTGGCCGACAATTGTGGACTATAGCCGACAAAGGAAGCTAAAACAGTTGAATACAAAATTTCATTAAAATGGCCGGAAACTATGGACTATAACCCACAAAATGAGGTCAAAATAGTAAAGTACGAAATATCATGAAAGTGATCGAAAATAGTGTACTATATCCCACAAAATTAGGGAAATAAAATATCTCACGAAAGTTGCTGAAAACTGTGGACTATAGTCCACAAATAAGGCTAAAACGGTCAAATACAAAATCATATGAAAACGGCTGATAAGGCCAAAACAGTAAAATGTGAAATCTCATGAAAGTGATTGAAAACATTGTACAATAGCCCACAAAATGAGAGAAGTAAAAAATTTCACGGAAGTGGTCGAAAACTGTGGACTGTAGCCTTCAAATGAGGCTAAAACTGTCAAATACAAAATTTCACGAAAACGGCCGGAAACTGTGGACTATAACCATAAAATGGGGTTAAACAGTAAAATACGAAATCTCATGAAAGTGATCGAAAACAGTGTACTATGTAGCCCACAATATCGAGAAAATAAAAAATCTAACCAAAGTGGCCGAAAACTGTGGACTATAGCCCACAAATAAGGCTGAAACAATTAAATACAAAATTTCACGAAAACAGCCGGAAACTGTGGATTATAACCCATAAAATTAGGCCAAACCAGTAAAAAGATGAAATCTCATGAAAGTGATCGAAAACAGTATACTATATCCCACAAAAGTAGGGAAATAAAAAATCTCACGAAAGTGGTTGAAAACTGTGGACTGTGTCCCTCAAATGAGGCTAAAACTGTCAAATACAAAATTTCACAAAAATTGCGGGAAACAGTGGCGTTAAAAGCCGCCAAATAAGGTCAAAACAGTAATACACGAAATCTCGTGAAAGTGATGGAAAATAGTGTACTATAGCCACAAAATGAGGGAAATAAAAAATCTTACATAAGTGACCGAAAACTGTGGACTATACCCTCAAATGAGGCTAAAATAGTCAAATACAAAATTTCACGAAAACGGCCGGAAATTGTGGACTATAACCCACAAAATTAGGTCAAAATAGTAAAATACGCATGAAATTGATCAAAAACAGTGAACTATAATAGCCCACAAAATAAGGTAAATAAAAATTCTCACCAATGCAGTCGAAAACTGTGGACTATAGTCCACAAATGAGGTTAAAACAGTCAAATTCAAAATTTCTTGATATGGGCCGTAAACTGTGGACTATATAACCCACAAAATGAGACAAAAACAGTCAAATACAAAATTTCACGAAAACAGCCGTAAACTGTGGACTATGACCCACATAATGTGGCCAAAAATGTAAAATACGAAATCTCGTAAAAGTGATAAAAAACTTTGTATAGCCCACAAAATGAGGGAAATAAAAAATTTCAGTAAAGTGGCCGAAAACTGTGGACTATAACCCACAAATAAGGCTGAAACAGTCAAATACAAAATTCCACAAAAACGGTCGGAAATTGTGGATTATAACCCACAAAATGGGGCTAAAACAGAAAAATAGGAAATCTCATAAAAGTGATCGAAAACAGTGTAGCCTACAAAATGAGGGGAAATTAAAAAAACTCACGAAAGTGGCCGAAAATTGTGGACTATAGCCCACAATTAAGGCTAAAACAGTCAAATAAATTTTTTTACGAAAACGGTCGGAAACTGTGGGCTATAACCCACAAAATGAGTCGAAAACAGTAAAATAAGAAATCTAATGAAAGTGATCGAAAATAGTGTATTGAGGGAAATAAAAAATCTCACGAAAGTGGCCGAAAACTATGGACTATAGCCCACAAATGAGGCTAAAACATTCAGATAAAAAATTCTACGAAAACGACCGGAAACTGTGGACTATAACCCACAAAATGAGGTCAAAATAGTAAAATACAAAATCTCATAAAAGTAATTGAAAACAGTGTACTATAGCCCACAAAATGAGGGAAAATTAAAATTCTCAGGAAAGTGGCCAAAAACAGTAGACTATAGCCCACAAATGAGGCTAAAATAGTCAAATACAAAATTTTAAGAAAACGGTCGGAAACTGTGGACTATAACCCACAAAATGAGGCCAAAACAGTAAAATATGAAATCTCGTGAAAGTGATCGAAAATAGTGTACTATAACCCACAAAATGAGGAAAATAAAAAATCTAGCGAAAGTGGCCCAAAACTGTGGACTATAGCCCACAAATGAGGCTAACACAGTCAAATACAAAATTTCACGAAAACGGTCAGAAACTGTGGACTATAATCCACAAAATGAGGCCAAAACAGTAAAATACGAAATCTCACGGCAGTGATCGAAAACATTGTACTATAGCCCACAAAATGAGGGAAATAAAAAATCTCACGAATATGGCCGAAAACTGTGGACTATAGCCCACAAATGAGGCTAAAACAGTCAAATACAAAATTTCACAAAAATGAACGAAAACTGTGGACTATAACCCACAAAATGAGGCCAAAACATTAAAATACAAAATCTCATGAAAGTATTCAAAAACAGTGTACTATAGCTTACAAAATGAGGGAAAATTAAAAAACTCGCGAAAGTGGCCGAAAATTTTGGACTATAGCCCACAATTGAGGCTAAAATAGTCAAATAGCAAAATTTTACGAAAACGGTCGGTGGGCTATAACCCACAAAATGCGGCCAAAATAGTAAAATACGAATTCTCGTGAAAGTGATCGAAAACAGTGTACTATAACCAACAAAATGAGGGAAATAAAAAATCTCACAAAAGTGGCCGAAAACTGTGGACTAAGCCCACAAATGAGGCTGACATAGTCAAATACAAAATTTCACGAAAACTGTCGGAAACTGTGGACTATAACCCACAAAATGAGGCCAAAACAGTAAAATACGAAATCTCACGGAAGTGATCGATACAGTGTACTATAGCCCACAAAATGAGGGAAATAAAAAATCTTACGAAAGTGGTCGAAAACTGTGGACTATAGCCCACAAATGAGGCTGACACAGTCAAATACAAAATTTCACGAAAACTGTCGGAAACTGTGGACTATAACCCACAAAATGAGACCAAAACAGTAAAATAAGAAATCTCACGGAAGTGATCGATACAGTGTACTATAGCCCACAAAATGAGGGAAATAAAAAATCTTACGAAAGTGGCCGAAAACTGTAGACTATAGCCCACAAATGAGGCTGACACAGTCAAATACAAAATTTCACGAAAACTGTCAGAAACTATGGACTATAACCTACAAAATGAGGCCAAAACAGTAGAATACGAAATCTCACGGAAGTGATCGAAACAGTGTATTATAGCCCACAAAATGCGGAAAATAAAAAAATCTTACGAAAGTGGCCGAAAACTGTGGACTATAGCCCACAAATGAGGCTGACACAGTCAAATACAAAATTTCACGAAAACTGTCGGAAACTGTGGGCTATAACCCACAAAATGAGGCCAAAACAGTAAAATACGAAATCTCACGAAAGTGATCGAAACAGTGTACTATAGCCCCACAAAACTAGGAAAATAAAAATTCTTACGAAAGTGGCCAAAAACTGTGGACTATAGCTCACAAATGAGGCTAAAATAGTCAAATACAAAATTTCACGAAAACGGTCGAAAACTGTGGGCTACCCACAAAATGAGCCTAAAACAGAAAAATACGAAATCTCATGAAAGTGGTCGAAAACAGTGTACTATATAGCCCACAAAATGAAGGAAATAAAAAATCTCACGAAAGTATCCGAAAACTGTGGACTATAGCCCTGAGGCCAAAACATTCAAATACATAATTTTACGAAAATGACCGAAAACTGTGGACTATAACCCACAAAATGAGGCCAAAACATTAAAATACAAAATCTCATGAAAGTTATCAAAAACAGTGTACTATAGCCTGCAAAATGAGGGTAAATTAAACACTTACGAAAGTGGCCGAAAATTGTGGACTATAGCCCACAATTGAGGCTAAAACAATTAAATACAAAATTTTATGAAAACGGTCGAAAACTGTGTGCTGTAACCCACAAAATGAGGCCAAAACAGTAAAATACGAAATTTCGTAAAAGTGATCGAAAACAGTGTACTATAACCCACAAAATAAGGGAAATAAAAAATCTCAAGAAAGTTGTCGAAAATTGTGGACTATAGCCCACAAATGAGGCTAACACCGTCAAATACAAAATTTTATGAAAACGGTCGGAAACTGTGGACTATAACTCACAAAATGAGGCCAAAACAGTAAAATACGAAATCTCATGAAAGGGATCGAAAATAGTGCACTATAGCCCACAAAATGAGGGAAATAAAAAATCTCACGAAAGTGGCCGAAAACTGTGGATTATGGCCCACAAATGAGGGCAAAATATTCAAATACAAAATTTCACGAAAATGACCGAAAACTGTGGACTATATATAACAGTCAAAGTTGCCGACAATTGTGGACTATAGTTTACAAAATGATGTCAAAACAATAAAATATGAACTTTCACGAAACTGGGAAAACTGTGGACTATACCCACAAAATGTGGTTAAAATAGTGAGATACGAAATTTAATGACGATGTTAAAAAAACTTGCACTATAGCCCACAAAATTTGGCATTAACAGTAAAATGTGAAACTTTATGAAAGTGACTGAAAACTATGGACTATATTGTGCACAAAATGAGGCCATAACAGTGAAATTTTATAAAAATGACCGAAAATTGTTGAACCATATAGCCTACAAAATGAGGTTAAAAAAGTGAAATACGGAATTTCACAAAACTGGCTGAAAACTGTGGATTATAGCCCACAAAATGAAGTCAACACAGTGACATCCTAAATTTCATATAAATTGCCGAAAACTGTAGATTATAGCTCACAAAATGAGACCATAACAATGGAACACGGAAATTCTTGAAAGTGACAAAAAACTGTGGACGTAATCACAAAATAGGCTAAAATAATGAAATACAAAATTTCTTCAAACTTGCTGAAAACTGTGGACTTCAAAATGAGATCAAAACCGTGAAAATATGAAATACACTTAACTAGTCGAAAATGTGGATTCACAAAATGTGGCTAAAACAATAAAATACGATTTTTTTTTTAAACTAACAGAAAATTGTGGACTATATAGCCCATAAAATCCATAAAATGATATTACAATAGTTAAGTAAGAAATTTTTCAAAAAATGGTCAAACATTGTGGATCCCACAAAAGGAGGCCATAACAGTGAAGTAAGAAATTTTACGAAAATGCCTAAAAACTGTGAACTTTAGCCCACAAAATAAGGTCAAAATAATGAAATACAAAATTTCACGAAACTTGCCAAAAATTGTAGACAATAGCGCACAAAATGAAATCAAAATAGTGAAATACGAAATTTAATGGCAATAGTTAAAATTGATGATTATAGCCCACAAAATTAAGTAATGACAGTAAAATACAAAATTTCATTAAAGTAGTTGGAATTTGTGGGTTAACCCACAAAATGAGGCAAAAACAGTAAAATACTAAATTTTGCAAAATTGGCTGAAAATGGTGCACAATCTACAAAATTATGTCAAAAACGAGAAATACGAAATTTCAAGAAACAGTGAACTTATATCCTACAAAATGAGGCAAAAAAATTTAAATACAAAATTTCATTCAATTGGCCCAATATAGTTTTATATAGCCCTCAAAATAAGGTCAAAACAGCGAAATACAAAAATTAATGAAAATGACCCACAACAGACTATAGACCACAAAACAAAATGAGGACAAACAGTGAAATATGTAATTTCATGAAAATTGCCAAAAAAAAAGTGCACAAAATGAGGTAAAAATAGTGAAATACGAAATTAAAAATAATTAACTGAAAACTTTGAATTGCCCCACAAAAAGTTGTCAAAACTATGGAAAAACAAATTTTCATGAAAATTGCCGATAATTGTGGACTTGCCCACAAAATGATGGCAAAATAATGAAATACAAAATTTCGCAAAATTGACCGAAAATTGTGGACTATAGCCCATAAAAAGATGTCAAAATAGTGAAATACGAAATTTCAGGAAAATTGCTAAAATTTGTGGACTAGCCCCGAAAATGATGTCAGAACATTGTAATATGAAAATTTACGAAACTGGATGAAAACTATGGACTATAGCCAACAAATTTATGCCAAAAAGGAAAAAAACAATTCAAGAAAATGATTGAAAACCGTGGACTATAACCCACAAAATATGGTTTAAAAAAGTGAAATACGAAATTTCACGGAACTGACCGAAAACTGTTGATTATAGTCAACAAAATGAGGTAAAAAAAGTGAATACGAAAATTTACAAAACTGGTAGAAAATTGTGCACTAGCTGACACAAATTAAGGTTTAAAAAAATACAAAATTTTACGAAAATGAGCGAAAATGTGGAATATAGCTAGGGGTGTAAAATGAACAGGACGGTTCGTCATCCGTCCAAGTCCGACTCGAGAAATGGTCCGACCGTGGACCTTCCAAACTATTATACGAACCGAGCTTGAACAAATTATTAGGTCCGATGTTTTACCGATCTCTAGCCAATCATAAGTCCGTCCGAGTGTTATTGCGGTCCGTTGCCTTACCGAACCGAGTCTGGACTATAAAATTTTTGTTCGACCTGGACCGAGCCGGACATAAGCCCGTCCGAGTAGAATTTCGGTCCAAGCTTGAATATATGGTTTTCCGATCACGTCCGGTCCGATTTACAGTCCTAAATAGAGCCCACAAAATAAGGTCTAAAAAGCTAAATGATTTTTTTTATGAAACTGATCGAATGTTGATTATAGCCCATAAAATGAGGTAAAAACAATGAAATTTGATTTATCTCGAAACTGGCCAAAAATCAGGGGGACGATGAAAAGATGTCAAACAGTGAAGTATGAACTTTCACAAAAGTGTTCCAAAACTTAGGACTATATCACACAAAATTATGCAAAATAGTGAAATAAGAAAATTCACAAAGTGGTCGAAAACTATGCACTAGCCCACAAAATAAGACTAAAATAGTAAAATATGAAATTGGCCCAATACTGTGGACTATGGACCTCAAAATAGGGCAGACATAGTGAAGTATGAAATTTCACGAAATTGGCCGAAAATTGTGGACTGCATATAAACTGTAGCTAAAATAGTGAAATACGAAATTTTATGAAATTGACCAAAAACTGTGGATTATAGTTCACAAAATGAGGTTTAAAAAGTGACTTGAAATTTCACGAAAATGACCTAAATTGTGGACTATATAGTCCACAAAATGATGCAAAAAATAGTGAAATATAAAAATTCACAAAAGTTATTCAAAACTGTGAGCTATCGCCCACAAAATGAGGTCATAACTTTGAAATACAAAATTTCACGAAAGTTGTCGGAAACTGTGGAGAAAGTGCTTCGAAAGGTGTCCGCAGGTGCGAGCCCTCGTCCGATACCAATATGTTGCTCTCGAATAAGTCAAGCAAAATGAGGTTAAAAAATGTGAAATACAAAATTTCAAGCAATTGGTCCAAAACTTTTGAATTTAGCCCTCAACAAAATGATGTCAAAACAGTCAAATACGAAAATTCCCGAAAAATGTGAAATATATAGCCCACAAAATGAGTCCACAATAGTGAAATATGAAATTTCACAAAATTTGCCGAAATTTGGGGAATATATCCCCTAAAATTAGGTCATATCAATGAAATATGAAAATTCACGAAAATGACTGAAAACTATGAATTATAGGCTATAGCCCATAAATTAAGGTGAAAAAATGAAATACGTCATTTCATGAAACTTGCCTAAAACTATGGACTATAGTCTACAAAATGAGCTCGAAATAGTGAAATACAAAATTTCATGAAAATAATCGAGAATTGTGGACTATATAGCCCACAAAATGAGGTAAAAATAATGAAATACGAATATCTCGAATTTGGCCGAAAATTATGGACGACCATAAAATGATGTCAAAACAGTGAAATACAAAATTTCATTAAAATTGTGAACTAAAGCCCACCAGATGAGGCCAAAACAGTGAAATAAGAAATTTTATAAATATGGCCGAAGACTGTGGACTGTAGCTCACAAATTGAGGCAAAAATAGTGATATACGAAATTTCACAAAAATGACCGACAACTATGTACTATATATCCCACAAAATAAGGCCATGGTTCACATTTTCGACCTTTTTTGAGTTTCTAAATAGCTGAAAACTTTTACCTTATTTTCATTGCGAGTGACCTCGACCCATCTTGTTATTTCCAGTTAAGGCAGCAAACGAGCCAAGACGAGGCGAGTATCTCAAGGCTCAAGCTCATTTCAAACTCACACAGTGGAGCTCGAGCTCGGCTCGTCCGAGCATGCCCAAGCTCGAGCTTAACTCGTTGAAGCTTGTTTACACATCAAGCTTGATTCGAGCTCGAGCTTAGTTCAAAATTTTTCAACTTGCACAAATTTCATTTGAAAAAATTAAGAGTTACATGTTGTAATCTGAAACTGCTTTAATTTCTAGGAGGCATATAACATTAGAGAAGATTATCGTTTTCCTCATTTGAAAAAACTAATCTGAAACTGCTTTAATTTCTAAACTATACACTACAGTAAGTGTTAGCGATAAAAAATGAAAGTCGGTAGCAATGTTCATCAAAACATGAAAAGGTTTATCGAAATTTATCGATAAATTAAGAGTTACATATTGTAGATTAATAAGTTTTCAATACATTTGTAAATGAGAATAAATTCATTTGTAAATGATTTTACAAAAACAATTTAAACTTTTACAATTCTGCTCCAACTGACTGTTTCAGACAGTTTTTTTTTTTGAGGGAAAAGGTGGGATAAGGCTACCCTGTTTCATTAATAAGAAGTTAATAAAACAACCCCGACGGACCGGGAAGAAAAACAACAGTACAAAACAAAAATACAATGCAGGAAAAAAAGACAGACAAGCATACCCCCCAACAAGCCCTAGGGGGGTGGGTCTAACTACTAAAAAAACATCAAAGCCACCATAGAAGTCCAGGGCGCTAAGCCCACTCCCACACTGAGTCACCACTGTCCTGACTGGTGAAGTCAGTCCCTCAGTCCAGCGTCGGTCCGAACTCCACCTCCTCATCGTCAAACTCCTCTATTGGGAAAACTTCGGCTATCCTTCCTCTTGCCCCTGTGGCGGCAGCTGTAGCCCAAAAAGAGATAAGATGCATGATGTTAGTTAGGTTACCAGAAATACTATTACAAGAAGCACGGAAATAAAAATTATTTCTGTCAAGCCATAACACCCAAGTTGTTGCCGCAATTGCGAGGTACCATGCCTCCTTCATATCATGGAGGGCCGTCGCAAATTTGGTGCCAACCCACAGCTCCTCATAAGTGCAGGGATAAACCCCTGTACCTAGAGCTCGGAGTACCTCAACCAAAGTTGCCTTACTTCTGGGGCAGTTGATGAAAAGATGATTTAGGTCTTCCATGTGAGCGTCGCAGAAACCACAATTGGTCGCCACCTGTGGTTGTCTTTTGGCAAGATTTTGCTTAGTGAGGATAGCATTATTGAGCACTAGCCATAAGAAAACTCTGACTTTAAGTGGAGTTTTTGTCTTCCACAGAACCTGAGCCCAGCTGGGTCTGCATCCTCGAAAGTGGATCCGATGATACAGCGATCTGACCGAGAAGGCTCCCTTGCTCTCGAGCCCCCATCGCTTCTGGTCCGGTCCTTGAGTGCACCTTGTGTCTGCCCGTGTGATGTGTGCCTGCATGTCACTCAGTTGCTGGTGTAGAGTTGGGGTGAGCATTCCTCGGAGCGCCGGTTTCCAGCCTCCTCTTTTCCATCCTTCGGCAACGGACATATTCGGGCGTCTCGCCCTCTCATACAGCGCTGGGAACATATCCTTCAAGGGATGTGCTCCACACCACCTATCCCACCAGAATCTAGTGGACCGTCCATTGCCGATAGTTGACGTAATAACCGAGTTGAATAGGCCGCTAGCCTTGGCAATTCCTTTCCAGAGTCTCGAGGCTTTGGCTCCTACTCGGAAGCCAAGGTTTCTCGTGCCTTTTTCCCTTAAATAAGGCTGAATGAAGTCCTATCACCCTTCCCCACTATTGTGGAATACCTTCCACCACCATTTCCCCAGCAGGGCAAGGTTCATATCCCTGAGGTCAATGATGCCCAGTCCTCCATGAATCTTCTTCATGCAAGCTATACTCCATTTGATGAGGTGGTAACCACCTTTGTTCGAGTCTGTCCCCTTCCAAAGGAATCGTTTACGAATCTGGTCAATCCTCTGGATCACCCAATTAGGGAGCTCGAAATATGACATGTAGTAGATTGGCATGTTAGACAACACTGAATTGATGAGAACCACTCTGCCCCCGAGGGACAACGATTTACCTTTCCACCCCGACAGTCTGTCCTCCACCCTATCAATAATAGGCAACCAATCTGCTTTAGAAAGTTTTCCTGGTCTGAGTGGTAGACCTAGGTATTTGATTGGGAAGCCACTCGTCGAGCAGTTTAAAATAGTAGCGTGATCCCCAGCTACATCATCGTTTAGGGAAATAGGAGTCAGCGCACTCTTGAGAAAATTAATCCTAAGGCCTGACCAGGCCTCAAAACAGTAGAGGGTCCCTTTAAAGCAGATAGTTTCTCGTCTAGACCCATTACCAAAGATAAGGGTGTCATCTGCGTATTGTAGGATCGTACACCCTTTAGTCGCTGCGGAGCTGGCCACAGGTGTGATCCAACCTTTATCCTGGCAATTCTCCAGCATAACCTGAAGCACATCCGCAACAATAGTAAAAAGTAGTGGGGAGAGCGGGTCCCCTTGCCTGAGGCCCTTCCTACACGGGAACGGTTGTCTTGATCTACCATTCACTGATATGGCAGTTTTGCTGGTCTGCAAGCACTGCTTGATCCAGCAGATCCATTTAGACCCGAAGCCCCTACTCCTGAGCGCTTCCAGCAAGCACTCCCAGTCAACCGAGTCATAAGCTTTCTCAAAGTCCAGCTTAAGCAGAAAGCTCTTAGAGTTAGACTCTAGACTGTTTCAGACAGTTTCTAAACTATACACTACAGTAAGTGTTAACGATAAAAAAAATTCAAAACATTAAAAGGTAAAAAGTTTTTAATACATTTGTAAATAAAAATAAATTCGTTTGTAAATGATTTTACAAAAACAATTTAAACTTTTACAATTCTGCTCCAACTGACTGATTCAGACCGTGACTTAATTCCTAAACCCAATCAATCACACGGTATCGTAGACCCAATCCATTAGTGGAAATTACAGAAACACCCCAGGCAGAGTTAATATCTCTGACTTGGTATTTGAAGGGTATTCCCGTAAACTGCTTCTAGAAGAATCCTCCTCACGTGCCCCCGTCGTGCCCGCCAATGGGGAACAAAGCAGCACGTGGGGGCCACGTGCTTCTTTGTGGGTCCCACTTTGCAGGATATGTGGAACTCGCCATGTGGCACCGTGTAGGATCGCGTCCTCCCGCGTCGGATTTAACGACGTTAAAAATAACTCGCTGGATTATTTGTAGTCAAGTCCACAATTTTCAAACTTGTTTTTAGAAAGGGGCTTTATAGAGTTGTAGTTGGTGGCTGTTTTAGGTGGGTCCTCTTTTGCAGTTTAGTCTATTGATTATTTGATTATGTTTTTTGAAGGACACTTAATTTTTGGTCTCATGATATACTTTAATCATCTCTACTACTATAATGGGTGAAGGCCTTAGTCCTTAATCCAACCCGTGCAACGCACGTGTTGGTAATTTTTTTTTTGCCATTTTCATTCCCCCCACCAAAAAAAAATTTCCCCACGTGCAAATCACGTAATTTTTTTTCCCTTTTCATTCTCCCCTCAAAAAAAAAAATTCCACGTGCAAAGCACGTGTATAATACTAGTTTGATTAAATGGTTCTTATTTCGGTTAAACCGTTTGTAGCAATTTGTTTAAAATTATAGAAACAACGGTCTTTTTTGACTATATCTTTTAAGTCATTAAAAAAAAAGTCCTATTCCCTATATTATTTGAAACTCGCTAACATTGAAATATGCACTCTGAGATATCAAAACTTGGAAAAGGGGGTGGTGAAGATCCTCATTCAAACCCTGTCTGACAAGAAGGCCAAATGTGATTAATAACAATGCAGGAATACATCACCCAATCAAGTGTTAGGTGTTCACAAGGCCCTGGTCGAAATTGTGGGAACTGGAAAAGACGAACTCCTTCACGATCCGCTCCCTTTATAATCGCATCCATTTCAGGGTTGTAGACCGAGTTGATCCTCGATTATTAGGAAGGCGAATGCCCCATTGAAGGTTAGAGTTTTCTTGTGGTTAGTCCTTAACGATGATATTCTAACCAGAGAAAATCTAATTAAGAGGTTGTCAAATATTGGGACAAACTGTGGATTCTACAGTGCTGATCTTGAGTGGAGAAATCATCTTTTTCTAGACTGTCATAGGAGTCGATAGGTGCTATGTGAGGTCCTCAGAGCACTCGGCACAACAACGTACCCCCAATCATATGAAGAGTTGTGGGTTGGTTGCACTTTTGTATCAGAAAGAAAAAACATAAAATAAGCGTAGTATATTCTATTGTCGCAACGATCTGAGTTTTATGACTAGACAGAAGTAACTTTTAATTTCGTGGAACTTGTAATAATATTTCTGGCAATCTAATTCATATCATGCATCTTATTTTCTTTTGGGTTACAGCTGTGGCATCAGAACCAATAAAGATGATCGTCAAAGCCTTCCACGTGGATGAGTACGACGACGAGGAAGTCGTGATTAGGGCTACTCTCGACTGAGTGATGTTCTGTTACCCACCCTCCTGTAACACCCCGTACTTAAGAGAGAGTGTGTGTGTATATAATAATAATAATAATAATAATAATAATAATAATAATAATAATAATATGTGAGAAGTGGTTGGTTGGCCTATAGGGATTTCCATGGGGCTTATGAAATGTTGCATAAAATGAAATGAAAGAAAGAAAGGAGCAGGGGGTGACATGGCTGGGTTTGTTGCATATGAGAGGCACGTGCTTGGAGGTTGAGAGTGTGTGTGTGCGCTTGTGGTGGTGGTGGGGGGGGGGATTCTCTAAATGTCCCACATCGGTGGGAGAGGAGAGAAAGTGAGAGAATATATTAGGAAGCCTATGATCAAGATGCACCAAATAGTCAGGACATCTTTTATGAGGCCAACCTACGATTTATTTGTGTGTGCAGCTGAGCGGGGCTGGGGCGTTACACCCTCCAAGATTTTGCTGGAGGAAATTCTGATCTTATGTACCCCCTATGTTGTTATATTTTTCCTTAGATTGTTCCCACCCTCCAGGATCTTGTTGGAGGCTTAATGACTATGTTTTAATTTCGTTGTTAGCAGTTCTTGTATTTGAGCCCAGTACTCTAGGTATATTTTGTTAAACTCTTTTTAATGAAACAAGGTCGCTATATTCCACATTTTTTTTCCAAAAAAAATAAAATTAATCGGATCTAAATGTAAAAATACTCCCTCTGTTACAAAATATAAGTTATTGTAGGTTATGATACGACTATTAAGGAACAAACTGGGATTGTGTAAGACTACTGAACCATGATTGATGGACCTCTAAGAATATTGTAAAATGTCATACTTACTACTTACCCTTCTCTATTGTTATTAAATAGACAAGGGTAAAATTGAAAATCACTTGTCCTATTAATTAATGGATAAAACATTTATTAATTAATTAATATGAAGAGATAAGATATCTATCTCGAAAACTTAAAGCGACTTATATTGTGGAACTAATAAAAAAGAGCTAGAATAACTTTATTTTGGAATAGAAGGAGTATAAAATTAAAAAGTTTAAGGGCCGCAGTTTATTTCAAACTAATAGATTTTTAAGAGCTTGTACAAACCTGAAATTATAACTACAAGATCATTTCCATTTTTTTTTTGGATTTAAAATTGAGATTTTGAGTAGAAACGACTACAGCGTGAACTCAATTTTTTTAATTCTAAAACCAAATATAGAAATTTTGAGTCTTAGCGACTCCAAATGTTCTTAACAAAATACCAGTAATTTGCACGTGCCATGCACGTCTTAATAAATATAGTTTTTTAAAATAAAAATTTAGACATAATCTGGATTTGAACTTAGAACCTCCTTTATAATAGTTATGCACGTGTATTGCACTGGTTGGTAGATTGACAAAACATTTACAAATGACACTAAGGTCTTCTCCCATTATAATATTAGAAATATGAGTATTTCTTAAAATAGTGGGGGTATATGCTAATTTTCACATTTTAAATGGGGGTATTTGCTAAAATATCCCTTTTTTAGAAGCTGCACGTGCATCACACGGGTATGTTTGGTGGATTTAGTTTGCTGTATATTGCACGTGTTTACTCAGTTACAAAATTAGGATTTGTTTGTTTACAACCCCAACTTTCCCATTAAAATAGTAGAGATATATTAAACAAATAGTTTTATCCCCTCTTCCTTCAATATTTGGAAATAGAGGAAGAAGTGCAAAAGCAGGAATACCCACGTACAACCCGCCAAAAAAATTACGAAAAGAAAAAGAAAAAAAAGAAAGAAAAAAAAAGACACCAGAAACCTCAAACCCCGAACCCGACCACGTTTTCTTCCTCTCCCAATTGCAAAATCTAAATCCTGCCCGCCGCCGCCCGTCGCCAGCCTTGCGCCGCCGCATGCGACCCCCACAACGCCGCTCGATTCCCACACTGCATCCCCCGTCACCTCCCATGCCGCCTTCCCATCGCCCGCCGTGCGCCTCACCGCCGCCGGTCACTTCCCATGCGAACTCCTCGCTGGATTTGGCGAAGCTATCCATTTGTGGGATCAACAAGAACCTCAAGCATGAGGAGATTGAGAGGTATTTTGAAAATTTTGGGGAGGTGAAGGAGGTCGTAGTTGTCAGCGACAGAAATTCAGGGAGCATACAAGGGTTCGAGTTTGTGGAGTTTGCGGATTCGGGTGCGGCTAAGAAGGTTCTCAATGCGAAGGAACACATCTCATTGGTGAGCGCAAGGTATTGGGTTTCATTTTCTCTTTGTTTTGTCTGTGGGTTTGTTTGATGTGTCTGCGGTAAATTTTATTAGGTTGTTTTATGATTTGGTAAAGAATTATGGTTGGAATTGGTAGAAATTGGAAGAGGGGGTAAAATTTATGTGTATTTGTTGTTTTCTGGTTGAGCTGTGTAGGAAAGTTTCGGGCTTTATTTTGTTGGATAATTTGGATAGTGCTCATCACTTCTTATATTTGTATGCACTAAATAGGAGCACGAGGGTTGATAATTATTTTTCTAATATGTTGAAAGGATTCACATGTTAAAATTCTCGGTGATTATTGTTAGGTGCAAAATGCTAGACATACATGAGTTTTTTAACCTTGCCTGTTAGTGTGAAGTTGGCCCCAATGCATTTATAATGTATGTTTGGAGTAAAAACTTATGTATGTGTAGTCATCCTCTTATTGTTAGGTAGATGCTTCCCACGCTGCATCCCGCATCACCTCCTACGCCGTCTCGCGCTCCCTCCTCCCACACTGTCTCTTGCGCCACTTCCCAATATCCTCTTTTTGGCCAGAATCACGTGATCGATGCCTCCCTCACTCTCATACGCTAGAGGGACTCTATGTATTCTAGAAAATAATTATGCCTTGTTTTATAAGCTTTCCAATAAAATGTATAGTATTGTGTGTGTGTGTTTTTTTTTGGGGGGGTTCTATAGGAAGAGCTTTTACGGGCGTTGGGAGGAGTGTAAGAATCAGCATCGCTGTTGGGAGTTTCTTTGGGCCACAATTCATCATTCCTGCAGGGGCCTCCTTTCGCGCATCCTCGGATTAGGGAAACCATTTGGTGTGGTAGTACTACCTCTGCCACTGAGGCAGGTGCTAGGAATATTTCAAATTGCAATAGATGTATGTATATGATTATAATTGATCATGCACAATTTTGATAGTAAAGAACTAAAGATATGGTATGTAATTAGATATAAATATTTAGATGGATTTGATTTCGTAAGGAAACACTGTCAAGTTTAATTTTTTGGTAATGTACGTGGCGTATGATTTCTGATTTATAGATGTTGATATAAATCTTCATTCCACCAACTTCAATCTACTAACTTCATTACACTCGATTTAATGTCAGTTGATTTCATCTTCATCGTTTCCTTTGTTCAGGCATCAAACATCATTTTGCTTGGAGGGGTGCTTTTGGAGGTGTCGTAGTTCCATAATGGGGTCGAATGTGTGAAGCTGCTCAAATGTGGGTAAAAAAACAATCTTTTGGTGAAATGGTTTAATTTTGTGTTAAAAAATAAATTTTTGTGTTTAAAATGGAATTTTTACGGATGTGATAACGAAGATGGAGAAGGCATTGGTGATTAATTAATCCGAGAAAGTACTATGCTTTGTGGTGTTTAAGGAATGAGCACATTTCGAATGTGTTTTATATGTCAGATAACGATGAGACGAATGTGCTATTTGCGAAGGTGGCGCAATGTTTCGTGCCAGCGGTAGTATTGGTTTTTTTTCCGTGATGGTTATGCGTGAGGATGCTCAAAGGTGGGGAAAAAGTGATTTTTTTAGTGAATTGGTATGATTTTGTGTTAAAAATTGGATCGTTGTGTTGAAATTGTGATTTTTACGGATGCGATATCGAAGTTGGAGGAGGCATTGGAGAATAATCTAGGAAAGCATGACGCTTTGTGGTGTTTGGGGAATGCACATGCTAAGAATGCATTTTATACGCTGGATAACGATGAGGGGAATGTGCTTTCTGCGAAGGCGGAGCAGTGTTTCGAGCCAGTGGTGGTAGGGGTGTAAAATGAACAGGACGGTCCGTCGTCCGTCCGAGTCCAGCTCGAGAAATGACACGACCGTAGATCGTCTGAACTGTTATACGAACCGAACTTGAACAAATTATTAGGTCTGATTCTTTACCGAGCCGGACATAAGTCCGTCCGAATATTATTGCGGTCCGATACTTTATTGAACCGAGTCCGAACTATAAAATTTTTGTCCGGCCTAAACCGAGCCGGACATAAGCCTGTCCGAGTAGAATTTCGGTCCGAGCTTGAACATATGGTTGTCCGATCCCGTCCGGTCCGATTTACAGCCCTAAGTGGTGGTGGTGGTGGTATTGATTTTTTGCTTGATGGTTATTTTATTGTTGAGGAGTCTGGGTGAGTGATTGTGTAAAATATATTTGATTTTGGTTTTATTTGTTGGTTTATAGGAGCCAGATAATGAGTATGTGGAGTAGTTGAAAATGTCATCAAAGATATGAATTTTACGATTTTTGGAATGAAATGTTCTGAATTATAATAATATTATATTAAGCAAAAATTTATACCCTCTCTCATTGAGAGAATTTTTCTTAATTTAGCCAGAGAAGATGATCATATATAATTATGGTAGCTACCAAATTAAGTGCATTCGGAATGTAAAATCTTGATTCTTCTTTTAAAGCTGCACATGAAACATAAAAGAACTCATATCCTAAGAATACGGTATATATTTTTATTTTAAAGATAATTTTCATGCATGTATTTTATTTTTTTCTGAAAGAAATGGGGGAATATGGCCACCCTGTTTCGTTAATCAAAAATTAACACAACATACAAACTGTCAACATGAAAATAAAATATGAAGCAATATGATCCGTACAAACTACAGATCCCTCCAACAACCCTGGAGAGTGGACCGACAAACCGATAGCCATCACATACTATCGAAGAGGACACACCTACTCCTCTAAAATTGTAATGGACCCCATCTTGGGCCCAAACACAAAGCTTGGCCCAGCAAAATTGAATGTACGTCAAATTTAGCTTCGTACATAGCCTCCACGGCACGTGCACACCCACCTGAAGCTAGTCTGGTGGGATTTTATCCCCCGCCGAACCCTACCGTCTCATCTCTGGGGAGACCCCTTCTCTGGGCCCAAGCCCCGCAGGGAGCCATCCCATCGCTGGGGGGACCCCTTCTTTGGGCTCAAGCCCCGCAGGCGGAATTATGACCGCCGCCGAACTCAGTCTTCTCCTCCTCTCCTCCCACAATGTTGCAAACATCACTTTCCCTCCCCCCCCCCTCCCCCCCCCCCCCCCCCCCCCCCTCCCCTCCCCAAACTGCAGTCAAAGAGAGAGACGTGAAAAGAATACATTTGCCTCTCTCACGCCCTTGCTCTCTCCAGTGATTTCTCACAAACATAGGCAAACATCATCATAGAGTAGTGAGGAGCAACATCTTCACACACACACACACTTTCACTCCCTCTCTCAATCAACCAAACCAAGACGAATCCCAACTTACTGAAATATCACCTTCCCTTCTCGCCACATCGGGCGATGGCGTTGGACGTCAAATTCAATGATGAGGACGTAGTGGCGGTGATGCCCCGACGACTGTGGACATTGGGTGAATTAGCCCGAATGCTGCCACCGCCCCTCTCAATCACTCCCCAACTCCAGCCTCGTTCTTCGGCTCTGCCATCATCACAAACCCCGACTTCTTCGCACGCACAACCAACCCGCGAAATCAAAATCATAACAACAGATCGCCGTGATTGGCATCGAGAGTGTGGACATGGTGACGACGGCAATGATGCCGTTTCCAGCGCCGAAGATGGGGGTGGACGACAGCAGGGGAACGGTGGCGACGGGTGCGGCGTCAAAGACCACCCGTCGCCGAAGAAGAGGTGTCGATGCTGGCTGATCGGAGGCGCCGGCGAGATGAGCGACGCGCCTCCCGAACTGGCGCACTGCCCGCCGTCGATTCGATCCAGAAACTCTAGGTCGATGGCAGCGGATATGGTGTACGTCGTCGCTGCGATCTCCCCATCGGATTTGGTCCCGTCTGGGACATGGGGGGCACGTGGACGAGGAGCGCGACAGGGAAGAGGGCAACAATAGGGAGGGACGACGAGAACGGTCGCATCGGGGCGTCGGCGACAAGGCCCAGCTACCGCCCCTAACCGAAACAAGATATAAAGTTTCTTTTGGTGATTTTTGGGATTAGTTTCTCTCTCTAGACTCTTCTAGAGAGAGAAACTCTAATTTTTTTCATGCATGTATTTTGAAGAAAAAAATATGTCTATAGCATAAATTTCAAGATAATATATATATTTTTTTTACTCGGCTTTTGCGCTTCTAGTTGGTCTTGCTGGAGGTGTAGCCTGTGTTAGTATTGCTGTGTTGATTGTTGTTCTTCATGGCTCGTTGTTGTTGTGCTCCCGCTGCATTTTTTTTCTACCGAGTTTTACTCTTCGTAAAATTGGGATTATTTGTATGCTGCTCTTTTTTCCGTAATATATTAGTAGGCTGGAGCCATGAGGCTCTATCCATCTTATCAAAAATATATATATTATTTTTGAAAAGATGTTTACAAATTCGCACACGAGACATTATGAGACGTACGGATTAAGTTGAAAACTTAATAAAATTATTTTTATAACCCTTGCCCACAAGAAGACAATTAATAAAGAATGAACTATCAATCACACAATCACTGAAGTTGACAGTGTGAAAGCTAACCATTTTTATAGTACATATTAATTTCCTGTTTTCAATTGGTGCGCCAATCGTTAAACCTATAACTAACCAACTCAAACATTTTACAAAAACCCCCTTATCGTCACAACCTATACCAAAAAATAATTAATTACAAAAAAACCTCTACCGCGTTATTCTTTTCCCCCCTCTCATAAAACCGCCTCGCCTTCCCCATCGAACTCCATCCAAAATCGAGAGTTCCCAAAAAAAAAAAAAATAAGGTCCTCAAAATCATCAGAAAAATTACCGAAATGCCACCGAACCCCCGCTCAATC
Source organism: Hemerocallis citrina (assembly GCA_017893485.1). Classification (NCBI taxonomy): domain Eukaryota; kingdom Viridiplantae; phylum Streptophyta; class Magnoliopsida; order Asparagales; family Asphodelaceae; genus Hemerocallis; species Hemerocallis citrina. The sequence continues at coordinate 212,018,502 of CM030368.1, forward strand.
TTCGCCGCCCATAACCACCGCGACCAAGTCCACCCCGTCTCCGTCGACCGCCGCCTCGACTCCTTCCAGCGCCATGTCACCGCCGTCCTGTCCGCCCTCGCCACGTCACCCTCCTCCGAGCTCCTCTCCCTCCCCTGGCTCCTGTCCCTCCTCGACTCCTTCCTCCAAATCCAGCACCAATTCGACGCCACTCTCCGCAGCCTCAACTTCGTCGTCGATCATCGAAGCACCAGTCTAATCACCAACCACTGCGAGAGAACCGTCAAAGCCCTCGACATCTGCACCGCCGTCCGCGACGGAATCGACAGAATCCGCCACTGGAAAGTACAAGCCGAGATAGCCATCACCGCGGTGGAGAATTCCCAGACCATACGATCAAAGAAGTCGCTAGCTGACCTCACAATGATGATGATGATGCAAGATTCAGAACAACTGCCGCTGTTGCTCGCAGCCAGTCCGTTCCGGTCATTTAAACAGATCAAGAACAACTCGGCGAGCTCAAGCCAGCTGAGGTCGCAGAGCTGGAGCGTGTGCAGGACCTGGTCTGCGGCGAAGCAGCTGCAGGCGATGGCAGGGAGCTTAAATGTGCCACGGGGAAGCAGCGAGGCTGCGGGACTGGTGGGGATGGTGTACACAGTAGAAACTGTCATTCTCTTCTTGATGTGGGTTTTGGTGGCGGCCATTCCGTGCCAGGATAGGGATACGGGGATGCACGTGCATTTTTCGGTGGCTAGGGGTTTCAGTTGGAGCGGACCGATTTTATCTATGTATGATGGGGTGTTGGAGGAGTTGAAGAAGAGGAGGGGTTCGACGACGACGAATGGATTGATGAAGGAGATTGGGACAATTGAGAGATGTAGTCGGCGAATGATGGAGAGTGGTGATGTTAGAGAGGAAGTCGATGAGTTGAAGGCGGTTTGCGAGGGGTTGAAGGAGGGGTTGGAGACATTGGAGAGAAGAGTGAGGGAGGTGTTTCATGGGATTGTCAAGAGTAGGAGTCAGGGGTTGGATTATCTCAGAAATAACAAACAATGAATGGAAACACTCTAATGAGTTTTGTGTAGAGATTCATAGTTTTTGTGTCTGTGTAGTTCTTTCTATTTGGCAAAGTATCTTTAACAGGAAGAAGATCAACTTTTTCGCTTTTACTAGTGAAGCAAGTAGTTGTTTTTGTGTGTTTTTACTAGTAAAGACAACAACAACAACAAAAAACCCTCCAACAAAACCCTCGAGGGTTGGGTTGCCGATCTAATGTGCTCCACTCAGTCGAGAATTGGACCGATCACAATCTCCTCATCATCGTGGCAATCCTCCCTCTTAGTCCCCGACACCGTAGTTGTGGCCTAAAAAAAATTATAAAATGAGTTAGATTATCAGAAATACTATTAATAGTTCAATTAAAGTAATATCTATTTATATCAAGACATAAAAACCCACAGGTTGTTGTTGGTGTCTTTTCTGCGTTTTGGTCCAGTTGCTGTGTGTATATCTGGACCGAGTCAGTCAAGTCACAGTCCATTTAGTTAGCCATTCTTCTCGTGTACAATGTTTTCATGACAGGCTGTGCTCGCACAGCTGTTTATCAAATAGGTTGTAACTTTCAAGTGACTTGTAGAGTTCACACTTCAAAACTATTACCTATACGTGGGCCATAACACTATCGAAGCCATGACCTTTCATGATGACCAAAGAGATCGTATATGGCTGCATGGGTGCGCATCTTAAACTATTTGATTCTGTATCCAGCTAAGACAGCTCAAAGGAAAAAATAAGACAACATTCCTGTACGTACAGATGTAGAACTTGTAGCATGCATAACCATAAGCCATAGAAACTATAATAAAATAACCCTCGAAGCAGATCCGTACCATCTTCGCAAATATAAACAAAACCGATAACAGTGATGAATTGAAATAAATAAGCTACGGATAGAGAAGAGATTATTCTAGAATCAGCTCTTCGCATGATATGCCATGGAATTTGCCGAGTACATGAACTCCTTGCAGTTTCTGAGGCCCCCTCCATGCTGTCTCCAGCAGGCTTCTAATTATGGGAAGCTACAAACAATCAGAAGGGATCTTCCTACAACTACATAATTACATCTCTGAGGAAAGTAAACCTCTAATATACAACATTTTTCTAATTGAATATCTCATTCGGTACTTCTTGCATTTGGTTTGAAGCAGCCTCTATCACCTTTGATAGCCAGTCCTCAATAACGTTAACCGTCAGATGGGCATAATTTGGGCCTAAGCTTTAAGAGCTGATCCATGTAGGATGACGCGCAACAAAAATTATCTGAAGAGTTCTGGAAAAGACCACATTATGAATTTCACAAAAATGTCAGTTTCAAGGAACTCAATGTGGGCAGCTCGGCCAATAAAGGTGTTCAAGCTCTTCGCCTGATTTGACTGGTCGAAGTTCACATCACATCTCATTAAAAGGCGGTTTTCTGAAGATGGGGCTCGTATCTGATCTAGACAATGGTTGAGCATTTCGAGGAATACTTGTGCCTTCTTTGATTGATCACTAGCCGATGCTTGGCATAGCTCGATTCTAGCTGAGTGATAAGGGACATACCCATCCTGTTGGGGAAAGCAACTAAGTGAACATGAACTTGTTTTATTTTAGAGATATAATAGTCAATCCGCTATTGTTAAATATACAATAGCGGTTCATAATTGAAAGCATATCGTTACTTGAGAAGATAAAACCTCTAAAAATAGGATGGAACAATTCCCTGCTTTTAAATATTAAAGGCTATTAATGATCAGGAGATCATCCTGCTAGTCTGGGAAAACAGTTGAAACACCAAACTAGAAAAAAAGGACAGGGAAATTCTTATAGAACTTTTAATTTGACAAGGAAAAATAGATTACTTAAGAATTTTTTTAAGGTGAGTATGCATTTGATTGTTAGTATAGTGGCGGTAGTAACTCTTGAGGTGAGAGTGGAGATGCAAAACATAAAGGTGACCAAACGAGCCCATGGCACAAAGGTCTATCTATGTCTAATAGTCATTTTCTCTAAAGAAATGCAAGCCTCTTTTCAAAAAATATACCAAGAGAGCAATCTTTTTTCTAATAACTAAAAGATTTTCATGAAAAGCGGAGACGGGAGAGGAATGGCAGATCTTTTTTTGAATAGTAGGAAGGGGAAATCTTACAAACAGATAAAACACATTTCACACAAAACTACCTGCGGTGAGGATAACAGGATAATGTTTTTGAAGTTCTCCAATGTCTTCTGCTGCAAAAAGGGGAAAAAAGAAGAAAGTGTAAGAATAACTGCCTGTGGAGCTGAAAATTAAATTTAATATTCCTATGGAGGTCTGTGTAGGTCTGCAGTACATGGAGTCCAACAGCCGTAGTTTTGCTAATTATTATTATTATAATTCAAAAGAAAAATAGACCAGTAAACAGTGCAAACTGCAAAGTAAACATATAAACGATCCAACCAAATGAATCCTGCATTAGAAGATTTCCCTTTTTCCTTTTGCACTGGGATGAAACCATAGCAGAGTAAATTGAGCTAATAAAAATCATCAAAATAGAAGGACCACCACCTATAGCTACCAATAAAATTGCTAAAAACTTCTCTAATATATATATATATATATATATAGAGAGAGAGAGAGAGAGAGAGAGAGAGAGAGAGAGAGAGAGAGAGAGTCCCCTTCCATGGTGCACACGGCGTGTGCACTTGGCCTTTAGGCGTTCATATCGACGATCCGAACCGTTCACATTGATCTACACATCTAAATTAGTCTAATATGTATAATCAAGTCATTTCAAATTCATTTGCCCATCCATCATGTCATTATAAAAAAAATGATATTTAGCCATATAATTTTGTAACACTTCAACGCATGAGCAAATAAATTTCAAATGACTTGATTTTACATATTTAGACTAATTTAGATGTGTACACCTGAACGGTTCGGATCGTCGATATGAACGCATGAAGACCGAGTGCACACGCCGTGTACCATAGGTGGTGCACAACGAAAGCTCTCTCTCTCTCTCTCTCTCTTTCTCTCTCATATATATATATATATATATATATATATATATATATATATATATAATAAAACACGAAGAAAGCTATCAAGCGGCTCTCCTTCAATCCCCCCCTAAAATCAAAGGCTCAGATCTAACCTCATAAAACACATTTTCCCCCCAAAACTCAAATTCAAATCCCCCACCCAAAATAACTCCTTTATTTGTTTAATTTTCTCTCTCTCTCTCTCTCTCTCCCTCTCTCTCCTATTCAAAAAAATTTTGAAAATAAAATTTTTAAAAAAATTTTTAAAATAAAAAAATAAAAAATATTCAAAAAAATAAAAACTTATAAAATTATTTAAAAATTTAAAAAAATTTTAAATTATTTAAAAAAAATTGAAAATTTTAAAAAAAAATTAGAAAATTTAAAATTAAAAAAATTTAAAAATTTAAAAATAAAAAAGTTCAAAATTTTTAAATATTTAAAATTTAAAACTTTAAAATTTTAAAATTTTGAAATTTTGAAAATCTCAAAGACAATCCAATGTCGAACCCCAATCAAGAGGTCGTCGCCGACATCTGATCCGCTGATGATTCCGTATCGCTAACTCCCCCTTCACCAAATCGAGCGCGAATATCAAGCGACTCCGTATCGACGACTCCCCTCCACCAAATCGAGAGCCTCTATATGCGATGCGACGACTCTAATTTTATCTCATTAACAGAATTCTCATTCTAATTTTAAATTTTGTGTGCATGGGATTACTCTGTTTTTTGCTGACTCAAATTGTGTGTGCATGGGATCTAAGTTCACAGATGTATGATTGTTTTATTTTTGGGTTTAATTTTTTTTAAATTTGGTAATTTTTTTGATGAGTTTTTTTATTGGTTTTGATTTAGGGTGTACGCAAGTGAGATGGATTAATTGATGGTCTCAATTTGGGCTTCCAAACCATAACAGAACATGTAAGTTGACCAGCAACCTAAAATAACTTGACAAATATGCAACATTAATTTCTTTACTACAAGAGAAAATACTATCGTGAAGTGTTCCCTTCACTGGTTATTAGAAACCATAGATAACATATAAAAACTTTTCGTGTATGTTTGGATATATCGGATTGGGATGACTGGAGTTTACCAGTGAATGGTGGAAACTCTTCACTCAATAAAGACAGCCAAAGTAAATTTGTTATTTATCCATTTTAAAAAAAATTTATAAAGGTGCAATGGGGAGACAAAATGGAGATAAAAGAAATGATTAGCTTGGATTAGAGTTTTGAGAATTTCATGTATTTCATTTTGGTTGAATTAATAATAAGAGGTATTTCAATTGCAAACTGTGTCTCAGACAAACAAATATTTAGATTATTGATATTGTAAATACCTTCACACCTGCACTTGCGTTACCATTGTATTTAGACATGCTCATAGTGGTTATGGGATTAGAGTAAGCTCTATAAAACTTATATGATAATGTCCTTGCATAACAATTATAAGCATTTAAAAGTGACGCTGAAGTTTAAAAAAAAAAAATTATGCAGTATTTCTAACAAACTATATGCATTTCAGGTAAGTTCAAGCTAATAATCAAGAAGGCGATGGTTAAGCTTAAAGGTAGAATATGTTTGCTAATTCAATTGATTTGCTGGACCTCTAAAACTATTTTATATAATCAAACCAGGTGCACCGTTCCGAAGACGTGCCGTAGGCACGTGTCAACGGGCAAACCTAGTGTGTGTGTGTGTGTATATATATATATATACACACACACATTAAATATTAAATATAACAATTATATATATGCAATAGTATTGCCAAATTATAATTAGATTGCCAAGAGAGGATTGTTCGGAAAGAATGAACATTTACTGGCTTAATAAATATTACACAAACTGAAGGTTAACTTTTAATCTATGAGACTATGAGTAATAAATTGACTCTAGATTCCCCAAATGTTGACTAATAACTAAAAATGCAGAAATTGTGTTGATCTAAAAAGAAAAGAGATCTCAGTCATTGAACTATTCAGCTAAGATAGTAGCTATTTACCTTACAGAGCTTGTAAAAGAAGGTATTCTTCATGTCTGGATCATCACTGAAAGTAAGCTGATGAAAGACCTGAGTCTGCTTGAGTTTCTTCAAGAGCCACAATCCTGAATTGAAAAGAGAATTTGAACTGTACCAATACCCCAAGTGCGGCCCCGATATCGACATATATGTATAAAGGTATTTAAGGAAAGGGATCATCAAAGTATCTGAAATGTTGAACACAGATTTTAAAGTGATATTTGAGATAGATAAATAGATAGCTGAGAAAAACATATATTACTTATGAGGGATAAAAGTGACCTGCTAAAGCAGTTCGTATAATGACATTTCCAATGGAATGCCCTACAAAACTAAGCTTTATATCTCTGCAACCTCCATATTTAGAAAGTCTGTCTATCTTCTTTTTAAGGAAAGTAGAGACCTCTTCGGCCAATCTGTTGCCCATTTCCCTGAAATCTCCAGATGTCTTTTCTTCATTACACTCGGACATTAGACATTCTGCTCCAGGATCTATCAAGAGCCACTGATTTCTTACTAGTCGTAAATCCAGATGATGTCCCTGTATTTGATATGTATTTAGGCACAAAGAATTCAGCCATGCTTACACCAAAGATGATGGATAGCATTTAACACTACTTCATTAGCTATACTCCATTTGTAACAAGAAAAAAAACAGTTGAAGCAAGGGTAGCTAAAAGGAATGCAATCACCAATATAAATAACAAAATCATCAAGCATATGCGGTGGTGTTAAAAGGGTCTCATAGCTACTTTGCTTCATATACTCTAGAATCTGATGGCAGTGGAGTTCATAATGAATGGTGTGGATCATCACGATCCACCAAGTGAGTATAATCAAATTTATATGAGCATTGCTTCTCAAAAAGGTGCAGACATGTCATAACTACTTGATTATTCATACTCTAGAATCTGAACTACTAGGCCTTTCATACTCTAAAATCTGATGATGTTAGGAGTTCAGAGTGCACAATTCATACTCTAGAATCTGAACTACTAGGCCTTTCATACTCTAAAATCTAATGGCGTTGGGAGTTTAGAGTGCACAGTATGGATGATCACTGGATCCACCAAATGTTAAAAATCAAAACATACGAAAGATAGCTCCTCAAAAAGATGTGTGCATACCGCATGAGAGAGAGAGTGTGTGTGTGTGCACTCGTACTTAAAAGAAAATATGATGTAAACTTAACCCTAGGTAGAGAATTTCCAAGAATATTAAAAGATTAAGTTTACCAACATGTAGCACCAATTAAGTTAGAAATTAAAACTAGTGACTGGTTTGATAGATTTTCAAGAAATGAACTAAGTTCGCAATCCCAATTAAATATCAAGCCTAAGATTCAATGATTAAACTTAAGTATTCTTAGCAAGTAAAATATTCAATAATGATTCGTATGCTATGTGACAAGTAGAAGCACACACTCAATATTTGTGGACGACGGTAAATTCAGATAATATTCTAGAGATGATAGGCAGTAACACAAATAATGGAGGAATGGAAAGATCTTACTGAGGTTCGGTGGTGGAGACAGGGGCTCGTTGTTCTGTTGTGGGAGGAATCGGGTGAAGGCAGCGGTGATGAGGGAGCTTCAGGTTATTGTGGGGATGCGACATGGAGTTGGTGTTCAGTTAGCCTTCAGTGGTGGTTCGGCAGTGCGCACATGAGACGACGGGCGGCAATGGCGAAGGCTAATGGGGGCTTCGGCTGGTGATCAGGTTGGAAGAGAAGGGCGGTCGGTGTGGCCAGAGGGGCGAGAAAGGGGTAGCGGGTGGCCAGCGAAGAGAGGGAGAAAGGAAGTCGGAGGTTGGTGGTAGGGGCGGTGACATCGAGGTGGTTCGGTGGTGAGGTGGATCTGACGATGGGTTGACGATGGGTTGTGGGTTTCGGGAGGAAGGTGAAAGAGGAAGAAGCAGCAGGAGAAAGGAAAGGGGATAGCGGCTGTAAGAAGGGTTAGGGTTTGGAGTTTGGATAAAGAATTTGGGGGGTTTGGGTGTAGTTTAGGATTTCTCACAAACCCTAATGATCTCTTATGATCTCACACACAAGAGAAGAATGAAGAGCAAAAGCTCAACACACAATAAATTTTTAATCAATCAAAGCATCATTTTTCATTAGTCTAAAGGTCTATACATAGGCTCAAAACAAATCTCAAAACAAATGTTCAAATGCAGAAAATAAAGGGTGCAAATAGCAAAACTACTACATATGTCAAAACAACGAAAATTGCTGAAATGAAAATAACTAGGCTAATAAAATAATAAACCTAGACGATGTCTGCGCTTATAGAAGCGCCCAAAACGTCTCGAATCAATGTCCTCATCAAAATATTAGAGAAAATGAGTTGTACTATATTTCTAAATTATAAGTCTTTCGTCATCTATAAATGGTGGTGCAGTCTTGGCACATGCTATTTCACATTCATCCCTAAATAATATTATATAAAGGTGCTCCATCCTTCAAATCCAAGCTTCCTTTTCTTGGAATTAAATCTGTTCATTATTTAGATACCACGATATATAATTCAAAATGTTGTTTACACATACCCCTCAACATCCTTGTTTTCCATCGATCACATGTTTGGAGGATAGCATTTATACTCTCCACCATCACATGATTCACATTAAGAATATTAAAAAACAATCCTTCTTTAACAATTAATTAAACTAGGCTGCAAAGCTATGTAACGTCTGTTTCTACTTACTATGTCCTCGCGCACCAAATAAGCAATGCGACCCACCCAATTCATATCTTTCTGTGTGTTTTTCCCATGCTAGCTGCCAACAGCCCCTCCACCAAAAGCAAATTACTTCAACATGTTCACCAGCCTAAGCTCAACTCTAAGGTTTCTCCAACTGTCACTAACTAAATATAGTGACTACTAGCTCTTATTACATGTAGTTCATACTACAGTGTTTCAACAATTGTTCATTTTCCCCAAACTTTATCCACCAACTAAATTATTCTCAAAGACTGAACTGGAATCAGACTGGCTTATCTTGGTCTTGGAGAATAGCCAACAAAGCATCACAAAATCGCCAATTTTGCATCACAGAAAAACATAAGTAGTCAAGGCAAATGTCTAGACCACAAAAATACATATAAATGTAGTAAGGTGACGACTCAGCTCAGTGAGGAATGTACCTGAAACCCATGCACAAAGACAACCACCTTTAACGGTCGACCATTTCTTTTAGAGTTGGGTACAACTCTATCATGATGATCTTCAGGAACACCAGCAGAATCATCCTGATCCAAAGATTTAAACGATGAAGTATTCATGGAACCATGCAAGGGGGCACTCATGATATGCTGTTCTACGATAACAACAGGAATATGTGAAGGATCGCTAAAGATCTGCATGTCTTGGATAGATCTGTTATTGATCTGCACAAAAATTCTTCCTTTTTCAGATATCCAGTAATAACATTATTTTTATAAAAAAAACAAGTCTGCATGTTAGTGACATCTCACTTTCATTTGTGCAATACTTTTCCTATGCAGTTCTGCACGTGAAATAGCAACTTGCTGCACACATAGACGAGATAGCAATTAAAACATGCCAAAATGGTGTTGCAGATTTTATGACGCAATGTAAAGTAAATCTGCTAATGCTGACAGTGAATCTGATAAGAAAAGTTGAGGCTCAAAAAGAATTACTTCATCATTGATTTTTCGTGAAACAACTTTCCCGAGGGAGTTTCGCTGAGAAGAGTCATCAGATGCACTTCTTAGATAGCGATGAGGAATGTCGATCTTCGAATGAACCATCCAAATTGACCACTCTGTCTTTCTATCTACAGCCCAAGCATCATAAAGATGTGCAATGATCTTCATTCTGTTAAACCTGGAGAGCAAAGAAAAAACATTTATGAACACTGTTGCAACTAAATAGTAACTCAAATACCTTCATGAGATCTTACTCGGTATAAACACATACTGCAGTTATATAAGAATTTCATGAACAAGATCCACAATTGACAAATTGACAACAGCAAGATGAACAAGATCCCAAAGGCAAAAAAGAAAAAATAAATATGTTTCAACTCTAGTGTAAATAATTGCAGCCCAAGGCAAGCAATACTAATGAAATCTATTTTGATATTTCTCAATTAGACATATATATGTCAGTAAGTCCTTTTTCTTTAGGTTGAGAACCTGGAATTTTGTAGGAAAAGTCAGAACATCAGCTCCAAGGTGATATCTATGCCACACAAATTGATCATATATGTCGTCTAATCATATAATGGAAGTGAAGTTGTATGGCCATCGCAGGTGTATGCTATGCCTATGCAAAAGAGCAAAACGATAGAAAATATTTTCATTTGGAATAAGCCAGTGGATATGCTACAAACTGTTTCTAGGATTAAGAGCAGTTCTGCTTATAGCAACATTTAGTTTATCGATCTCTTCAACAGAAATATTACAACATAAATTCTTTCCAAAGTCAACAAGCAAGGAACTCCTGTGTTGAACACACATTGTAATAATTAATTTTTAAAAAGAACAAAATTCTTTCCAGTGGTTGGCAGAACTACAAAAAAAGGAATTCAAGCACAGGAAAGGTAAAAGTTTAAAGAGACAGAGATATGCAGCAACCTATGAAACTTCAGAAAGACATTCCATATGAACGAAAGTTGGGTGCCCACAGAGAAAAACAAATTCATGAGTTCCTCCTTAGATAGGGAATATAGCATGACATCATTCCCGACTTCAATGGTATCATTTGATTTCTGCATAATCAAAGAAAAGGCAATGCCTATAAATACTAACTATACAAATTTATGCAAAGAAAGAATTTTTACAGCACAGGTACCTCTAGAATATTATGTAGCATGCCAGCTAATTCACCAACTCCCTTCTTCCTAGAAAAGTCGGTGGTAGATGAGTCCGCACTCAAAGCAGCACTTGTTAATTCAAATCTACCAAGATTTAAGTCAAAAGCAGCTAACTCATCAACTGCCTCGCCAATTGATTGGCTGATCTTGCTAAGTTCCTCGAGGAGTAGCGCTCGAGATAACAGTAATGACTTGACGAGTTCAATCGCTCTTGAACTCAATGCCTTCATAGAAAACATCAGTGTTAAATTAATAGATACAAAGTGGCAAGTTGATTGGCACAAAAGCACTAGCCTAGAAGAAATTACAGCAACAAGACATGGTTGTGACTTTACGACTTTACTCCAGGCCTTTACAATGAAAGCAAAGAGATTTCACCACTTGCAACGCAATGTCATCCATGCCTTTTTCATACTGACCATTATTTTCCAATTTTTGTGAACTGAGAAGCATGTGAAGACTCAAATTTTGAAATTTTGCCATCCTCGAAACTTAGGAATTATGGTTTGGAAAATAAAATATGGAAGTGAAATGGTGACCCATACTAGTTTGAATTGGAAACTATACTAATGGAATTGAAGGCGTAAAAAGATCACATGAAACTGAAATTATGCACATGACCATAAACATCAAGCCTCTACCCAGTAACTGAGTTTTTGTTAGGGTACAATGGGTCGGATCCTATAATATCCACTTATGAATCCACTAAGATATTATAGGATCCAGTCGGGATCCAAACCTACTAAAAAAATGAAGGACCCACTTAGGGATCCAAACCCATTTGTTTCAGTCGGATCGGGTTTCGGATTATCTTTAATTCAGTTTTTTTCAATCTTCATGATTTTTTTTTTACGATTAGTATAAACCAAATTAATAGTAAGTTGCTCACTGCATATTCAATATAATGAGATAAACACATCTATATAATAAATTACAAAGAAAGCTATCAAGTGGCTCTCATTCAATCTCCCCTAAAATCAATAGCCTAGATTGATTCTCACAAAATATATTTTCCCGCCCAAAATTTCAAACCCCAAAATTAAAATTTGTCCCCTAAAACTAAAAAACTCATTACTTTCTTACTATCTCTCTCTTCTCTTTTTACTTTTTCATATTTCTCTCTTTCTCTCTCTCCCTCTCTCTCTCCCATTCTTTCCTTATTACTTAGAAATTTAGATTTTAAAATTTCAGGTTTGTAAAATTTTCAGAATTTTTATGTTTTTTTTATTGCACATGTTATATTGAAAATAGCAAATATCTCTTTAACAGTTAAATTTCATTATTTTCCACACTTAAAGTTCTAAGAAGTTGGATTTTACACACTCATTTATAATTATTTTTCAACATATACTAATAGAAACATGGACTTTTATTTACAACTAATTATTATCATATTATTCAAACTTGAACTACATAATTGTTATTTTACTGTTTAAAGGCTTTTCGTGTATTGTATCGTTCCGAAGACGTGCCGTAGGCACGTGCCCACGGGCAAATCTAGTAAAATTATAAATAAGAATTATATAACCCAAAAAATAATCTTATCTCAATAGCTAAGCACAAATTTTCCATTTCTTTAATAAAAGGAAATGACAATTTATCGTTGTGTATAAGCATGTCTGTATTGCCTTAACTATTGGCTTTGCAGAAAAATAAATAGAATATCTAAGTATTAGACTCTATATGCATTTAGGAATGTATATCTACTTCATCATTAATTTTCATTATTGTGCAATTGCCACTAGGGTCCAGTGGCAAGCCTCCTTGCTAGTGAACAAAAGGTGGGGGGATCGAGCCCCGCATACACGAATATCAAAAATCAAAAAAAAATAAATAAATAAATAAAAGTATTACTGTCATGCGCTCAACAATATGTGTGGTGGGTGTGAATACGGCCTTGTACAAAACCACAACAAACCACAAAACAAAATTAACAAAAAAAAAGGGAAAAAAGAAAAGAAAAGAAAATAGCAGTACTGCCATGCACTGAACAAAATATATATTTAGATATATATATATGAGAAAACGGTGCCCTATGGCATACGAGGAAATTTTCCTCCTATGGCACCCTAACAAACCTACCACCTCACAGATGCATGATAAGGTCTTATGAGTGTGTGTGTGTGGGGGGGGGGGGGGGGGGGCCCCCCCAATGATCATGTGAGTCCCTACCTCTCCTCTTATTTTGACGCCTAATTTGTTAGCCTATTGATAGAAATCCCCCATGAAAAATCTGAAGCCTTCATCTTGCTCTATATGCTTACAATACCCTAAGGGTGTAGAATCAAGTTAATTGACATTCATTTGCCCATCCATCATGTTAGAAAAATAAAGAATTTTCACCCATACAATTTTGTTACATTGTAAAACATAAACAAATTAACTTCAAATAATATGATTTTACACCCTTAGGCTATCATAGGTATGTAGAACAAGATAGACGATTCGAATTTTTCATGGGTGGGATCACTTACAAGGCCTCAACATGGGCTATCATAGGATCACATATGAGATTAGTGGAGGTTGGGTACCACCCTACCTAAGAACCGTACACATTCGGTCATATTTGAAGGAAGAAGAAAAAGAAGAAGAAAAAAACGATCTATGCCATTGAAAATGATCTTCATATCATTAAATACAAAAGAATGCAAAATCACTAGATTTGCACATGTTTCGCTCATGCATTATGTGGCCTCATTTGTTTTATTGCAGAAAAACCATTCATTTGCAATAGAGGTACGAAAAACAGTAACGATATCAAAATGTCCATACATACACAGTGGGGTTTTTTTCCTGTTTAAACAGTGTTTAAACGGAAAAAATGGTTTTCTATTTTTTCATATTAAAATATTTAGAAAGATGAAAAATGAAGGATATAATATAGAAAATCGAAAAATAAACGGGAAAAATATGGAAAATGTCATATATTAAAGATGTCATCATATGATATATCAAATGCACAATAATAATAAATTTGATAGTTCCTAAGTTCATTGTAAATCAAGGAAATAAGCAAAATATAATGGGTTCATTATATGGAAGACTCAGGTTGGGTTATAAGAGCATCCACAGTCGTTTTCTATATCTGCCATTTTGCCATATTATAGCAAACGATGCGCTGCAATCGTTTCTCATTTTACCATTTTATGGCAAACGTTCTATTCTCATTTCTCAAATATGAGAAACGAAATGTAGTTTCTCAAATTATAAAGGACGGGATATCATATCCCGTCCCTCCGATTTAATGATTATTTAATCGATTCAGACGGAACAACATATACCGTCTTAATAATTTTAATTATTTTTTTTAAAAAAAATGGTCGGACGGAGATACATACCCTGGACGGGATATGATACCCCGTCTCTCCCAATTAAAAAAGTTTTTTTTTTAATATTGCCTCAGACGGGGAATGATACCCCGGCCGGGGTATCATACCCCGTCCGTGAAAATGGGCACAGTGGTGCTTTTAATGTGATTGGGTAGGTTTAGTTATAGTAATTAGGTTTAGGTAGTGTATTAGGTAGGTTTAATTATTATTATATTATTTAATTTAGTTAATTAATATAGTTTAATAGTTAATAAGTAATTAACTTTTTTTAATTTATTTTAAACGATGAGACGGTATATCATATACCGTCCCTCGCTTATTTCTAAAAAAATGAGAAAGATATAGCAAACGACCACTGCAGCAAACATCGCCATTTGCTATTACTGTAGCTGCCATTTTTTAACAAATGAGAAACACGACTGTGGATGCTCTAATAGAATTATTTGATAAAAATTCAAAACTCATGTCCAAAAATGGTTAAACAAAAAACCCTTTTAAACCTCGAACTGGTTTAGAGCCTGTCTAACCCGTTTTTCCTTCCTCCAAAATAGATGGTTCTGTTTTTAACCCATAAACGGAACGGTAGACTCAAAATTTGTTTAAACATGTTTGTTACTGTTTTTTGAAACCATGTTTGCAATCACGTGATGGATGAGCAAAACATGTGCTCACGTGATGGATGAGCAAAACATGTGCAAATCAAGTAATTTTGCATCACGCTATGAAGATCATTTTTAACAACATGGATTGTTGATCAGGTTTTTTTATGCCAAAATATTTAAATGGTTTGGAAGTCTTTACTTATGCATAATGTGGTCCAATTTGCGGACACTTTGTTATACTATTGAAATCATTCATTTTGCAACCACATGACCTAAGCGCAAATGACCAGCAAATGACTTTAGTCATTTGCACATGCATCATGTGCTTGCAAAATGAACGATTTCAATAGTATAACAAAGTGTCCATAAATTGGACCACATTATGCACTAAGTAGTTAAAATCCCTGATTACGCCCAATTAATCGCTAATCGGAGGCCAAGCGATTTATAATATTTCAATAGTTAGCGATTTAATTGGGTATAATCGGCTGATTAGTGGTTAATCGGCCAATTTTAAGTGGCCGATTAACCGATTAAATCACCTCCTCTAATTTTCATGTTTGTTTGCATTATTTGGGCTCAATCCGGCCCAAACTCATATTCAAATTCAAAATCCAAACAAATCCCTTCTGGTCCTCACGCAAACCTAAATCCGACATGTCGCGGTTCTCTTCTTCTTCCTCGCCCAAACCCTAACCCAAACTGGTTCTTTTTTCTTCCTCTAGAAAACCCAAACTTGGCCCGTCGTCACTTTCCCTGCGTCGTTGCATACTTGACCCGGCTCGCATCTGCTGCACCTCCTCCTGCTGCTCGCGTTGCTCCTTCCCGATTGTTTTTGTTTGATAGAACCGACCAGCAAACCCGACCCACATCCAGAATCTAAACTCAGCTCAAACCAAATACTCTCTTCTTTTTCTCTATAATTATATTTTTCTATTTGATAATTTCATAATAGTTTTATATTAGGATTTAGGGTTGCTACATAATGAGGATATATCTTTACATATATATATATATATATATATGTATATATATATATATAAATGATTTTTCCGATTTAATCCCCGATTTATTTTCGATTAACCGATTAATCACTAATCACTCCTAGACCGATTAGTTCCAAAAACCGATTTAACTGCCTATATTTATGTATAGGTACCACTTAATTATTTTTACACATACATATTTTAGTATAAAAAACATTGAAAAGTGTGGATCTTCCATCAGGCCCCGTAGGTGATTCTAACCAGTTTGTATGAGAATTACCTCCTCTCTCTCTCTGTGTGTGTGTGTGTATATATATATATATATATATATATATATAGGAATGATCCAATGAGAAACATTTTTAGGTGAGAAAATAAGAAACAATCTTAGAGGTCATTAGATCTAAGTACCATTTAATCATACACATAACAGTTGAGGTCCTCAACTGTTATGTGTATTTTTAATTAAAACACAAATAACCCAGTTTTTTTATAGTCTTGGTTCAACTTAATCCCTTCAACAACAAAAAACCATGGGTTTAATTCCCCCCCCCCCCCCCACCCAAAAAAAAAAAAAAATCAAACGGCTTTCCTCTCCCAAAAGTCAGTGCTCTCCATCCCCAAAATCATGGAGTATTCTTTTCTCCATCTCCCAAATCAAATCAGTTCTCTCCATCTCCCAAATCAAATAATTTTATTCTTCTCTCTCTCCCAAAATGTGATTTGATTTGGGAGATGGAGAGAACTGATTTAATTTGGGATGGAGAAAAAAACTCATGATTTTGGTGATGGAGAGCACTGACTTTTGGGAGATGAAAGCCTTTTGATTTTGTGTGTGTGAGAGAGAGAACTAAATCCATGGGTTTTTTTAGGGATTAAATTGAACCAAGACTATAAAAAAACAGATTATTTGTGTTTTAATTATAACCATTAATAAAGAGGAACTTAGATCTAACAATCTCTAAGAATGTTTCTCATTTTCTCACCTAAAAATGTTTCTCATTGAATCACTCCTCTATATACATATACATATATATATATATATATATATATATATATGCAAATTTTCCATTTTATTCTGTTTAAGGTAGATTTAACACTATTATATCCATTGAATTAGCTTTGAGATTGGTGAAAAGTATTTCGTCTCTTTCCAAGTGTATTATATGCACCAAAAAGTAACACCAATCTCAATGAATATCCTATAATAATAAAAGTGTTAAATGTACTTTTAAAATTAAATGGAAAGTGTGTAGTCCAACTCATATATATGTATATATGACTCTTCAAGAGAGCACTGTGCTCCCACGACCTTGGAGAGCACTCATTGAGAACGCATTGATAGGAATCCCCTACCAAATATCTGAAATGTTCATCTTGTTCTACATGCCTAACATAGCCAAAAGATGTGAAATCAAAGATATTTGATATTTTTTTGCCCATCCGCCATGTTAGTAAAAAATAAAGAATTTTCAGCCATACAAATTGTGACGTTGTAAAACATAAAGAAATGAACTTCAAATTACTTGATTTTACATGCTAAGGCTATCTTAGGCATGTATAGAACAAGATGAACGGTTCTAACTTTTTATAGGTAGTAATTAACACTTTTCTAGCCACACATTCACCTAGGCTCACAATATATTATATTCGCCACCTACTTTTCGTCTTTTAAAATTTGACCGGCTCCTATCTTAAAGCAAATGAAAGGTGCACAATGTGTTAACTACTACTTTATGAAGTTAATAGAAACTATGTAATTCAACTCATATGCAAGGGAGTGATCCCCTGGGAATTAATCTTATAGCTTAATTCAGAATCCAATACCCGCCAACCATTATGAGTCGTCAGATATGAAATTTATTAGATCCAAAGGCTCAAAAATCTTCACTTAATCTAAAAGCGGAAAAAAAACCACAAATAACCCAAGGTTCGGTTCAATCGCAAGAAAACCAGACCGCTTCTTCTGCAGCCATCCGATCTCCCAAAATGTGCGCTTTGATCGCTCCACGATTCGCGCTCATCATAAAACATAAGCGAAGATAGGGTCAGAATTCTGCAGCTATCCGATCTTCAAAAAATGTGCGCTATGATCACTCCACGATTCGCGCCCATCATAAAATTTAAGTGAAGGTGGGGTCAGAAATCTGCAACCGTCCGATCTCCCCAAAATATGCGCTTTGATCAATCCACGATTCGCACCCATCATAAAACTTAAGTAGATATTTGGTTTGGGATTGAACCGGGGTTTTTTTGAGTTTTTTTGGGTTTGTTTTTTCCGGCTTCCTGATGCGTGCCGATTCAATAGGATGACCTTTAGATCTCTGCAGAAAGAGGATCTCAAACTAAGCTATAAGATCAGTTCTTAGGGGATCACTTCTCTCTCTCTATATATATATATATCTATATATATATATATATATATAGAGAGAGAGAGAGAGAGAGAAAAATGCTCAATTGCAAATGAGTCCCGTGCAAACGGGTATGCAAATCACTGAAGTCGTTGTTTCCAACAACAGCTTCAGTGTTAATATAACCTAAGTCGTTATTCCCAACAACGGCTTAGGTGGTTTGCACACTGTTTACACATTACAGTAGCATTTGCAATGAAGCATTCCTTATATATATATATATACTAGATTTGCCCGTGACCACTTGCCTACGGCACGTCTTCAGAACGATACAGCATATGAAAAGTCTTGTAAACAGTAAATCAACAATTATGTAGCTGAAGTTTGAATAGTATGACAATAATTAGTTGTAAATAAAAGTCCATGTTTCCATTAGTATATGGTGAAAATAATTATAAAATGGGGTACAAAAGTCCATGTTTCCATATATATATATAGAGAGAGAGAGCGAGAGAAATAATTAAATAAATAAATGAGTGGTTTTGGGGGGATTTGAATTTGAGTTTTGGGGGGAAATGTGTTTTGTGAGGTTAGATCGGGGCCTTTGATTTTGGGGGGATTGAAGGAGAGCCACTTGCTAGCTTTCTTTGTGTTTTATTTTATATATATATATATATATATATATGATCCGGTGAGAACTCCTTTGATGAGGACCACATGAATTTTTTTTGGCATAAACTGAAAAATCAGAAACATTCATTTTGATCTACATGTCTAAATGAATCTTAAGAATAAGAGATCAAGTCATTTGAGAATTGTTTGTCCATACATTTTAGTGTTACAAATTGTATGGCTAAATATTGTTATTTTTTTATAGTGACATGATGGATGAACAAATGAATTTCAAATCACTTGATTTTATATTGCTAAACTAATTTAGTCATTCTAATCAATGTGAACGTTCGAATGATTCATGTGATGGCTATGCAAGGATTTCTAATGAAGTTTATTGTGAGAACGGTTCTCACCGAATCGCCTCCCTCTATGTGTGTGTCTTCTCACAAAATTTAGTGTGTGCGTGTGTATCATAAAGCGATTTGGTGGAGAACCATTATCACGAAAGCTTCTTGCGAACTTCATGCATAGTCATTGCAAGGATGATTTGAACCATTTACATTGATTAACATGACTAAATTAATCTAGAAATGTAAAATTAAGTCAATTGAAATTCATTTGTCTACACATCAAGTCATTATAAAAATAACGATATTCAACCATACATTTTTGAACACTTCAATACATGGAAAAACGAATCATACATGACATGATCTCTCATTCAAATTGATTAATCGTATAAAACTATCACATATGTTCACTAAATTATGTGATTAGATACATATTCATAACCAGATAAGTAGAATCAACTAAATATCTAGCCAGATTATATTAACATTTATTCTGTAAGATAAAATGAAATGCATAACTCTATTCCAGGCTTCCAGCACACTCAATGTGCCAAGGACTTGGCTCGCTTAAGTACCATAAAAAATTAATACAAATTAAGCAGTTAACATCATGATGAGGACATCAATTCTGTTTAGTTTATTTTGAGATTTAGCCCTATGTAGTAGTTTTACAATTTGCACCTTTTTTTTATGCATTAGAATATTTTTTGAGATTTTAGAATATTTTGAGATTTTTATCAATATTTGTTTTGAGCCTATATATAGACCTTGAGATTAATGAGAAGTTATGTCATTCTTGTTTAAAAAAATTATTGTGTTGAGTTTTGCTCTTCATCTCTCTTTTTGTGTGATACAATTGAGATCCAATTTTAAGGTTTGTGATAAACTCTAAATCTACCAATAAAATTCCCAAATTAATTAACCCTAATCTATCCTTCTACAGCCGCCTAAGGGTGTAAAATGAATAGGGCGGTCCGTCGACAGTCCAAGTCCGGCTCGAGAAATGGCCCGACCGTGGATCGTCCGAACTGTTATACGAACCGAACTTGAACAAATTATTAGGTCTGATACTTTCCCAAGCTTGAGCCGGACATAAGCCCATCCAAGTATTATTGCGGACTGATGCTTTACTGAACCGAGTCCAGACTATAAAAATTTTGTCCGACCTGGATCGAGCCGGACATAAACCCGTCCGAATAGAATTTCGGTCCGAGCTTGAACATATGGTTGTCTGGCCCGGTCCGGTCTAATTTACAGCCCTACAGCCGCCTATCCCCAATTTCTTCTCTTTCCCCTTCTTCGTTCCCGTAACCCATCAACTGAGCTCCCTCTTCCTCATCGCCTCCACTTCGCAACCTCAACAGCACCCGCGAAACCACCTCCTCATCTCTTCGTCAACCCCAGTCACGCCACCATCGCCAACCCCACCTCGCAGCCCCACCTTGCGACTTATTGATGCCCCAAGTCCATGTCCTGCCGTCGCCAGCCCCACCTCTACTACTCCAGACCCCGTTGAACCTCCTCCCCTGCCATTCTCCCTCACCGACAGCACCACCCTCGTCGTCAACCCTGTTGCTGCCGCCTTTCCTTCAACCGATCGTCACCACTGCCCTGACTACGATTGACGTCGCCGCCCTCCGAAGCCACCTCACTGCCGACCTTAATCCCTACTGCCAGTCGCCACTCCCCTCGTCGCCGTGTCGTAGCCATCTTCGTTGTCCACTACATACTATCTGCAACCCCGGTAAACTCTTTCCACTTCTCAAATATTTGTATTATACTGCCTTATCATCTCTATTATATTATTTGATTTATCTGTCGTCCACAAATATTGAGAGTGAGAGTTTCTACTTGCTAAATAGAATACAAATCAATATTGCATCTTTTACTTGCTAAGAACGCTTAGAAATATAATTATTGATTATTAGAACTGAATTGTTAATTGGGCATGTTAAACTTAATTCAATTCTTGAAAATCCATCAAACTGACTAGCTGCTTTAATTTCTAACTTGATCTGCATTACATGTTGGTAAAGCTAATCCTTTAAAATTCTTGGAAATTTTCTATTTAGGATTAAGTTTTATATCACATCATTCTATGAAGGATGAAAAAGGTTTACCAACACATCCAATAATGTCAGGGTGCAGTGGCCAAGAGCTGAGAAGTGTAACTAGGCAATCTTTACTCTACCAAGGTTATATCACCCGTGACAACAGTTACATCAGACGTTGTATCGTTTGGGCATGCTAACGTTACTGAAACTAGTCTTTCAAACATTATTGATCCGCTAGATCAACATAAATGTATCTACCTTATTCAATATCTGGTGTTATAAGAGAGAAAAAATGTCATAGACCTTTCGGTTAGGGTTCAAAGTTCAAACCCAAACCTGATGAGACTCTAACTCGTCATATAAAGAGAGAGAAATAGGTAAAAATATCAGCTAAAATACCACATCGTCTTTCATCCTTATCGCTTCTTCTCCCAAAAATTGACCACACCATTACTCCTTTCTTTATAATTTATTGTGTAACACGCAAATGAGATGTGGTCCTAGGGGTTATTATTTATTGAACATGTGAAGAAGAGATTTACCTGTAATTTTTTATTAAGCCAATTGTTTCAATGAGTGTATATATAAAAAAGAATAATTAGCATCTCCGTGATAAGCAAACAATAAATGAAATATTATTTTAAGTATCACGAGAAGATTGCTATATGGATTGAAGAGATACCTTTTAACTTGTCTTCAAGTATTATTTCGAAAAATTCTTTTTCTTGTCTTCAAATCTTTAATATGTAGATATCTTTATTTATGTATTAGATTTCATGTAGTCAATTGTACATTTTGGTTATAACAATTACTAGCATTAGGTTGCTTGTATTTGTAATATATAGTGTAAAGGTCATCAAAATAACAATTATGATATATATTTTCATTCGAAATGTTAACCCGATATTGTTTAAAGGGTAAATTTCAGTTAATCCTACTGTAGTTTATTCCTTCGGCAGTTTACCATAGTGAAGTTTTTTTTTGGGGTTTTGGCCTACTCCGCCTGTTTTGAGCAATTTTTACTGTGAAATGTCTAAAATATCCCTATTGGTTCAGAATAATTGTGATCTTTGTTGACATGTCAGTAGGGGTATTTTAGACATTTCACAGCAAAATTGATCAAAATAGACGAAGTAGGCCAAAACGCCAAAAAAACTTACTTCGGTATGGTTAATTGCCAAAAAAAATATTTCAGTATGGTAAACTGTCAAAGGTATAAACTACAGTAGGGTTAATTGTAATTTACCCTTGTTTAAATATCGCCGATATATCACCGATATACGGTATCCGATATGTAAGTTTGTCTTACGATACAATACCGATATCCGATATTTAAAACATTGGACTCTACAGGTATGAGTCAAGACATCCCTTTAGCATGATATGTTATAGAAACGTCCTAAAATCTATAGAACCAACAAACTATAAGAGATAGGAGTATGAGATAACACTTACTTGGTCGAATTCATCAAGATGTTTCCCGCCCGCAACGTGAGGCTTGCTAAAATATTTAGTGATGGAAAATCAAGTTAAAATTAAACACATAAAAATTTTCTTGTAAACAGGTAATTCACCATAAATACTCAACTCGTCACAAACCTGGATACCTTCTTTGAAGGTGTGGAAGTACCAGCTTTTAGAAGGGCAACGTGTACGCTTAAATCAACCAGCACCGCATGAAACACGTCAAAATGGACAGGGCAATATGAATGCAAACCTAAAAGTGCTTTGGGAGGAATACGGAACTCGTGGATTGCAGCAACATATGCATCAAGAGAAGCTTGCATGTCAAGGCTGTGATATCAATGGAAAAGATTCAGTTGTGATTTTACCTTATAGATGATTTTGCAAACTACATGAATCGTCATAGAAAAACGAGTAAAACAAAATTCACATATAAGTAAGATCAGTGTAAGACCATGATTGTTCACTCACCCATTTTCCAGTAAAGGAGAGTACAAAAGCTCAAATTTTAGTAATACTGCTGAAGAGGCTGGCTTCTGGAAATTAGACAAACATTTATATTAAAAATCCCTATGGAGGAAGTGAAAACACTTTGCAACAAAATTAAACTGCAACTTTTACGTGCTAACCTCATGTTGTGCAAGATTTAAATTAAAAGAGACCATAACTGACAAAAGAACGTCCTGCCTAGCATATTTGATTCTGAAGGGCTGAGTGGAAAAACTTTGTTCAGCATCATCTATCCTCCAAACACCATAAACATCTTCCGAAGATAAATCAGGAGCTGCACAATCCACCTAGCATGTCATTATCTATTAGGTGAAGTTCAACTAATAGTAAAAATAATAATAATAAATATTTATTAAGGGCTAAGTAGTATATAACATTGTTGTCCATGTTACATAGAACATCAGTCATAAAATTATATCAAAACCTTAATGGAGCATGCAGCCACATATAAGAACAACAACGAAGCCTATATCGTAAAATATATCAACATGTCCGACCCTGTTTTAATGAAAAGACTTGAAGGAGGAAGAGGATGAAAGATGGTAGATGATAGATGTGAAATCTCATAGGTTAGCAAGTGGACATGTTCCTTACGTAAACATCAATATGATACTAACAACAACAGTTCTCTTGCAAGCTTTGTTCGATTGCAGGACCTAAAAACAGAAACCATCACCAATAATTGAATGTTAGGCATCATTCACCATTCACAAATACTACAAATTTGAATCCCAGTAGTCAACCATATTTAATTCCTGCATAGCACTGAGAAAGATGTTTGCAAAATGTACAAAATTTGTTTATCAATTGCCAGCCAATTCTGAAGTTGTCCCTGTCATCAACTAGTACAGTAACCATCATAGAGTTCACTGATGATATTCATTGACTCTGATGGAATTAATCCAAAAATAAGCCTACATAATAGCAAATTGGCAATAACTCTCAAACTTTTCCAATATAAAAGCTTAGATAATGATTTACAGATTTAGTAACATAATCAAAATCTAACAAGGAATAAAGGATTAATTGGAGAACATCTGCAGCAGCAGCAGGAGCAGCAGCTAAGCAATTTTCTCATCAAAATGGAGTTGGCTCTAGAGTACAATTCTGGAGAAAGGGATCCATGTAATAATTGATAATATTAACAATCAGTTATCAACATACCAAATTTCATAGAAAATATAGATAAACATTTGGTAAAATTATAAATACATGGGTAACTATATTTCAAATCACATAAAGACTCAACCTTAAACGAATTTTAGCATGTACAAAAAGATGTATGGTGCAGATTACTTTGAATTCCTGAGTACCAATGCCGGCTAAGTCTCCTTTCACATGCATTGTTGTAGTCAAAGAGGCAACATCAAGTTGGAGCCATCAATGAAGTCGATAAGAAGTTACAGTTGGAGGTTGAGATCATCACTAATATTGGAATATTTCGAAATTCATGAACTTATTAACATTCAACAGATCAATAATGCATTGCCTCAAATACCAATAGATGTATCTATCAGTCCATCAGGCCGTGAGTAAGGATGTTTGCATTTTATATTCAGTCTTTTTGGTTACTCCCAAATTAATATATAATAAATCAAATTAAGAATTATGCAT
Source organism: Hemerocallis citrina (assembly GCA_017893485.1). Lineage (NCBI taxonomy): Eukaryota > Viridiplantae > Streptophyta > Magnoliopsida > Asparagales > Asphodelaceae > Hemerocallis > Hemerocallis citrina. Next base: position 212,043,286 of record CM030368.1, read on the forward strand.
CTCATTCCTAATACCTTAGATTAAGACTTGAATCCTTATCTTTCATATGGATGCAAAAGAATTTGTAATGGGATTGCCACATTAACAAATAGCAATTCCGTGGCAGTTAGAATTTTGTATTGGGAAAATGGTTATCTATTACAGCCAGGTGATAGCAATAAGTACATATTTAACAAATTGACACGAAGGTCCTATATATCACTTGGTTGGCTACAAGCATAAGAGTGTAAGATGCATAAAGCTAGTTAAATATTTAGATTAGTAGCCTACGCTAAATGCAATAATTTGAATTTCAGTCAAGTTCGAATTGGTCTCTACATTGGATTTTTCTGTAGCCTAAGTTTTGGCAATTAGTGAAATACTACATGCCTCTCTCCTTAACTAAATAGAGATTTAAGAAAAGATTATTTAATTTTTCTTCTGTTGAATTTGAATTTAAATTTCTGGTGGATTTATCCAATAACGCACATTTGGAGTAGATAAGCTTTAAACGTGGAATGAATAATGTCTTCTTAGATATTTATATAAAATTGCCAGAGTCAGATCAATTAAGTGTGTGTTTATATTTTGCAAGTGCATTACATGTAATGATGTTCCACCCTCAGCCACAATACTCCATTTGGAGTAATAATAGCAAACACATGTCACTACTTATAGTCCCAATAGAAGTGCTTCAGTTTCTAGATAAAACACAGACTAATATTGATGACAATCTTACTATTTTATTTACCAAATTGTGCGCCACATGTTGTAAATATTGCTACTTTTACACCAACAAAAGAAAATACATGTAACAACCATAGCAAGCAGCACACACACTTTTGACCCTGTAAAGGGGATTAGTGCAAGCGGCATTCAAACATCCCACCTCTTGCTCACTAGCGAAGATGCCAACCACTATACCCTACTCGCACTTGCTATCTGTTCTCTTTCCATCACCAAACAACATGAGAACAAACGTTCGTTAAATCAAGATCAACTAATCCATCCATTCCATTACCACACTCAACCCACATTGCAACCGCTCACATTAATCAACCAAGTTGCAAACACTACAAACTTCCACACACACACAAAACACTGACTCATCAACAAATTACCTTCATATTGCACAACCCTCGACGGTGTCCCCCGAGTCTCCCGGCTACTATCCTCCCACCTCATACTTATCTTCAACTGATACCACCTATAAATTTCCACCCAACAACAAATCAAGATCTTTAAAAAATATAACAAAATTCTCATAATTTTTTTAAAAAAATATAGGGAATTACCCTTGTTGAAAGAGATCGAGGTTGTGAAATCGGTGAACGTAGATGGCGATCTCGTGCATGGTTTCCAACATATCGGGCTCCCTGAATTGAATCCGCCTCGGTCTTGGCCTCGATCTGGGTACCAATCGCTTCGAAAATTCGTCTGGATGATCCAAACCTATTAAGCATCTTAGTCGCCGAAACATAAGTGCTCGGCGAACGGAATCGGGGACGAAGCTCGCATCTTAGAGCCGGGGATTCGCCGGAATTCGCATTCGGCGAATATGAAGGGGAAAGATTGGATTTTTGGTTGGGAATTTCTAGGGTTTGCAAAAGGGGGGTAAATTTTAGGGTTTTGGTTTGGGATCGAAACGGAGGAGAGAGGACGAGGGGGAGCGGATCGAAACGGAGTTGTTATTTTTGTTTTGTTTTCTGTTCATATGACGAGTGAGCGGAGATCGGAAGAGAGAGAACAAAAATGTAGGCATTTTTACAGTTGACTACCCTGATATATTTATATTTCCAAAATGCTTTTAAAATTCTCAGATTATCGTTATATAACTAGAGTCTTGAAATTGCGTGTATCGACTTGAAATCTTAACCGTATGCTTAAAAAGTACTAGTATCATGCACGTGCGATGCACGTGGAGGGGAATGAAAAGGACAAAAAAACTACCAACACGTGCGCTGCACGTGTTGACACACATACAAAAAAGAATAAAAAATTATTTATTTGTTTCCAACCCCATCTCTTCCATTATAATAGTTATAGATTCACTTAAACCTATGAGATATGTAAATTTTTTATGATATTTGTCTCAATTTTAGGTAATGGTGTATCTGAATGTGTATAGTTGTCATAATTTGATTGATCTATAATTGAAAAGAAAAAAAAAATTGAGACAAAAAATATTACACTTGTAGTAGTATAAGAGGCCTAGAAAGGCTCGAGGTGGAAAAATACAAAGCACATTGACTAATGTATTACATCTCTAATATTATAATGGGAGAATGCCTTAGTGCCATTTGTCATTTTGTCATTCTACTAATATGTGCAACGCACATACACAATCAATATAAAAGAGGTTTCCAGCTCAAATTCTTCCTGCATTAGAGTTTCTTTTATTTATTTTTTGAAATTATTAAAACGTGCATTGCACGTGTAAATTACTAGTACAATTAATGTGAGACTACACGTAATTAGTCATTTTGTTATTCTGGAACTTAGTTTCGAGATGAAGTAAGGTCAAGTGGTGATCAAACTATTTAGGCATTTATCTAGCTGGCTCAACTCAATGCTAAGAGCATCTCAAAGAGCTCTCTAAATTGGTTAGGCATTGTAAATTTGGCTAGCCTCCTCTAATTTGGTTCTCCAATGGCTAGCCAAATTGGGTCACCATTTTGCCGGGCGTGAACAGTAATGGGCAAAATGGAAAGCGAGAAAAGGGACTCGGCAAAAATATAAAATTGGGGGAAAATAAGCTAACGGCTAGAAATCAAACTAGCTAACTTCAATTTTTTTCTATAGACTTGTTAAAAAATCAAATTGCTTTAATACCTTGAAATTTTGATATTGGTGTTACACGTTCCATTGGACTTCAAAAGCTCGCCGCTGGACCCTCGAAGAACCCATCTCCGACGCTTCCTCTTGGCTTCTGAAGTTTCCATCATATTCTTCATCTTCCTCATTCAGGTGTGAATCTTTTAAAAGTTTTGAGAAGGTTCTGATATGGCATGGGTTTGGTTGGGTTTTACTAGCTGATATGGTATTAGCTGGGTTGGGTTTTAATAGCTAAAATGGGCTATATTTAATTAGTTAATTAGGCGGACGACTCGCCAAAGCACGAAAGGCATGACAATTCAGAAAATTGAATTCTTAATAACACGGTGATACATTTATACAAAACTTTCCAAAAGTGGAACAAATCTTAGAAGTGCGTTCGAAATTTGGAAAGATTGACCCGCTCGTTCTCTTATTTTGCACAAAAGAACCTTACCAAATCCAGCCTATGTTTAATCAGTTAATTAGTTGGGTTTTAATGAAAAATAATAAAATATTGGCTAGCTAGTGAATTTGGCTAGCATGGTTTGAGATGAAGCAAAATAACTAGCTAAATTGAGTTGACAAAATAACTATTTGGACAATTTAGGTAGTCATTTTGCTAGTGTCCTTGGAGATGCTCTAAGGAGAGGGAGATAGAGAGGGAGAAAGGAACACATGCGAGAGGCAAACGATAGAAGGGTTTTTAACATATATACCTCTAACAAATATGACAATATCATATATATCTTTTACAATTGTGTATTTTTGTATATGCCCACGACAATTTGGATTTTAATTCATATTTACTTATATGTTAGATATCATTAAGTTAGCCATGATTTTACCTTTACGAGCCAAATAGATCAAATTAGAAAATACTTAACACGAAACTTATAATCTATCACTAAAAAAAAGATTGATGGCAAATTTGGATAAGTAGCGTAAGAAAAAATATGTAGTTCTCAAATATGCACTGTTAGTTTATAATTTTTTGGAAGAAAAATGAAGAATTTTTAGAAGAGTTAGTGAGTCTTGGCTAGATTAATAATTGTCCGAATTTACAAGAATGAAGAAGATAAAATTTGAATGGTAGAGAAGAAAATATTTAAGTCATTTTTCATCATGTTCATCAGAAAAAACTAAAAATTCTTCATCGTTTTGAATTTTTTTGACTATAAGGATAATTAAAAGAAGTGACATATACTATTGGGGACAAATATGAAAATATATATTTGTGAAGAATATACATGATATTCATGTATTTGTTAGAGACATACATGATAAAAATTCAACATAGAAAGTGATAATAAGTGTAGAGGAGAGAGAGGGAGAGGTCGAGAGGAGAAGGTAGCTTGTAAAGATTAATGAAACTAGTATAATGCACGAGCGATGCACGTCTATAAAAAAGTTTAGCCATTAAATTAAATGAATTTGTATATTTTGATTTGACGTGCATGATACGGGGATATTTAGTGGATGTAGTTTGCACGTATATATTGCACGGGTTTGCTCAGTTACAAAATTAGGGGTTGTTTGTTTACAACCCTAACTCTCCCATTAAAATAGTAGAGATAGTTCTGACAATTGAGGGATCTGTTTTTTTATATTAAAATTAGTAGGACATACAACTTTTTGGTTATGTATTTTATTAAAATCCTTTTAATGAACGTAGGGGTCTTCAATTTACCGTCAACGATATTATTATAAATTAAAAAAAAAAAATAAAGTCAGTAAGATGTGGTGTATAATTATGTGGATAATATCACAACACATGGTAGGCAAATTAAGAAGTTGATGCTTGAGTTGTTTGACACATGATTTGTCACCAAATGCAGTGGAAATGGAAGCGTAGATGCAGAACATTAATATATAGAAAGTGACTTGTTTGATCCCACACAAGTCATAATCAACAATGAAAACTGCAAATAGCGGACAAACGGAACGGATCCAGAAGATAGCAGTAGCGATAATCCTGTAGAGTCTATAGATAGATCGAAACGACTTATGCTTTCAAAATATTAATTATAGATTTTCAATGTCAATGTATATAAAATTTTCATTCTCATTCATAATTGAACAGGATATGCGGGAACAAAGAAGACACTTAAGTTGAACGCGGAGGAGTAGACTAGCAAGTATTCGGGAGAGCGTGTCTCATGATTCACTAGGGGTCATCGTCCGTTTATTACTTCTAATGTACTTAATGTATTAGTGATATTTTATGTTCTTTAGTTGCAGTTCAGAGGTTTTATTAGGGGAGTATTAAGCTCCCATTTTGAATGTTATGTTGTACTTTATTGTTTCGTTAATTACCATTAATGAAATGATGTCTTGTATATAAAAAAAAAACAATGAAAACTGCAAAGTTAAACAAATGAGAACCATCCATTTTGTAAGTGCCATTATTAGAGACAAAACAAGCAATAATTCTTGGCCTATAAAGTGCTCCAACGTGTAGAAGTAGAAACAAGTTCTTAATTTGAGGACTTCAGCTGAATTATTCATGAAATATTGCAACAATTTTGCCCAGTGCATGACCTTACTCATCGTGCCAATGAAGAGAAAACATTTCTTGATGAGTACAAGTTTGAATTTGTTGTCGACATTTTGAGAATATCCAGAGTATTACATCTCATGATCTCACTACGTACCACCTTTATTTTAGATTTTAATTAACATTCTTTAACATTGTAAATGGTACAACTTGCTTGAAATAAAATTGCGCTACAACACCAATTTGAGGAGCGGATGTCAAAATTGCAATAAAATATATAAAACAAGCCAATGCAAAAATAATTCGAACAAAAAAGGGCAATGCTACACCTATAACTCATTCTGCAACCTATACTCCTTATATCTTAATGTGACGCTCATCAAGTAGAAATGTATAGTAGACACATCCACTAGATGAGTGTCACATTAAGATGTAAGAAATGGAGGTTATAGAAAAAGTTGTAGGAATAGATTTATCCAACAAAAAACTAGTTCGATCCTAAAATCCGCATTTAAATTTGGGGGGTATGTTAACTCTCTTTAAACAGAAGTCACGCGACTCACGTGACTTTACCACACACACCAGCTTCTTCAGTTCCCCTCAAATTTCCCGCCATGTGAGCCCTAACCCTCTGACCTACTAGAAGGTTCTCCACTAATGTCGTCGAAGTCAATCACCAGCAGCATCGAGGTCACAGTATGGTGGGACTTCTATAACTGCGGAGCCCTAACCAGGTCGATCTGGACCAGATCGTGGGTCAGATCACCTCCGCCCTTCGATTTGCCGGAATCCACGATCCAGTATGTTAGGAAGTGTGGCCTCAAATACACGTAGGCACGAGTTGAAGTTGGAGAAAATGAATAGAAGACGCAAAGCAGGGAGGAGAAGACAACAATGCAGTAAGAGAAGAATGATAGATGAAGGGGTTGTGGTCAATTTCAGTGGGGTGCGGTCGACTGACTTGGGCTACTGTGATTCTAGAGAGTGTGACAATCGACCGCACAGTCGACTACCTGGCTATTTGGTATGGCATGGCTTAATTGCAGGTGCGGTCGACAGCGAGTGGTGCTGTATATTATGTTTGAGATACGAGTTTTGGGTCCAATGAACTATATTTGTGTATATTTTTTAGGGTTTTGCTTGGTAGATATATACATATAGTAATAAATGAGAACTCTAGAAAAAAGAGAAAACATAGAAGAGAAAATTGGTGAGTCGTTATCATTGTACAACTTTAAGAGAGGTGAGTGCCGAGTGTTTCAAAGGTGAGAGAGGGAGAGAGAGATTGAGAGTTTTGATCTCTTTGTAATCTTTGTATTTCTTGATGAATAAGAAGATTTTATTATCTTTACATATTATTTTGTTCATTTGGTTTTGAGATCTTGCGATTATTGTGGAGGTTTATTCTTACTGTACCTAGATCCTGGACGTATCTATTTTTTGTAGTGTGTGTGTTCCACAATTGACACTACAAGTGGTATCAGATTCACTACACGATCACCATCACCGCGTTCGGCAGTGTGTCCTAGATGTCACTTGCCTCGCGGGTGGCACTGGTCTCCACCGTCATCTGCCTCAGTCACGTGCCCAAATGTCAGGGCTACTCATTCTCACCTTCGTCAATTCAGTTGGATTTTCTCGATTGCCTCACAAAAAGGCCAACCGCCAATGTTTTTTATTATTTAATTAAATATTTGTCGAATTTGGTGTGTTTTTGCTGATATTTATTGTTACAACTAGATAATTGGAGTTGCATGTAAACATGTCATGCTCCAGTTACTGTTATAACTATAGAGTTGGGGTTGTAGTCATATCTAGCAATGTCATGTTATGCAGGGATAAGCTTTTCAGTCTTATTTGAATTTGATATTAATTAACACGCATTAGGAACATTATAGGATATTATTTCCTGGCAAGTTGTTGTTTTGTATTTAACCCCATACCCTGAGTATATTTTATTAATCTCTTATTAATGAAACAGATACTATACTTTATATTTTTCTTTATAAAACAGAAGGTTCTTCGAAAGACCAAAAAAAGTGCAGCTCATGTGATAACATGCTAGTTCTCACATAGCTATAGTGATTTATTCAATTGCCGGAATGCAGATTAGTAACCAGATAGATCTTGTTTCAGCATTTGAGAGAGAATTGCAGTCTCTTATAAATATGCATTGTCATTCATCTTTCTAAAAGAAAAATTGCTTTATGTACTATTAGACACGAGAATGCAAAGCTCCTGATTGTATTAATTGTTTACTAGTACAAAAGTAGTACATCAAGTGTAGCAGTAGTTCTCACAAGTCACACCCACAATGCCCAAAGCAGCGCAAATCATGACAGACCCCGACCACCCCATTTTCGCCACCTGCAAACGAATCAAGTTCCGACTAGTAAATAAAAAAAAGCAATGAAAAAGTTAAGGAAAAAGGCAGAGGTCCAACAACAGTCGTCGTGTTTGTAGTCGGAAGAGGAACAATATTGCTGCTGCTAAGGCCATCTTCACATCTTTCGGTACAACATTGCGGATACTCACCACACCACCGGCTGTTGGTGGTGGAGCTGATTGCGGTGAAAATACAAACGAAGGGGAGATGTGATTGCGTGTGACAATGCAAGAATGGACGAGTGCGATAATGGAATAGTTATATAATATCAGAATATGATGTATGTTATGTCTTGGGAGAATAAGAAAGGTAAAACAATCAACACTGCCTCTTTCGAGTAAATTGGTTAAAGTATTATTTCTCGTTAATGAAACACGCGGGTAAAAAAGAATGTAAATCTTAGTTTGAGAATGAGTCAAATCATTCATTCATTCATCAAAAGAGGTAGAGATAAGAAATGATGTTATGATTTTGAATTATACAAATTTCTGAAATCACATACATTTTCAGTGTTAGATATTTTCAAGCCCTCAACCTTTTCGCTCTAAAGTAAACAGATTGTTGATATTACAAAAAAAAAAAAAAAACCCTCTCTGTTGAACACGCGAGCACATATTCTTGGTCATTTGATATTCTGTCCGAGATTCCAGTGCTTTGTGGCTTTGTTACACATCGAAAACGTACTAATAACAGAGGGTGGAATTTTGGAGAGAGCGAGGCGACATCTGATATATCTATCTTCTTGATATCTTCTTCAGAATCAATGTGTATGGTCCCGAAGAAATGAGGCAGTTAACTACCAATCATTGGAATGTGTTCTTCGTAGGATTCGCTGCGGTTTTCTTTTCTCAGTAACAGGGATTAGATTCTCCATGAGCTGCGAAAACAGTTTACAGTCAGTCAATTGAAGAACATAACTATATATTTTTTTCAAATTGAAAACAGAGACCAGTACTTTAATTTGACAAGTATGAGATTATTTTTATTTTTGTTTTTTTGTTTTTGGGTATTTGGTCATGATTCTCAGCAAAGCTTTAGATACAAAAAAATATTTATACAGATTCGATTCAGACAATTAGTTACAGCACATGAACCTGTTTGAGCCTCTCTCTTTGAAGCTCCTCCTGCAATTCATGATATCAAGTTGTATTCAGAAGCAGAACATAAACATAATAAAAGGAGGTATCAGATTCGAGACTAGGCTACGACGTAGCCCTTTATTCAGAAAAGAAAAACAAGTAAATTTAATGACCAACCTGCTCCCTCAAAAGCTTTGCATTTTCTTCCCCCAGCTGCAACACTAAAGTTTCCAACTCTAAAGTATAAGCCTGCAAAAACAAAACAATTCATCACGAAAAAAGAAGAAGAAAAAGACACAACTAATCAGATCTTTTTTTATTTATTTTTTTCTTTCTTATTTTCTAGTGGGCCGCAGCCTAATACAAGCGGGAATTTGAACTCCAGACCTCTTGCCTACAAAGTACGAAGACCATTATATTTTTCCGTTCATATTTTGTTTTGATACTTGGTAAGAGTATATAGTACCTGTTTTCGCTCCCTAGATCTTGCAGCCGACTCCCGATTCTTGATCATCCTCTTCTGCCTCTGCACGGCCGCCCTATCCACCGGATCATCAACATCCGCCCTCTTCCTCCCCCTCCCCTTCTTTTCACTCCCAATGACAACCACTTGATCCCTCTTAACCCTAACCTCCTCCTCCTCCTCCTTCAAGAACTCCTCCAGCGTCACCTCATCGTCCATCTTCCTCTCATCATCGTGCATGTTGTGCATGAGATCGTCCATGATCATCATCGCCGACGAGGATGAACACCTTAACCTCGCCGACAACGCCATTAATAAGTGATCTTTTGGCGCCAATCTTGGTATGAAACTTAAGAATTATGGTTTGTTTGCTATAAATGGGGAAGGGAGGTTAAGGTCAGTTTAGTTAGGTTGCTAATTAAGTTCACCGAACCGACCGGCATTGGCCGGGTTTTTTCGTTTTTTTTTTTTAAAATAAAAAAATGATTGCCGTGCCGGACAAGAGGGACTGTTGGTGTATAAAATACTTGAGATTTATTAGCAAAATTTTATTTATTAATTTACAGTTGGAAGATTGAAGAATTTGTTTATTGTAGGCTATAGGTTGACCATGAAATCAGGCTTTGTGAATGAACTCTTGAATCTTCATTAAAATGTTAAAATCATATAATGCATGAACCCAAGTAAAGGATCCATGATTTAGTATTTATATTAATTCTAACGGAACAATATGCGTGTTTGTAAAAGAATCAGTGGTGCATATAAACAAACTATGTCGTACTGAGAATCTTCAAAAGCAGTAATGGTGTAGTACTTTGTACTTTGCACTTTGTACTCCGAGTTAAATGTCGCTCGTGCATAGGGCTGCAAACAAATCGAGCTATTCAGCTCGAGCTCGGTTAAAGCTCGGCTCGAACCGAGCTCGAGCTCAAATCCAAGCTCGTTTCATAAACGAGCCGAGCTCGAGCTTGAATTTTTTTTTTAGACTAAGCTCGCGAGCTATTCGGCTCGAACATGGTCAAAGCTCGAGCCGAACTCGAACTCAAAATTGAGCTCGTTTCGTAAACGAGCCGAGCTCGAGCCTGAAGGTATTCGGCTCAGCTCGGCTCGATTGCAGCCCTACTCGCACAACCTACAATGGAAGACTAGTCGGTCATTTAAATAAATTAAAAAAACCCTACAATGGAAGACATAGGGCTGCAAAAAATCTTAACTCGGAGTCAAATAATTCCTTATTTATTTCAGATGATTGCCGGCCGGCAGAAGGATGGCTCAGCCTATTATTTATTGGTGATTAAAATTTATTAATTAAGACTACAATTTATTCAAACTTCAAAGTAATAGATTATTATAACTTGTTCAAACTTACTGGTAATCGAAAATTATAATAAGTTGCTAAGACTTCAAATTAAGTATTTTAATCATGGCGTATACAAGTTATTCAATTTATTTAATTGTTAAGGTTAGGTCTCAGTTCACGAAAGAAAAATGTACACCGACCTGTAAAAATTATTGTATTTAATAAACCGGGAGAATATAAAGCTTACAATCGCATCGGAGTATAAATTGCTAGTAAGTAAATGACACTGGTAATTTACATACGCGATGCACGATTTAATAATTTCAAAAATTACAAATAAAAACTCTTGACGTAAGGAGGATTTGAACCGGAAATCTCCTTTATATTAGTTATGTACGTGCGTTGCATATGTTGGTAGAATGACAAAATGAAGAATGACACTAAGACATTTTCCCATTATATTATTATTACTAGTATTATACACGTGCACACGTGCACGTGGAAAAAATTGAAGGGATGATGAGAAAGGATAAAAAGAAAATAATTTCCAAACTGATCCACTTTCGAAAATATTGACCAAATGAGAAGGATAAAAAAATAATTACCAAACTGATCTACTTTTGAAAATATTTACGAAACTGGTCCACTTCCGAAAATATTTACCAAAGTGAGTCATTTTGCCGACACGTGCGCTGCACGTGTTGGCTTCAAAATGACAGCCGGTGACCACTAAGGCCTTCTCCCATTATAATATTAGAGATTAGAGATTAGAGATTAGAGATTAGTAGTAGTTTACACGTGCGATGCACGTTTTAATAAATATAGTTTTTTAAAATAAAAATTTAGACATAGTCTTGATATTAATCTAGGACATCATTTATAATAGTTACGCACGTGCGTTGCACAGGTTGGTAGAATGACAAAGCATTTACAAATGACACTAAGACCTTCTCCCATTATAATATTAGAGATTATTATTATTACTAGTAATTTACACGTGCGATCCATGTCTTAATAAATATAGTTTTTTAAAATAAAAATTTAGGCATAGCATGGATTTGAACTTAGAACCTCCTTTATAATGGTTATGCACGTGTATTGCACGGGTTGGTAGAATGACAAAACATTTACAAATGACACTAAGGCCTTCTCCCATTATAATATTAGAGATTATTATTATTACTAGTAATTTACACGTGCAATGCACATCTTTATAAATATATATATATATTCTTAAAAAAATTCGACGTTGTCTGGCAACGAACCTAAGACCCCCTTTATATTAGTTATGCATGTGCATTGCACGTATTTATTCGGTTACAATGTAAGTGTTAATTTGGTGACAAACTCTCCCATTAAAATAGTAGAGATTATTATTATTATTATTATTATTATTACTACTACTACTACGTGCAATGCACGTTTTGATAAGAGTTGGAGGATTTTTATGTGCGATGTACGTTATGTGTTAAGAAATAGTTTTGGAGTTGGACGCGCGTTGCACGTAATTGAGAAAATATTTTAAAGTAAAAGTTATGTTTTGTACGTGCAATGCACATGTTCATAAGTAGAATTGGAGTTGTACGTTCAACATATGTATTTGTTTGGTGTTAAAAAAATATTGAAAATTTATTTAGTACGATGTGTTGCACGTTTAAATAAGTGGAATTTTTTTGTTTGTTTATTTTTGTTGTAATTAATGGGAGAGTTGGAGTTGCACATGCAACACACGAATTTGTATGTTGACAAATTACAACTCCAACTCTCCCATTATATATAGAGATTACTAGTAATTTACACGTGCTATCGTTTTAATAAATTTGTTTCTTCTTTAAGTAGAAACTCTAGCATAGTGAAGGCTCAAACTTGAGACTTAATTATGTACGTGTGTTGCTGGTGTTAATAGATTGACACTAAGGCCTTCTACCATTATAATATTAGATTATTAGATTATTAGATTATTATTATTATTATTATTATTATTATTATTATTATATTACTAGTAATTTACACGTGCGATGCACGTTTTAATAATTATAAAAAAAAAACTCTAACGTAAGGAGGATTTGAACTGGAAACTTAATTTATATTAGTTATGTACGTGCATTGCACATGTTGGTAGAATGACAAAATAACAAATGACAATAAGGCCTTCTCCCATTATAAGATTAGAGATAAGAGATTAGAGATTATTATTAGAGATTAGAGATTGGAGATATATAAATTCACTAGATTTGCCCGTGGGCACGTCTTCGAAACGATACAAAACACGAAAAGACCTGTAAACAGTAAAACAAAAATTATATAGCTCAAATTTGAATAGCATGACAATAATTAGTTGTAAAAAAGTCCATGTTTCCGTTAGTATATGTTGAAAAATAATTATAAAAGAGGATGTAAAATCTAACTTCTTAGAGCTTTAAGTGTGGAAAATGATAAAATTTAATTGTTGAAGAGATATTTGATATTTTCAGTATAACATGTGCATTAAACAAACATAAAAATTCTAAAAAATTACAAATCTGAAATATTAAAATCTAAATTTTCAAGTAAATAAAAAAAGAATGTGAGAGAAATAGGGATAGAGAGAAAGAGAGAAATATGAAAAAGTGAAGAGAGAAAAGAGAGATAGTAATAAAGTATTTTTTAGTTTTTAGTTTTTTTTTTTTTTGGGGGGGGTGTAACACCTCGAATTTGTAAAATACCGAAAATGCCTGTTTTTATATATTTTGAGTGGTGAAAATTATTTTTGATGTATTTTAATTAAATATTGATATTAGTATGAATATTTGTGGTAGATTGATATTATTGTTATATTAGAGTTAAAAGATGAGATTTTATGCGAAGAAATATAGTTTATTTTATTTTATCGTGATGGGGGATTATTATAAGATAATTTTAATTTGTTTCGTATTGTTTGTATTATTATAGAAGTATTATTATAGAAAGGAGTTGGGGGTTTAATTGTAATATATTGGATTTGGAGGGTTTCTAGGTAAGTATACCTTTCTATTATTATTAAAACATATATTATATTTCCAATATACCCCTTCCCCCATTTATATTCCTTCTTTTCTTCTCCCTTCCCGTACACCACCCGATTGAAACCAGGAAGCACCGAACCCAACTTCGGCCTCCCTTTCTCCCTCTCCAATGCACTCCGTCCCTTCGCCAAATCCAAATTAAATTGGGAAATAGGCTAATTGAGGGGTTCTCTACATCGTGGAAGTGTCGGATTTTCAAAAGGATTCCGAAAAGGTATACCCTAATTTATTTATTCGTATAAAATTTAGTGTGGTTAGTTTTATTGAATAGGATTATGAGGGTAGAGAGATTTAGAAGTGTTGGAAGTAGAAGATTTGGGAAATTAGTGGGTTGTTAGAGAAATTGCAATTTGTTAGTAAATTAGGGTTTTGGGTTTGTAAAATAGAGATATATATATATATAAATTCGCTCTGGTATGGTGGTAAAAATTGTAGTGAGCCATTAGAATAAAATGGGGAGTAGTGATTTTGGCATAAACTCGAATTATAGAGTTTATGAAATCGGGTAGAAAACTCGATCCAAATAATTAAAGAAAATGCATATGAGGGTGTAGAGTATTATGCAAGGATTAATATAAATTTAGGATGATTTTTATAGGCTTCCAGCTCAATTAAATTGAGTGAAATAAATTATAGGCGAAAAGTGCACGCCGGGTGTTCGATGAAATGCCCGAGCAAGATTTAGGTGAGAATTTGATGGGTTCGGAGGTGTAGTTGAGTCTTATTATTATTATTAACCCTAATATGTGAGATTAGGACCAAGGGGATTAAGGAATTTAGAAAATATGAATTTTCCTATTAGAAAGCCTCCGATCAATATGTGAGTTCTTGTATCGGGGTTCGAATTTGAAATCCGTTGATGTAGCTCACCTACATATGTCATTTGTGACGAGTGCGTGATGACGGATTCAAATTTGGAGGTCCGCAGGTCGAGTTTTGAGCTTTAAACTAATCGGTTCTATAATTTTTCAATTAGGAGGAAAAAGTCGAACTTCGACTGGCTACAGGACGGACGTGGGACATCGTTTGCTCGAGCCGTCAGGTGAGTACGTTGTGTTTATGAATATTTTATATTGTGGCCAAATTTCGTGGCCTTTTGATATGTTTTGTGGGTGTTATGCCAAAAAATGAATTTTCGTTGAAAATACGGATTTTTAAGGATCCAAAATGGGTTTTTGAGACATGTGATGAAATTAACTATTTTAAGTATATAAAACCTATATTATGGGTTAATGTGACGTGTCGAAGTATAAAAACTAAATATATTAAATTATTTATGCGTATTTTTACCCCGTGCATGTTTTGTGCATGTTTTTGGGGGTATATAGGCCGATATAGGCAATCGGGTACATGCGGAGCCTGGTGTATGGGCTAGCATGTCATGGATGGATGTTATAAGATGTAATTAGATGAATTTAGTGATTGTGAACATGTTTTGAAGATCTGTGTAATTATAGTACACTTTTGTGCATGTTTTGGGGCATATAAGCCCTTATAAGTGATTTTACTTATATGAAACAGGATGTATGAGCTAGTATGCTATAATTAGATATTATAAGACTTAATTAGAGGAAATAAGTGGTTTTGGCCCCTTATGATGGGAAACCCGCATGTGTGAGGTTTGTTTGTAATATATAGAGATGATTATGATGTGTGATGCAATAATTGACGAAATTAAATAAGTGGGTGCATGTTTACATTTTAATTATGTTTGAAATGAATTAATGGGCAATAATATGACATATTGGTTTATATGATAAATGACTTGGTGTATGTTTATATGGGATTTAATGAAGTAGCGAATAGCATGGTATTCATAATGGGTGATGTTATAGTAAATTAAATAACATGATGGTTTCTATGTTAAATGACATGGGGTATGCATATATATATGATACAACGAGATGATAATCAATATCGTGGACATCAGATGTGCATCAAATGCAAGATA
Organism: Hemerocallis citrina; assembly: GCA_017893485.1. NCBI lineage: Eukaryota > Viridiplantae > Streptophyta > Magnoliopsida > Asparagales > Asphodelaceae > Hemerocallis > Hemerocallis citrina. Next base: position 212,058,799 of record CM030368.1, read on the forward strand.
AAAGGTGAGATAGTAAGTGTTAATAAAATGTGTTATTATTCTTGTGGTTAAAGTCAAGGATGTGGCTATTGTTGAATTAAAAGCTATGATGCCTTATGTTGATAAAGTAAACTGGAAAGATGAAATGATTAATGTTAATAACAGATGGCTTTGTTGACCAGTACCTACAGCAATCCTGGGGGTTTGGGCTAGACCTCCTAATACCCAAGGACCGGCTTGGGGCACGAGGACCCAAACTATGTTTGGGGCACGAGGATTTTATCGCCCAAGCTATCGGCTTGAGGCCCGGCTTTCCCTCGATGACAGCTGTCGCGAGGAAGTACCCAGTTTATCTGGGGTCAGTGGTTTTTCCCTCCTGGCTATCGGCTGGGAGGAAGTACCCAGTTTATCTGGGGTTAGTGGTTTTTCCCTCGATGACAGCCGTCGCGAGGAAGTACCCAGTTTACCTGGGGTCAGTGGCTTTTCCCTCTTGGCTTCGGCCGGGAGGAAGTACCCAAGTTCTACTTGGGGTTAGTAGTTCCCTCGCTAGTTCGGCTAGGAGGAAGACGTAGCCTCGGACGAGTAAGACTCTGTGTGAGCATCGGTCCGCGTGTTTTACTGGGCTGTCGGCTTTCAGTATGTTGGGATACTGTGGCTCACTGGTCGACAAACTAATAAAATAACTAAGTGTTAATAATAAATGTGAATTGTGCGTGGAAAGGAAAGTAAATGGTAAAATGTGAATTGCGTGTGGAAAAGAAAGTGGAAAGTGACTTGTGAATTGTGAATGACAAAGAAGGTAGTTGTGAATGAAATAAATGTGAAAGAAAATGAGTTATGAGTTAGTATATGAAAAGAAGTGATAAATGCAGTGCGTGGTTAATTTAAAATGATAATAATAGAAGAGATATGTGTTCTTATGAATAATACGAAGTAATGGTATTATGTGTGTGATTATTAAAGTAAAATACAGTTGATATGTGTTGTACCTTGGAATTGTGTCAAGGAACTATCCGCCCGCAATTTGTGTAGAAATTGTGGGAACTACCTGCCTTGGCATAATTTGCAGGGTGAGTGGGTATAATAGTGGTAATGATTAATAGAAATGAGAAATAAAGTGAAGTGAAGATGATAAGTGATTGAAGTGAAATTAATAATCAAGCTATCGGCTTGAGATGTGATGTGATATTACCCAAACTGTGCGTTTGAGGTACAGTGATTATTACCCAAGCTATCGGCTATGGGATGTGATATGTGGTGGCCCCAGAGTGTGTTTGGGGATTAAGTGAAAATGATAATAAGATTTATTGTTATAAGAAAAAGTAATTACTAAAGTGATATAATAAGATGTGAATGAGCTATAAAACATGGTACTGATGCAATGAGTATAAGTATTCTAATTAATGAGGTGTTAATGATGTGATGAAATGTGAGTAAATCGCATGGGCAATGAGATGTGGTAATTATGTCATAAGATATGAAGGAAGGTGGTAGTATGAGAATAGATGCATATGTTTATGATGTGATACTTTTATAACATAATAAAATAAATACCTGTATTATGAGATTGGGTATGAAAATGGTTATTAAAGAAAGTATGTTGTGATATGAGTTTGTGTACCTTGGAAGTGTGTCGGGGAACTACTCGCCCGCTATTTCCGTGGAAATGGTGGGAACTACCTGCCTCGGCACAACTTCCAAGATGAATGTGTGTGTTGATGACATAATATAAGTAAATGAAACGCATGGCTAAATAGAGTTGGAGAAATGATGTAATAACATCATGTAGTTATATTAACATAAATAGTGAAATGCTATTATGACGATACTTGTGGAAGAATGAATATTGGGTTATAGTTAAATTGAAAAGTAATGGATGTTATGTGTATTCGTACTATACGGATGTCGAATAAGTATATATATATATATATATATATATATATATATATATATATATATATATATATATATATATATACGAGGTTGATGTGAAGTATATTATGAAATGTGAAAAGTTATGGATAATTAAATAGTTGAATGCAGGATTGGCAAAGTATTAGCTATATCGTTGTATTGACGATGTTGTTGTGTTCAGGATTCAGGTTGCATTATCTTAATTTGGGATTCGTAAGTTTAAATTATTTTCTTTATATTATTTTAAATTTGTTATTTGATTAATAACTATACTCACACCAGAAATGGCTAACCCCTTAGTGTTTGGGGGGTTAGGGGAGTCTGAGGACTACCCTAGGTTCCCCACTGTTGCAGGTTCTCATCAGTGCAGAGGTGAGGGGTGGAGTGGTAGTATAACTTTTTATTTTAAAAATTTGTATTCTTTAGTTATAGGAATAGTGAAATTTATGATTTAAATTGTATTATGAGTGTATAAGCCTGTATATGACGATGATGAGTATAGTGTGAGGTGGTGTAGTATGTTGGTGACCCGTACCCATCTTGTCGTGGAGTACCAGGCTCTGTGGTAAGTCTTACCATGATTTTTCTAAGATTTTACCTCGTTTTTCAAAGAAATTCATAGTTTTTAATTGATATTTGATAATCCGTTATGAGTTTGGCCCCCAGAGCATTATATTATATTGCCTGTGTGTATCTGCTCATTTTGGCCTGGGGAGCCCATGAAAATATTATGTGGTTTGTGAGCTACGGAATTTTGAGCAGAATTCCGTAAGCTTTTTGTGTTTCGGGGCAAAATTTACAGGGGAGACTCTGTCAAAATTTTTCCTGGAATATAACTTTCTTAGTTTATGATTAAAGTGATATAGAAATCAAAAGAATTGAATTTGGAGACTTAGTTTTCAAAAAAAAAAAAAAAAAAAAAAATTGGGGTGTTACAGTTTGGTATCAGAGCTTAGGTTAATTAGGAATTCAGTTAATCCTAGTGATCTTGTCATGTGAGTATGGGTTCATTATTGCTTAGTCGGAGATAGAGAGTGTGGTTTATGCGGGTGTTTTATTGAAGAATAGATTGTATTGTGGAATGGTGTGATCCCCATTAGACTTTGGTCTGACCTTGAGTCAGCATTTCCTTTCATGACCCTGCATATGGGTTGATCTCTGTAGAAATCCCGGTGTGAATTGCACACTATTGGAGTATTCCATTATATTGATTGCTGTGTGTCGTAAGGGGCTATTCCCAGGAGATCTGGTGTAGGTCCTATGGACATATGTTCTATAGGTGTATGTGTTATAGATTGAGGAGTGATGCCTGGTTATGGTTTTATCCCATATTTGGGAAGATTGATTGGTTGTAGAAGGTTATGTAGGTCATCTGCGTAGTTGGGGTATGGTGCGGGGAGGATTCGGGTGAGACAGCCCGATGAAACCCAGTTTTGATTGTATATAATGCCTTGGACGATGAAATTATACTCGTTGGGTTTGGTGGAAATATTTAAGGCAATGATTGAGATTGTTGATGGGGTTTGCAAAATTTTTGATATATTTGAAGAGGTTTTTGGTCCCCCACCTTAGCGAACTCTGGAGTTCAAGATAGATTTGATATTTGGTATGACTCCAATTTTTTATTTATTTATTTATTTTTTTTTAAATCAGCTTGTGTTATAGCACTTAAGGAATGGGAAAGATGAAAGAAAAATTTGAGATGATGTTTTGAAAAAGGTTATCAGATCAAGTGATACGCCGTAGGGCGCTTCTGCAGTATTGTAACAAAGAAGGTAGTTCACCAAGAAGAAGTACTAAGTAAGGTGATTATTAAGCATTCGTTGTTGAAAATAGATAATTTGTTGGATTAGTTGCGGGGAGTGCTACTCATCTCCCGGCTAGAGTTGCACACCGAGTACCGTCAGATAATCCTTGAAGAGGAAAGTATTCCCGGGATTGCTTTTCATACTCTGAATGAATTGTATGAGTTCTTAGTGATATTTTTGGGCTGGCGAACGTCCCTACAGTTTTTATGAATTTGACGAATTGGGCCTTTCACCCTTATATTAACAGGGTGTGATTGTAATTGTAGATGATATTTGGTGTAGTTTCGCAGTATGGAGGGGTAGAGAGGGCACCTCAGAACTGAGTTGTAGACTTGTTGGGACTAGAAGCGGTATGAAAAGTCTGTAGATTGTCATTTTTGGGGGCGAGAAGTGTGAATTTTGGAATACACTGTGTCTATTGAAAGCGTAATGTGGATCCGAAGAAAATTTAAAAAGTGAAAAGACGGGAAATAACCCCCGGATGTGTTGGAAATTCAAGGTTTCTTGGTTTTAAGTGGCTATTATCGGAGGTTTATCCCTCGATTTTATATTATTGCTATACCGATGACTCATTTTCTTTTAAAGAATGAGCCGTTGGTATGATCCGAACAATGTGGAAAGACATTTTCAAGAAGTTGAAGGAAGAATTAACGACAGATGCTATTTTGAATACCCCGAGAAGGGAGTCTCTCTATATATCTATCAATGCTGGTGGTATAGGTAGGTGCAGTTTGATGCGTGAAGGCAAGCTTATGGCTTATATATTGAGACAGTTGTGATTATACGGGGTGCGTGAATTATGCAAATTTGAAATTTGTGATAGTAAGGCATGTATTGAAGGTGTTGAGAAATTAATTTTTCAGAAAATAGATTTAGCTTTCTCTGTAATTGTAAGAGTTTGAACGCTCGAACCTGCAAATGATTTTAGCAGGAGGCCCTAAACGTGGCTTGAGTACTATGGTAGCTTGGTATGGAAATAAAATACCAACCGGGGAAGAAATATGGTGATGAATGTTATTAATAGAAAGAAGATTTTGTCTTAATAACGTCCCAGGAGTGGACGGTGTTCAATTCAACAGATCAATTTGATTTTATTTCAGTAGTAGAGGTTGATCCGACCTTATATATCGGTAGTTTATCAATACAGTTGTCTATCCTACAGTTGACCAGTCAAACTGGAATTCAAAATTTCTTTTTGTGACAGAGGATGTATGGTCGAATTCGGGATGAGATTAGTGAATGTAATGTAGATTGGTCAGTAGGCAGTAGGGAAATCCTTATTATTGTCGTAGATTTGGTGTTCTTGATGAGGATGGCTTGTGGTAGTAGGTGATGGAGAATGTTCCTTATATTCAGTATACTGTTTATCCCGGTGGCATGAAGATGTATCAAGATTTCAGGGGAATATTTTAGTGGATCGGAACGAGGAAGAATATTAATTATCAGGTGAGCATGGATAAGCCTCTTTTGAGGTGTGTAGTCAACAAGAGAAAAGGTGACGCCCATCAGTGGCGAAAGCATCTTGAAGTTAGAAATTGAAGATTTGGGTATTCTTGAAAGTATCCTTTATTCAGGGAGTACGTCGTTTTCGAAACTGGGAAAAGTTAGACCCGAAATATGATGGCCCGTCAGAGTTATAGGAAGAATTGGAAATTGTCGTATATTGCTTGAAGTTTATCTTGGAGATATCGGGTATTCTTGATGAATTTCTTGTTTCTATGTCGAGAAAAGTGTGAGAGATCTATCTCAAGTGTGGAGCCGTTGTAGATCGAAGTCCAGCTGGATGTGGCATTGGAGGTGATATCCTATGAAACTAGTGGTTATTGTAGGTCGATAGTGCGACAGACCAGACGACGAGTTGTTCAGCAGTTAATAGTGCAATGAAGTAGTGATGCTGATAATGTACCTTGAAATCCTAGGTGATGGTGCGGAGGAGGTATTTTGAATTTGTTCGAGGAGTTTTCTTAACCCCTATAGCTCGAGGACGAGCTTCTTTTGAGGTGTGTAGAATGTAACACCTCGAATTTGAAAAATACCGAAAATGCCTGTTTTTATATATTTTGAGTGGTGAAAATTATTTTTGATGTATTTTAATTAAATATTGATATTAGTATGAATATTTGTGGTAGATTGATATTATTGTTATATTAGAGTTAAAAGATGAGATTTTATGCGAAGAAATATAGTTTATTTTATTTTATCGTGATGGGGGATTATTATAAGATAATTTTAATGTGTTTCGTATTGTTTGTATTATTATAGAAGTATTATTATAGAAAGGAGTTGGGGGTTTAATTGTAATATATTGGATTTGGAGGGTTTCTAGGTAAGTATACCTTTCTATTATTATTAAAACATATATTATATTTCCAATATACCCCTTCCCCCATTTATATTCCTTCTTTTCTTCTCCCTTCCCGTACACCACCCGATTGAAACCAGGAAGCACCGAACCCAACTTCGGCCTCCCTTTCTCCCTCTCCAATGCACTCCGTCCCTTCGCCAAATCCAAATTAAATTGGGAAATAGGCTAATTGAGGGGTTCTCTACATCGTGGAAGTGTCGGATTTTCAAAAGGATTCCGAAAAGGTATACCCTAATTTATTTATTCGTATAAAATTTAGTGTGGTTAGTTTTATTGAATAGGATTATGAGGGTAGAGAGATTTAGAAGTGTTGGAAGTAGAAGATTTGGGAAATTAGTGGGTTGTTAGAGAAATTGCAATTTGTTAGTAAATTAGGGTTTTGGGTTTGTAAAATAGAGATATATATATATATAAATTCGCTCTGGTATGGTGGTAAAAATTGTAGTGAGCCATTAGAATAAAATGGGGAGTAGTGATTTTGGCATAAACTCGAATTATAGAGTTTATGAAATCGGGTAGAAAACTCGATCCAAATAATTAAAGAAAATGCATATGAGGGTGTAGAGTATTATGCAAGGATTAATATAAATTTAGGATGATTTTTATAGGCTTCCAGCTCAATTAAATTGAGTGAAATAAATTATAGGCGAAAAGTGCACGCCGGGTGTTCGATGAAATGCCCGAGCAAGATTTAGGTGAGAATTTGATGGGTTCGGAGGTGTAGTTGAGTCTTATTATTATTATTAACCCTAATATGTGAGATTAGGACCAAGGGGATTAAGGAATTTAGAAAATATGAATTTTCCTATTAGAAAGCCTCCGATCAATATGTGAGTTCTTGTATCGGGGTTCGAATTTGAAATCCGTTGATGTAGCTCACCTACATATGTCATTTGTGACGAGTGCGTGATGACGGATTCAAGTTTGGAGGTCCGCAGGTCGAGTTTTGAGCTTTAAACTAATCGGTTCTATAATTTTTCAATTAGGAGGAAAAAGTCGAACTTCGACTGGCTACAGGACGGACGTGGGACATCGTTTGCTCGAGCCGTCAGGTGAGTACGTTGTGTTTATGAATATTTTATATTGTGGCCAAATTTCGTGGCCTTTTGATATGTTTTGTGGGTGTTATGCCAAAAAATGAATTTTCGTTGAAAATACGGATTTTTAAGGATCCAAAATGGGTTTTTGAGACATGTGATGAAATTAACTATTTTAAGTATATAAAACCTATATTATGGGTTAATGTGACGTGTCGAAGTATAAAAACTAAATATATTAAATTATTTATGCGTATTTTTATCCCGTGCATGTTTTGTGCATGTTTTTGGGGGTATATAGGCCGATATAGGCAATCGGGTACATGCGGAGCCTGGTGTATGGGCTAGCATGTCATGGATGGATGTTATAAGATGTAATTAGATGAATTTAGTGATTGTGAACATGTTTTGAAGATCTGTGTAATTATAGTACACGTTTGTGCATGTTTTGGGGCATATAAGCCCTTATAAGTGATTTTACTTATATGAAACAGGATGTATGAGCTAGTATGCTATAATTAGATATTATAAGACTTAATTAGAGGAAATAAGTGGTTTTGGCCCCTTATGATGGGAAACCCGCATGTGTGAGGTTTGTTTGTAATATATAGAGATGATTATGATGTGTGATGCAATAATTGACGAAATTAAATAAGTGGGTGCATGTTTACATTTTAATTATGTTTGAAATGAATTAATGGGCAATAATATGACATATTGGTTTATATGATAAATGACTTGGTGTATGTTTATATGGGATTTAATGAAGTAGCGAATAGCATGGTATTCATAATGGGTGATGTTATAGTAAATTAAATAACATGATGGTTTCTATGTTAAATGACATGGGGTATGCATATATATATGATACAACGAGATGATAATCAATATCGTGGACATCAGATGTGCATCAAATGCAAGATAAAAGGTGAGATAGTAAGTGTTAATAAAATGTGTTATTATTCTTGTGGTTAAAGTCAAGGATGTGGCTATTGTTGAATTAAAAGCTATGATGCCTTATGTTGATAAAGTAAACTGGAAAGATGAAATGATTAATGTTAATAACAGATGGCTTTGTTGACCAGTACCTACAGCAATCCTGGGGGTTTGGGCTAGACCTCCTAATACCCAAGGACCGGCTTGGGGCACGAGGACCCAAACTATGTTTGGGGCACGAGGATTTTATCGCCCAAGCTATCGGCTTGAGGCCCGGCTTTCCCTCGATGACAGCTGTCGCGAGGAAGTACCCAGTTTATCTGGGGTCAGTGGTTTTTCCCTCCTGGCTATCGGCTGGGAGGAAGTACCCAGTTTATCTGGGGTTAGTGGTTTTTCCCTCGATGACAGCCGTCGCGAGGAAGTACCCAGTTTACCTGGGGTCAGTGGCTTTTCCCTCTTGACTTCGGCCGGGAGGAAGTACCCAAGTTCTACTTGGGGTTAGTGGTTCCCTCGCTAGTTCGGCTAGGAGGAAGACGTAGCCTCGGACGAGTAAGACTTTGTGTGAGCATCGGTTCGCGTGTTTTACTGGGCTGTCGGCTTTCAGTATGTTGGGATACTGTGGCTCACTGGTCGACAAACTAATAAAATAACTAAGTGTTAATAATAAATGTGAATTGTGCGTGGAAAGGAAAGTAAATGGTAAAATGTGAATTGCGTGTGGAAAAGAAAGTGGAAAGTGACTTGTGAATTGTGAATGACAAAGAAGGTAGTTGTGAATGAAATAAATGTGAAAGAAAATGAGTTATGAGTTAGTATATGAAAAGAAGTGATAAATGCAGTGCGTGGTTAATTTAAAATGATAATAATAGAAGAGATATGTGTTCTTATGAATAATACGAAGTAATGGTATTATGTGTGTGATTATTAAAGTAAAATACAGTTGATATGTGTTGTACCTTGGAATTGTGTCAAGGAACTATCCGCCCGCAATTTGTGTAGAAATTGTGGGAACTACCTGCCTTGGCATAATTTGCAGGGTGAGTGGGTATAATAGTGGTAATGATTAATAGAAATGAGAAATAAAGTGAAGTGAAGATGATCAGTGATTGAAGTGAAATTAATAATCAAGCTATCGGCTTGAGATGTGATGTGATATTACCCAAACTGTGCGTTTGAGGTACAGTGATTATTACCCAAGCTATCGGCTATGGGATGTGATATGTGGTGGCCCCAGAGTGTGTTTGGGGATTAAGTGAAAATGATAATAAGATTTATTGTTATAAGAAAAAGTAATTACTAAAGTGATATAATAAGATGTGAATGAGCTATAAAACATGGTACTGATGCAATGAGTATAAGTATTCTAATTAATGAGGTGTTAATGATGTGATGAAATGTGAGTAAATCGCATGGGCAATGAGATGTGGTAATTATGTCATAAGATATGAAGGAAGGTGGTAGTATGAGAATAGATGCATATGTTTATGATGTGATACTTTTATAACATAATAAAATAAATACCTGTATTATGAGATTGGGTATGAAAATTGTTATTAAAGAAAGTATGTTGTGATATGAGTTTGTGTACCTTGGAAGTGTGTCGGGGAACTACTCGCCCGCTATTTCCGTGGAAATGGTGGGAACTACCTGCCTCGGCACAACTTCCAAGATGAATGTGTGTGTTGATGACATAATATAAGTAAATGAAACGCATGGCTAAATAGAGTTGGAGAAATGATGTAATAACATCATGTAGTTATATTAACATAAATAGTGAAATGCTATTATGACGATACTTGTGGAAGAATGAATATTGGGTTATAGTTAAATTGAAAAGTAATGGATGTTATGTGTATTCGTACTATACGGATGTCGAATAAGTATATATATATATATATATATATATATATATATATATATATATATATATATATATACGAGGTTGATGTGAAGTATATTATGAAATGTGAAAAGTTATGGATAATTAAATAGTTGAATGCAGGATTGGCAAAGTATTAGCTATATCGTTGTATTGACGATGTTGTTGTGTTCAGGATTCAGGTTGCATTATCTTAATTTGGGATTCGTAAGTTTAAATTATTTTCTTTATATTATTTTAAATTTGTTATTTGATTAATAACTATACTCACACCAGAAATGGCTAACCCCTTAGTGTTTGGGGGGTTAGGGGAGTCTGAGGACTACCCTAGGTTCCCCACTGTTGCAGGTTCTCATCAGTGCAGAGGTGAGGGGTGGAGTGGTAGTATAACTTTTTATTTTAAAAATTTGTATTCTTTAGTTATAGGAATAGTGAAATTTATGATTTAAATTGTATTATGAGTGTATAAGCCTGTATATGACGATGATGAGTATAGTGTGAGGTGGTGTAGTATGTTGGTGACCCGTACCCATCTTGTCGTGGAGTACCAGGCTCTGTGGTAAGTCTTACCATGATTTTTCTAAGATTTTACCTCGTTTTTCAAAGAAATTCATAGTTTTTAATTGATATTTGATAATCCGTTATGAGTTTGGCCCCCAGAGCATTATATTATATTGCCTGTGTGTATCTGCTCATTTTGGCCTGGGGAGCCCATGAAAATATTATGTGGTTTGTGAGCTACGGAATTTTGAGCAGAATTCCGTAAGTTTTTTGTGTTTCGGGGCAAAATTTACAGGGGAGACTCTGTCAAAATTTTTCCTGGAATATAACTTTCTTAGTTTATGATTAAAGTGATATAGAAATCAAAAGAATTGAATTTGGAGACTTAGTTTTCAAAAAAAAAAAAAAAAAAAAAAATGGGGGTGTTACGGGGGGGGGGGGGGGGGGGGGGGGGGGGGGGGAGGGGGATTTTGGTTTTGGGATTTAAAATTTTGGGAGGAAAAATGTGATTTGTGAGGTTAGATCTGTACCTTTGATTTTGAGGGGATTGAATGTGAGCCACTTGATAGCTTTCTTTGTGTTTTATTATATTGATATGCAGATACATATGGGAAGAAGTGCGGGTTACCAATTAAGCCCATGGGCCTCGTTTCTTCTTATAACTTTAAGGGCTTTCTGATTTTCTATTCACTTCTTGGGCTTTACGGATAACTGTAGGCCCAAATTTGGTTTACATTCCAAACAGGTACGGCCCACAAAATCTTTGGGCTAACTAGGTCCATTTAGAAGTGCCTTATTAGAGCTGGTATCGGGTCCTCCACTAGCCAAATCTAGACCCCGTACCTCAGGGGTCCTAAAATTGGATCCGTACTCGGATTCGGACGTGTGAGAATCAAGTTTGGGGCATAGTTTAAAAATCTACCTATTGGATCCGGTAGTGAAAAATAAATATTTACACTTAAAGTATTTTTTTTACACGATACCTTACGATTTCAACAATTTGCTCACTTAATTACATAAATAAATATTATATTTACACATCTATCTTCAACAATTACTATTTACATATATATCCCTATAACCATTTCCATATTTTTGGGGGGTGTTTTTAAATGAATTCGGGTTCGAACTCAGAAGTGCATCGAATCTATTTTAGGGTGCGGACTTGGATCCGGATCCGTATAAATCGGGTTGATTCTGGTCTAATGCCGGATCCGGGTATTTGATTTTTGTACAAGCCCTAGGCTTTATTAACCCACGTCATTGACTCATTTAGTTATCATAACTAAAATTGCACTATCCGTAATTACAAACAACTTCCTTGACATTCTGTTCACTTTTTGCCAAATTTCATGCCTTCTATTTTTTTCGCTTTCATAAACAACGGACCGATAACTACAAAATTGTACGGACGAAAAGAGGAAAAGACTAATAAATATGGCATTTCCAATCATATCATAATCTAACCGCCCTTCAATACAAAGCCCATTTTACACATTTATGGCTCTTTTTTTATGGGCCATAACTACAAAAAAGGCCGAGAAGCTTTTAAAATGGGCCGTGTATTGACGGGCTGTTGGATTAGAGCATCCACAGTCGTTTGCTTATTTGCCATTTTTGCCATTTGTTTGCTACTGTAGCGCACACACTCATTCGCTATTTTGTCATTTTTAGGCAAAATCGCTACAGTAGAAAGGGAGAAATAGCAATCGAAATAGCAAAATGCATATTATAGCAGACGAAACATCGTCTGGATTATTTAATTATTATTTTAATTGATCAGACGAAACATGATGTTTCGTCCGAAGTATAAAAAAAAAAACCGAATAAAATAACCTTTAAACGTGGGAATGAACATGATGTTTCGTCCCAATTTGAGACGAAACATCATGCTTCGTCCCAATCCAAATTTTTAAAAAAAAATTGTAAATTGTAATTTTTTTGCAATTATCTAAATTGATTTTGCAAATTTTTAAATTGTTTTTGCAAAAAAAAATTACAATTTGTTTAAAAAATTCTTTTTGCTATTTTTTTTTACAAAAAAAAAATCCGGAAAATCCGGACGAAGCACCATGCTTCGTCCAGAATCTGGGCATTTTTTGGAACTTTTTGTAATATTTTTAAATTTATTTTGCAAAATTTTGAATTGTTTTTGCAAATATTATTTACGAACTATTTTTAAAATTTGTTTTTTGCAAATTTTTTTTGCAAAAAAAACCTTTATTTTTTTCCATTTTTTGGGACGAAACATCATGTTTCGTTCCGCCATTTTTTTTTATTACAGACGAAACATCATGTTTCGTCTGTTTCTTTTTAACGAACTTATGCATTTTTTTACCATTCGATGACTGTAGCGTTTCTTCGAATTGGATGGACAAAAAATGCATTTTGCCATTTTTCACATTCAACGACTGTGAATGCTCTTATGATATGGTTATTTTTTGGCTTTGTAAATGGGGAATGTCCTTTTCAGTCTTTTCCTCTTTTCCAAAATTGTACGGTCCGTATCATTACACTAGTTCGGAAAGTGAAAAAAAATATAACGCGTGGGATTTGGCGAAAAATGAACAAAATGCCATGGAAGTTGTTTGTAATTACGGATGGTACCATTTAGTGGTAAAATAACTAAATGAGTCAATGACGTGGGTTAATAAGGCATTGGCCAAAATTTACATATTTGGCTACGTCCGACGTTTATTTTAAAAAAAATTATTGATATAAAAAGTAACTGTGTGAACACATAGTACTTAACTGACATTATAGTATATATATATTCTCCTTAGAGAAAACTTCAGGAAGAACACGAGTAAAAGAAAAGGATTTACTGTTCGAAAATTTTCCAAGGAGACCTGTCCATCTTTATTTGGTTCCAATCTATAACTATTATAATGGGAGAGATGGGGTTGGTAAACAAACAAACCCTAATTTGTTTGTGAGCAAATCCGTGCATCGCACATGCTTTTTTTTGTCCTTTTTCATTCCCCTCCACGTGCATCATACGCGTGCTTTTTTTTGTCCTTTTTCATTCCCCTCCACGTGCATCGCACATGCATGCTTTTTTTTGACCTTTTTCATTTCCCTCCACGTGCATCGCACGTGCATAATACTAGTAACTTTAACTGAATCCTTAAATATATGAGCTCGTCCTTGGTTAAAGCTTTTGATAGAGCCTACAAGAAGAGGACAAACAAGAAATTTAAACAATAACTCATCCTCTCTTAAATACAATAATAATGATGGTACCCATCATCAAGAACTTGTTAATGGTTCAGAATTTTCAAGCAGCTCAAGGTACTTCTAGAGAGGCTTCTAGTTCGGATTCAGAGGAAGATTTCTAAACAGATAGTTCTCTATGTGTCTTTGGTTGTTTGACTTTTGTTGGAGTCTTGGTCCTTTATGTTTGAGGTTATTTTGGAAAATTTTGCCGTACTACCCCACTTTTTGAAAATATTTAGCCCTCTGCCCCACTTCCCGAAACTATTAACGATATGCCCTTGTTTAGTACCTGTCAGCAAGAAACGTTACTGGAAAAAACGACATAGGTTATTTCGATGCCGTTTTTCCCGATAACGGCATCTGTTTGAAAAAAAAGTGTCATGCCGCTATTTTAAATAACGACATAGGTTATTTTGTTTTTCGACAGCTTGTAATCTCCACTTAGAGAAAAAATTGCAAGTGTGAAAACCTTATAACAGATGCCGTTATTTCAAATAACGACATTCTCAATACTGATGCCGTTATTTGGAACAACGGCATCAGTTATAAATTTTTTTGATAAAAAAGTAACTTATTATTCATCCTCTCTGACGAATAAGTTAAAAAAATAAAAAATTATAACTGATGCCGTTATTCCAAATAACGGCATCAGTTTTATATATATATATATATATATATATATATATATATATATATATATATATAAACTTTTTATTCATTCTCTCTGTTTCCAAACAACGGCAAGAGTTCATATTTATATATAACTGATACCGTTATCTCTAATAACGGCATCAGTCCTTCGAATGCCGTTATTCAGGATAACGACATTATTTATACATTTTTTTCACACTTGGAACTTTTTAAAGTTAGAAGATTCACACCTGTAAGAGAAATACATTGATGCCGTTATTCCAAATAATGGCATGAAAAAAATGTAAAATAGATGCCGTTATTGAAAATAACGGCACGTAAATAAGCTATGCCGTTATTTTCAATAACGGTTTATGCTGATGTGTTCTAAACAAGGGCAAATCGCTAATTGTTTTGAGAAGTAGGGCAGAGCGCTAAATATTTTCAAAAAGTGGGGCAGTAGGGCAAAATTTTCGTTATTTTGCTACTATGTTGGTGGAATTTTGATCCTCTTTGTATGAGGATATTTTGTTTATACTCCACTTCTCTTCTTGTTCTTCGGAGTCTGTATGAACTCTCTTTGTACTTTATCTCTTATACCAAAAATAAAATAAAAATAAGAATGATGGTACTCCAAACTGCAGAGGTAAAATCTAAAATAGCTTCAATTTAACAAAATGACAGATTTTCAGCACCAATTTACCAGACAGAAACTCACCTTATCCTAGTGATTTCTTACAGATGCACTCACCTTATCCTACTGGTTTGCCATTCATCCACCTTATGTACTGTATGATCTATGTAGAACCTCGGGAGCAACATAATATGCACTACCAACAATGTCATTAAGCCTTTCATCTGCACAAAAAACACCAATGTTTGACAAGCTGTCAACATGATAATGTGATCAAGTGTTAAATTACGAGCAAAATATGTATGAGAGATAATAACTTGGAACTAACTAAAATAAAAAATGAAGAGAACTAGAAGATTTTGACTGGGGGCATGTCTCTCTTAAGAAAATTCCTTGACTGAAGGCATGTCTATGCGCATGTAATAAACTTCGAAACTTACAAAAATTCCTTGTTAGAAACCAAAATATTTCATGCCAAGAATATCTTCAATTGAGGAAAATTCAATCCTAATTATAAAGAATCGAAACTCTAACTAAAAACAGAATTTAATTCTTAATCCACGGTTAATACATTCTCACTTACCTTAGAGAAATAAAGAATCACATAGCTTTCAAAATCTATATATACAAATTCAAACAAGATTCAAGAAAAAATTAGTTTGTTTGAATGTAATTTTATTTTATTGTATGATAGAGAGGAGAAAGAAGAAATATAATATAGATGGTTAGATGAAATTATTTTATTGGATAAAGTAACAAGTAAGAAGGAAACAATTAATAATTAACTAAAGTGCCGCTAGAGTACTCTTCAGCTGAAATTCGAAGAATCCATGGGTTTTCCTAAGATTTCTTTTGACGCTACAGTAGCAAATACAATAATTACTGTATAGCTACACTGCGAATCTAAATCCAAAAAAAATTCGGGTAACCAAACTTGTGAACAGTAGCTTACTTTCCGCCCGATTTCAAATCCTACAGTAAACTTACTGTCTTCAGTATTTGTCTTTGAGGAGTTTAGAGCAAAGCGATTAATTTTTTAGCGTAAAGTCCTCAAACTTGTTAACGTTTTGTTTAATGGAACTATGAAAGTAATGTATCCGCAGTAGAAAAGACAACTTTTTAAAAGATGAAATGCAATGCATTTATAGTAGAAATTGATACTCGTTAAAAGTCAAAGTCTAGAGCAACGCTCGAACTAGGGAACAGTTATATTGTACACTCTATACTCAATACTTTCACGGTAAAAACAACAATGTTTAAAGAGTAACCCTTAAAAAAAATATGTTACCAAAACTGCTGTTGTAAGAAAAATGGTGTTGCAGTCCTTGGTTATATATACCCAAAATTTACGTATTTTGTGAACAGTGGGTTGCTATATTTAACGGACGATATAGGAATATGAAAAAAATAGTCTACGAAAGATGATATGTTGTCTATTGGATCAGACGAAAGATTATCTTTCGTCGCAATTTTTTTAATAAAAAATCCGACGGACGGGAAATGATTTTCTGTCTGTTCCAAATTTTATTTATTTACAACTTCGACGGACGGTAAATGAATTTCCGTCTGTTCTAATTATTTTTTTAAAAAAAATCGAGCACGGATGGGAAATGATTCATCGTTCGTTCGAAATTAAAAAAAAAAGAAAAGCACGAATGGAAAATGATGCCCCGCCGGAAAACATTTCTTTTGAGAAATGTTAAAAAATTTCTATAAACTATAACCTTTGAATATTTCTATGTGTATAAATTATGTTTTAATTGAAATTAGTTAAGAATTAAGATTTATAAAGATTTAGTTATCAATAGTAAATTAGAAATTAATTAGAAGTTGTTTTTATTTTAATGACTTACCTTCTGTTGATTTTTTACTTAAAATTTAAAATTTATATTAATAGACCGGAAATCAATCAGTATCCGTTGATTTTTTTAAATTAAAACACAAAATTTGAATTCAAACACCTAACTGAAACCCAAATTTGTTATTCCTACAGTGCCAAATATCAAAAAATTTGAATAGGAACAAATACATATGCTCTTACATTCTGTAATATTCCCTTGTTATTCTCTTATTTGTCCTCAGAAAAATAGAGGACAAAAAAAAAAATTACAAAACTTTTTCTTCTTTCTCTCTCCGCCCTCTTGTGTTTCAATTTTTTTCCGAAATAGACTACTTTTTGGAACTAATTTTCAAAATAAATCATTTTCAAAACTAATTCTAAAAATAGACCATTCGTAGTTTACATCTCTGGCCTTTGTTATTTTTAGAACGGCAGTTGGAAACTGCGGCCTCTATTTAATGTATTTTTACTTGAAAATATTTGTCTAGATTTCAAAGTCAATTTCGGTCAGATATGAAATGAACTATTGCCGCAGTTCCCAGCTGTGACCTATGTTATTTTTAGACCGCAGTTGAGAACTTCGGCCTCTATTTAACAAATTTTTATTTGAAAAATTTGTTCAAGTCTCAAATTCACTTTAGGCCAAATGTGAAATGAAGTAAGACTGTAGTTCCCAACTGCGGCCTCTATTATTTTTAGGCCGCAGTTGGAAACTACGACATCTATTTAACACATTTTTACTTGAAAAATTTGTCTAAGTCTCAAATTCACTGTAGGCCAAATATGAAATGAACTAAGACCACAGTTCCTAACTGTGACATTATTTTTACTTGGAAAAATTCATCTAAGTCTCAAGTCATTTTAGATCAAATATGAAATGAACTAAGGCTACAGTTGAAAATTGTGGCACCGAAAAAATATTTTAAAGAGATCGTAGTTTCCAATTACGGCATCACAATTGAACAGGGCCGCAGTTCCCAAGCGTGAGTGAACCATTTTGGAAATTAGTTTCGAAAGTGGTCTAGTTTATGATTCCGCTCCGTTTCCCAGAAGCACCATCAAACCAAAAAGATCATTCTACCCTCCACCATCAACATAAACCCAACCAATTAAAATAAAATCCTAATTTATCTAATTTAAGTCAATTTCCAGATATTAAAAGAAAACCTGAATCGAACGCGCGATCTTCAGATCAACAAATGGATCGAGACCATCTCCGATCTGTTCTTCGAACGACCGGCTTCGATCTCTGGACTCTGATCGACACGGCGATCTCCGCCGCCGTCTCCGACCACGCTCCGGAGCTCCGGCTCCGCCGCGACGGAATCGTCGAGCGCCTCTACGCTCCTCCTCAGCCGTCGCCACCTCATCAAGATCCGTGCCAGCGCGAGTCCGACGATCAGAAGCAGCAGCTCCGGTCGAGAGAGAGAGAAGAGGAGAAGGGAAGCAGTAGTCCGATCGACAAGGTGTTCGGATCGTCGCCGTTGACGCCGCAGTCGAATCACAGGGAGGAGCTTGGCGATGATGACGTGGACATCGAGGATGATGATGATGAGGAGGAAGAGGAAGATGATGATCGGAGGAGTTTCGGCCGTCCGATCGATCAAGAACAGAGGAAGATTCTCGCGATTAAAGGAGCACTTGATGATCCTGATCAAGTAAGATTCTTAAAATGATTTTTAATTTATTGAATATTTTTTGGTGCTTTTAATTTTAGATATATTTATTTATAGTTGGGGGATTCGATTGCTGAACTGCTGCAAAGCCTCGCCGACATGGACATCACATTCAAAGCTTTGCAGGTCCTTCTCAAATTTTTTTCTTTTTTTTTTCCTCCGATAATTTGATAGTATGTTGTTTAAATTTGTTCAGTTGGTTATTACAGGAAACTGATATTGGGAGACATGTGAATAGATTGAGAAAGCATAAATCAGCTGCAGTTCAGAGATTGGCGAAGCAGCTAGTCAAGTAAGTGTTCAGTGACGGAGCCAGACGAATCAAAATGGGTCCCAAATTTTTTTTCCCCGGCATCGACATAATTGAGCTTTTAATAAGATGTGAATTAGACTTGGGGGTCCCAAATTTTTTTTAACTGGGGGAGCCAAATAAAAATTTTGGTCTATATTAGGGGGTTTTACAAAATTTTTGGGGTCCCAAATGTCTCCCCTCCTCCCTTCCTCCCTCCGCCACTGTAAGTGTTGGATATATAGATATATTCTCACCATATGAATAATATTGTATGTAATATTATTCTATGGGTAACATACTAATTGTATGGATATCGGAATGCGGGTTGAGTGAGTTGAGAATCCAGTACCCAAGCTAGTATTTATCTTTGTAATAGTAGTCTAGGTATTCTAATTTTGATACCTAAGGTAAATATTTCAAATAATTTAGTCTAGGATATTAACCCTAATTTCTATTGTTATAATCTCTCATGATCTCTAACAGTAAATAAGTTAAAATTACTGGTTTAAATTCTAAATTCGACAAGCTTTTTTATTCCAAATTTGATGATCTTTTTTTGTAATTAGGAAGTGGAAAGACATTGTTGACGAATGGGTGAAAGCTTCGGAGAATTCATCGCCTGCTGCCTTCATTCGTACGCCACTAACTCGAACTAATGAAAACGAACTTGGAAAGTACTAATATTATCTGAATATCGCTAACGTTTGGCGTTGCAGAGCATGAGGAGTCACCGCAGCAAATCGCAGCGAAGAGCATTCAGAATGGGCACAGAGTACTTACTATTTCCAGATTTCTTCAACTTTTGATCGTTTGATTATCCTGTACTGATTTATAGCTAATTTTTGTCGGTCTAGGTTCCTGATTTCGGGTACTCCCCAAACCCACACAGTGAGTCTAGTGACAACTTGTTTTAATGCGATAATGATGCTTGCTAGTTGAATTAGCCGTAGCTAGCTAATGAAGTTGCACGAATTGTAAAGCAGATGGTCGAATGGGCTCCAACAGGAGCAGCAACATGGAGGAAGCATCAGTTGAAGCTAAACCAAGACCTGTTCCAAGATGGGAAGCTCCATTGAAGCCTATCCACTCCACAAATCCAGCGGTAAACACTCTTTAATCACTTCTTTAATTTAATTTAGTATTAATTGTTAAGTTGAATCTAGTGTCCCCTTTAGAAAGAGTGATTTGATAAGTATTGATGGTAGAATTAGGGGTAGAGGAAGAGCTAAACTTATTTAGGTGGAAACAGTAAGAAAAATATGATAACTTGTGACATTACATAAAATATTGCCCTAAACCGAGCAGAATAGAAAAACCGGGATTGATGTAGAAAGACTTTGTTATGGTTGTTGAATTCTAATAACTTCTCCAATGTTTTGAATTATTAGAAGTTGAAGGAGGACATGGAGAGCTTGGCTGATGCAGAAAGGCTGGCAAATGCGCGGAAGCGGCTCCAAGAGAATTACCAAGAAGCCCAAAATGGTACTTTTTTTCGATAAGTTCAATCGTGTCTATTTGTTGAAGCTAATTTATCAGAATATGCCCTAAAGTTCGATCCTAACTTGCATTTTGTTATATGAAACTATCTAAAACATCACATTCGGAGTCTACGGTTTATCTAAAACATCACATATCTCTAATATTATAATGGGAGAAGGCCTTAGTGTCATTTGTCATTGTGTCATTTTGTCAACACGTGCGGTGTACGTGTTGGTAGATTTTTTTTTGTCCTTTTCATTCCCTCCCCATTTTTACCGCGTGCAACGCACGTGTATAATACTAGATTTTTTTTGTCCTTTTTCATTTCCCTCCTCATTTTCCCCACGTGCAACGCACGTTTATAATACTAGTAGAATATAAACGGTGAAGGTGAATATCCTTGTATTTGCTTTAGCTTTTACTATGTTTAGCTGGTAGTGAAGGTAAAAAATTGATTTAGGGTATTTGCAGATAACAAAATGCACAAATCATATTGTTTTATATCACTTGTTAGAGCATCTGTAGTGTAGTCGTTTGAAGCCAATTTTTGCATATTTAGCATATAGCAATAGCAAAAATAGCTTTCGTCTATAGTTGTTGTTAGCCAAATTTTGGCTTTTCGAATTCTTAATAGGTCGGACGGTAAATTATTTCCCGTCCGACGTGTAAAAAAAAATTTAACCAGATCTGAAAGTGACATCTTTTAAAAAAAGTGAATAAAAAAAGGCGCAGAAGCCTAGGACGGAAGATAATTCTATGTCTGTGAATTTTTTTATACTTTTTGATTATGGGAATTCTCGGAATTTTTTTTCTTAATCTTTTTTCGGACGGTGTATAATGTCCCGTTCCGTGATTTTTTTTAAAAAAATGTTATGCGACGGTGTATAATTTACCGTTCGTTTATTTTAATAATAATAAAAATTTCTCAGACGGTTTATTATACATACTACGGTCAACAGACGAAAAATAATGTTTCGTTGAGACTATTTTTTTTAAAAAAAATGGTATGCGACGGTGTATAATTTACCGTTTGTTTATTTTAATAAAAAAAGTTTCTCAGACGGTTTATTATACATCATACGATCAACAGACGAAAAATAATGTTTCGTCGGACTATTTTTTCCATTCAACCAAATAATATAGCTGGGTACTTCACAAAAATGGGGGAAAATGGCTAAATAGCCAACAACTGTAGGACGTTCCGAGTCAATTTTTGCAAACTTTGGCTAAATAGCCAATGACTACAGATGCTCTTAATTGTTAAATTACTTTAACAGTTAAGAGTTAAATTACATTAACGACTGCAGGACGTTCCGAGTCAATTTTTGCAAAGTTTGGCTAAATAGCCAACGACTACAGATGCTCCTAACTGTTAAATTACTTTAAGATGCGTGCACTTTTCATAAATATAACTGCCAATTACTAAGGTAAGGTAATAAGATATTAATAATAAGATAATGTGCCCCTTTTTTTAATTATAAAAAGTATTTATGTACAGTGGCATGATTATAATTTTGTTTGAATGTGAAGCTAAAAAGCAAAGGACGATACAAGTAATGGGCATCCACGAGCTTCCGAAACCAAAAAATTCGTTCGTGGCGCGAAACAGAGGCGCGCACCAGCAAGCCAAGCACTGGTGACAGCTGACAGCCGTCAGATGTCATTAAAATTCGGACCCACTGTTTAATTTTTTTTGACTGTTATTAATTAAAAAAAAGATTCTCCGAATCATCATTTAAAAATGAAATGAAAGGGAAAAGTTTGGTGGATATTTCTGTTTCCTGATTGGGTGTTTTGGAAAGAGACGTGGATGAATGAAGACCGGCCACGTGGCGTGTTATCTTTGGTTGGTGGAAACAGTTGGCTGCTCGAAGCAGCGAGTTCGGGTCAAACAATGAAAGAAATTTAACCGTGTTTGAGGACACGTTTTTTAATGATTCTAAATTTCAAATGGAATAATTCCATCTCACATTTTCTCTACTAATTTAGTTTTGACTGATGTACACAATATGTTCCTTCCTTTGTTTGATACTTTGATAGTTTGTTACATATATTGTACTGTTGATTAATCAATTATGTAGTTTGTTACATGTATTATACATGGTGACTAATGAGTTTCTGATGCTAACCCTTTATTAAGAGCCTTATTTAATTTCGAGTGCTCAAGGATGAAATTGTAGTTGCACTATAGGATACCAAGAGCATCTGTACTCGTTGGTCATTTTATCAAATTTTTCAAAAAAGGAAAAAAGCGTGCTGTAGTTGTTGGTCATTTACTCAAAAATTGGGTTTCAAATGAACAGTACTTGGCTATATTTGGAAGACGAAATGGCATTTGCCAAAATATAGTTAATGACAGATGATTTTTTGTCTGATTAATCGGATGATAAATTATCTTTCGTCGGAGAGATTTTTTTTATGTTAAATCTTATTGGACGGGAAATAATACATCTCTCTACAAAATTTTTTCTGACATATCGACGGACGGGAAATAATATCCCGTCTGTCCGATTAATTTTAAAAAAATGTTCAAACGGTAAATAATGTACTGTCCCAAAAAAAAACCACAAAAAAAGGAAGGAAAGAGAAGACATTGACTTTGGCCGAGTCACTCTCTATCTACCTCAAAATGGTTGGGACGAGGGATTATCTCTCGTCCCCCCATTTAATTTTCTTTAAAATAAAAATAAAAATGATAAGATGATGGATTATCTACCGTCCGGTTCAAAAACCTAGTTTTTAGCTTTCGACTAGTGCAGCGCAAAATCATTTTTTCCATTTCCATTTGCCAAATACCCAAATTTTGGCTCTCCACTACAGATGCTTTAACTTTGTCAATAGGGAAAATGTCGGTAAACCCACTCCACGTTTTGCGAGTTTGTAGATAACCTATTTTGCATTTTTTTTGGGTACTTTGCTATACAATCAGGCTAAACTTGTTGTGATTTGCTCACCTCCGTTTAAATTAGTAGTTCTCACACGTGACCATTTTCGTCCATGTCTTAGGGTATTTCTTCACAAACTATCCATGTTGTTTTTTAATGATTAAAATTGTTAATAAATCTGAGCTTCTATGTTTGGAGGAGTTGATCATATAATAACTAAAATTTAGAAAGAAAGAAAAGCAATTCCCAATTAAAAAAAAATGGGGTGAGTTATCTGTCACTTACCGTAGGGTTATAACAATCTAAACACTTTAAATTTAACAGATAAAGTAATCAGGTTGCAAATCACAACTTGTTTAGCCTATAGTATATCAAACTGCAAAAAATAAGGCCCGGTGGGTTATCTGCAAACTCGCAAAACTTGGAATGAGTTTACTAAAAAAATTCCTTGTTAATATTGCAATCTTGTGGATATATATGTAAAATAATGTATGTAGGAAATGTTATCTTTTCTTGCAATTGAAGTGGTCCTTATGTGCAATAGGTGACAATGACAATAACCATCAACAAAATATCAATATTCGATTGTGGGAACCTATGGGCATTATGGATGCTAGTAGCATTTAGCATATTTCATGTCCCCACTTTCCCATTCCTTAGTGTCTTCCGCCAATCTTTATCCCAAAACTCATCTCCCCATTCCATATATAAATAACAAAATTATAGCTTTTTCGTGCTAAAAGAGATTACCATAACTTTTAAACAAAGAACACCTTTTCCTTAAATTTAAAAAAAAAAGACTTTTTCACGAAGAATTAAAGATAATACTTCATGCTCTTATTACTCGATTTTACTATTATAATTAGAACTTCTTTGAAGTTAATTTGGTATATTTTATTGCATTAGGTTTATAAGAAAGTGGAGGTTGCAAATTATTTAGCAATATCTTGGTTAATATTGAAAGATAAAGGAGAGTAGGGTCAAAAAGCTATGGATCCACTAAATTAGATCATATACTCCACTCATGTATTTATATATAGATGGGTAGATCATATGTGTGTGTGTGAGAGAGAGTGTGAGAGAGAGAGAGAGAGAGAGAGGGGGGGGGGGGGGGGGGGGGGGGTGGGGGAGGGGGAGCAAGAAGCAGAGTAACAAAGTTCACAAATAATTTGCGAATTTTGTAAATTATCTATGAAAAATTTATCTGCCGAATCAATGTTTAAATCATGAATCTATGTTTAAATCATGCACATCGCAAATTATTAGTGAAAGTGCGAATTAAACGAATTAATAGCTAAGTTTGTTACAATTTCATATATATATATATATATAGAGAGAGAGAGAGAGAGAGAGAGAGAGTTAGTCTATTATGAGATGGTGAGATGGGCTCCTTATCGTGAGCGGGAGATCACAGCCGTTCGATTGCGATCCGATGGTCAAGATTTGATCCGACTATCAACTGATATGTTGAAGGGGAAAATAGTCATTTCTCAGCTTCTTTCTTTCTCAGATTCATCTACTCTCTCCCGTTCTCTCTCTCTCTTTGATGAATCCAAAAAAAGCCCCCAGCTCTCCCGTTCTCTCTCTCTCTTTCTCTCTCTCTCTCTCTCTTCGTCAAAGCACCCATCTTCATTTCCTGAGCGATTCGAAGCTAGGGTTTCTGATTTGCCCATTTCTCATCTCTCCTGTTCTCTCCCTCTCTTCGACGCGTCGCCCATCTTCATTTCCTGAGCGAATCGAAGCTAGGGCTTCTGATTTTGGTCCATTTCTCATCTCACCCGTTCTCTCCCTCTCTTCGACGCGTCGCCCATCTCCATTTCCTGAGAGATTCGAAGCTAGGATTTCTGATTTGTGTCCATTTTAATGGGAAATGGTCGACGCCCCTTCTCCAGCTTTCGAAATATCCCCATATCCCCAAAAACCCATCGAAACTCACCCGATCGAAACCCTAACTCCATTTTTCAACATCCTCACCGACATCTTCGTTCAGGTATAATTTTGGTAAACAAATTTTTTTCCCAATTTTTTTTTTCAATTCACTTATTGTGTAAATTAATTGCTATGCTTTGAAAATTGTTATACGTTTTCCATTCACTTGTTCAAACTCTTTATTGTTAATTAATTTGTCAGGTAATGTTTGCATCTTAAGAATAGTATGTGGAACAAGATGATCAGCTACAATATGTCAGGGAAGTATTCGATTACCCAAATAGTCTGTTATATTCATATGATTGTGAGTTTGCTTCCTCGTTGGATAACTTGGATTCTAGTTTTACAAGAGTGAATTTTATTGAATGGACACAGGCAAGGGATCTTTTATCTAATTTATTTGACGCATAGGGTCTGAGATATGGGTAGCAAAGACACCCAAAGGATTTTAAGGCATTGTAGTCTGGAGTGGAACCAAAAAACAGTTCAAGGGGAGTTTGACCTTTTAATGGGGAGGATGGTAGGCGATTTATGAGGTAGCAACTGGTGACAAAGGCATCAGCCCAAAATGTTAAGGGCATGGATGCATGGTTTAATAGAGAGAGACCAGACTCAACAACATGTCTGTGGCGTCTCTCTGCTAATCCATTTTGAGCTGAGGTGTGTGGACATGTAAAGCGATGGACAACACCACTTTGGAGAAGAAAGGGAGTGAATTTCTTGAACTCAGTTCCATTGTCGGTTTGAAAAATTTTGATCTTTTTGCCAGTGAGATTTTCGATTTGTAACTTAAACTGTTTGAAGACTGTAAAAGCATCACTTTTGTGAGATAGGGGATAAACCCATGTGTATCTACTGAATGCATCCATTAACAGTAAATAATATCGAGAACCAGTTCTAGAAAGCATTGGAGCAGGGCCCCACAAATCTGATACAATAAGTTGTAAAGGTTCTTTATAAATTGTGGAACTCAATGAAAAAGGCAATTTATGACTCTTGCTAATATGACAAGCATGACAAAACAAAGTGAATTTATTATCTACTGGCAATGAGTAGTTGGACACAATCTTATTGACAGTTTTTAGCATTGGATGACCAAGCCGGTGATGCCACAATGAAAAGGACACGGATTGAAAAGCAAAAGGAGAACTAGCTAGCTTGTCGTCAAAGTGATACAATCCTCCTCTATTCGTGCCGTGCAACAGCGGTGTCCCCGTTTCCTGATCCTTCACAACAAAAGAGAATGGGTGAAATTCAAAAAAGACGTTGTTATCAATGCAAAATTTGGATACAGATAGTAGATTAGTAGAGATAGATGGTACATGGTAAATTTGATTGAAAAGGAAAGTTCGATTATTAAGGCAAAAGAATGATTTACCAACATGTTTAATAGAAAGTGTATTACCATTGCCAACTTTGATTTGATCAGGACCATCATATGGGGACTGGATGTGAAGATTGTTCAGATCAGGGGTTAAGTGGTGTGTAGCACCACTATCTGGGCACCAATTTCCATCAAGAAGGGATCCAGGGGCAGCAACATATGCAGCTGGGGGGTGGATGAAGAGGTGGCAGTGAAATTGCGATCAAAGCGATACCAACAGTCCATAGCAGTGTGGTTCTTCCTGCCACAGAGCTGACAAGGTCCTTGGGGATTGCGATTCGGTTGAGGGCGGCCTTGGGCTCTGTTGAAAGGCCGATTTTTCTAACCTTGAGAGCCGAACCTGGAGTTGTTGAACCGATTGTTGGTACGGGGAGGGCCCTGATGGGCAATGTTTGCCATGGGCTGAGGGGAGGTTGCATGTTGAGCTTCCCAGCGCATCTCATAGGCTAACAGATTTGAGTAGAAGTCATCCATATGAAGATCAGCTGCGGTTGCAGTAAGCACCGTCACAATCGGATCATAGGATGAGTCAAGCCCACCTAGCATCATGTGCTGGAGATCAGTGGTTGAGATAGCATTGCCAGAAGCAGCAAGATTGTCAGTGAGGTGTTTCGCATGGAGATAATATTCAGCCATTGTCTTGTTTCCCTTACGCATATTTTGGAGTTCACGTTTGGGATACAAGACCCTGGACTGAGATTGGGAGGAGAAGTGTTTGCGGAGTGATTTCCATACATCTTGAGACGTGCTAAGGCCGACTACTTGAGCCAGCACTGACTCGGAGAGGGATGATAATAACCATCCTAGGAGAATTTGATCTTGCTTCTTCCAGGTGGTATAGGCTGGATTAATCTCTGTGGATTGTGGGAGAAGACGTGTGGGGCAAGGGAAGCTCCCATCGACGTATCCTTCGAGGTCGTACCCCTTTAGAAGAGGTCGAAATTGGGTGAGCCATAGAAGGTAGTTGTTGTTGTCGAGCTTAACGGAGATTAGGTGGTGACTTGAATTGGTGGGAGTGTAGATGGTGTTGTGGATACAATGTTGGTTGCAGCGGATTGAGGGGTGGCCATGATTGGGAGAAGTTAAGCTGGGTTTAGGATCAGATCTGCTCTGATACCAAGTGAATTTTATTGAATGGCTTGCACACCTTAACCGGTGATGCTAATACTTTATTTATAGAATTTTACATAACAAACTAGATTTTATTGGTTACAAATCCTATCCTTTAGGGATACAGATAATTGCAGTTGCAGACCCATTCTTCTGGAGATCGGTTGTTGACTCGGTTGTATCTTTGCTGATCTTGAGGGATTGTAACGGATCGGGTACAGTCGACTGTAGTGTTCTATCAGTCGACTGTACCGAGAGTTTTGTTGAAAAAGTTGCAGGCTTATTCAGTCGACTGATTGGAAGCTTCAGTCGACTTATTTGAAGATCAGTCGACTGATTGAGGCTCAGTTGACTTAGTCTTAACAACAAGTGATGATGAGATGGATTGTGTTTATGAAGTTGCACACTAAGAATTATTTATTTAATGATTTGTAGGAGTGACTAGTGATGAATTCATCCTATCTGAGCTTTATTTTTCCTCATTGGTTATAAGTGATGATGAGATGGATTATGTTTCTGAAGTTGCACACTAAGATTTAATTATTAATAGGAGTGAGTCTATTATGAGAAGGTGAGCTGAGATTCTTATCGCGAGCTGAGATTCTCAGTCGTTCGATTGCGATCCGATGGTCAAGATTTGATCCGACCATCAACTGATATGTTGAAGGGCAAAATAGTCATTTCTCAGCTTCTTTTTTTCTGAGATTCATATATATAGAATAACTCATATAGAGTTAGTCTATTATGAGATGGACTTATTTAGGGCTTGTAGCTATTTAGTTGAAAAATTCAGAATCTGAGATGATGTGGATTTGGGTGTTACGGTTGTGTTTGATTACTTGAAGTTATGAAACTTGATGGAAGCCGAGCTCCGAGAAGTGGGGTTCGGTGTTTGTTCTGAAATTTGGGTTTTGGTGGGTTTTGAGTATGGTGGATAATGCTTATCGAGGTTGGAGAGATCAGAACGATATTTACAAACTGAGAAGAAAGGTTTAGGATGTTTTTTGAAACTATTTAAAACTCGAGTTTCATGGTTGCAAGTGGTTTCAATGGTTCTTATGTAGCCAAACATAGCCTGTATCTAAAACAATGCTTTTAAATTTATAGAAACTACCTTTTGTTGTGTGTGTTGGTATAGGCGAGGCGATGATGACAAGCACTACTTTGATTTAGTATGCCCCCCAACACAAATTTCTGATTTAGTCTTGGTTATGTTGTACACTGGCTGATTGAGTTTTTTTATGTTGTTTACGAGCTGTTTGACGGATGTTTATGTTGTATCTCGGCTGATTAAGAATTTTTTAATGTTATTTATAAGCATTCTAAGTTGGAGTTTTTTTTTGGGTGGGGGAGGGGGGGGGGGTGTGAAACTAGTTGGCATGCCATAATAATGCAGTGCTAGAGAAATAAGTATGCATCATTTGAACAAACAGTAAAATAGAAGTTTGTTCTGAGCCTACAACTACTTCAATTTATAGGCACATGTTAACATTCCAGTCCATTTATAGGCCCATCTCACTTCCTCTTGGTTTATGTTGTTGTTTTTACTTTTTTAGAATCTTTTTCTTCCTTTCATTCTCCGTTATGGAAATGTTTGAGTAATGATTCAAAGTATTTGGTTATTCAAAGTATTCAAAGTAAAGGTATATTACTTGTTGCAACTTTGCACCATTGTGACTTTGCACATGTAAAGATAAAAACAAATCTTTTTCTTTGATTACAGATGAAGCAGAAGATAAATGGCTGAAGTGAAATCCTCAACGTGTTGTGTATGTGTACTAATACTTTAGAGAAAGAAGCCGGGGGATGTTTCTCATTTAACTAGGGATGTTTCTCTGAAAAAAGAAAAATATTTCGATGTGAAGTGAAGGATTATAATAGTTTCTAAAAACATGATATTGGCCTTGTAGCTTTAGAATGTAGTTTCTAAATACATGATTGTTCAGTTTCTGTTGTTCTGAGCTTCACATTTTGAACTTCATGTTCAGTTTCATATTCAGTTTTTTGTGGTGTTCTGAGCTTCACGGTCAGTTTCATGTTCAGTTTCATGTTCACATTTTGAACTTCTGTTGTTCTGAGCTTCATGTTCAGTTTTTTTTGGTGTTGTTCTGAGCCTACAGATTTTGTTGTTGTTGTTGTTGTTCTGAGCCTACAGATTTTGTTGTTGTTGTTGTTGTTCTGAGCCTACAGATTGTTCTGAGCCAAATATATGTGAATCCTATACCTTTTGTGTAAATTTCTATTTTCTTATTTCATTATAATTTTCCATGTATTTGTTGAGACTATCAGGCCCTTTAGTTTGTCTTGTAAGTAAAATGAGGCCTTTATGTTTTATCTGTTACAGGTTATTGATTACGTACTATTCGAAGAAGGGTGTTGTTGCAGAGCTTCATGCTGAGACACCCCCGAAAGAGGTCACTGCTGAGGTGCAGAAGGCTCTCTCATGAGAAAGATTCATCGTTTGCTCTCCCATAACTTGTACTTAATATCATAAAAAAAGGATTTGTACTAAAACTTGCTTAAGATAGATAGCAATGAGCAGCTAATTCTATCATTTAGAACTGTAACATTTATGAAAACATGTGTTTTTATGGGGTACACTTCTTTGTGATGGTTGTTATACACTGGGCAACTTCTGGATTCTGAGCTAGTGCAATTAAAAGTTGAGATTTTAATAAGAAACAGGATTTGATGAAGTCAGTAATTGTCACTCCTAAAGTGTTGCTATTGAATGAAAAATGTATCGAAGCTATGCTCAGGTTCTTGACTAATGAAGCAAATATGTTAGACGTAAAACTCACAATTGTAAGATCTTTTTCTATTGAGATTGACAGAGAATCTACTACATGTAGATATAAACAAGTGTTCATAAAGGTAAAACCTAAACTCATGCCAATATAAACAAGAACAAGAACATCACAATTTACCAAATTCAGGACAGACAAGTATGAAAACAACAACAAAATTCAGCAAAAAAATCTGTAGGATCAAAACAACAAATCTGTAGGCTCAGAACAACAATAACAGCAAAAAAATCAGTAGGCTCAGAACAACACAACCAAAAATTGAACATGAAGCTCAGAGCAACAGAAACTGAACAACAGAAACTGAACATAAAGTTCGAAATGTGTAAACTTAGAACAACAGAAACTGAACACCACCAAAAAAAAATCTGTATACCTATTGCCGATTTGAGTTTTCTTTTTTTGATCTCCACCTCTTCCAAATCAATCACTTAAACAACAACAGTGATAAATTTCAGTTTGAGATCCCATTTCTATCTCAACCAAAACCATAAAAACTGGATCATCTTAGTAGCATCGTACATGGTTCACAAATTTCACTCATCAAACAAATTACATAAAACCAAACACAAAGCCAGATTCGACATGAAAAAGGGAATGATTTATGCCCCATGGTTCACAAATTCATCAGGGTTCGGTTCATCAAATTCATCAGGGTCAGTTTGAAATTCTGTTGCTACTGCTCCTTCAATTACTGCTTAGGTAATGGGTACTAAGATGGATTAAATTTTATATTTCTTCCTTTCCGAGTTTTTGCTGAGAATTTACCGATTTTTGCAGAAGAATATTAAATCATACGGAATTATTTCCGAATACTAAATTTGTCACTATGACTCATAAGAAAGGGTGTACATACTTAAAAATGTATACAATTAGAAAGATGTTCTACTTAGCACCTACACATCCTCCTAGGATAGCCAATAAGTTGGGCTTGGCTCGTGGGCTGGCCCTCAAGCCCAATTCCAACTAACAGTTCTAGAAAACGCAAAGCCCACCTAGTCAAGAAGTCAGCCTATTCAAATAGTCAAATGTTCAAGAAAATCGTAAACCTAATGGTCATCCGTCAGAATCCATAAGTTCATGAATCTACGAAGACATGTTTTTCAAACTAAAAGGCTGATAATTATACGGAGTATCATGTTTATATCCATGATGGATACACCATGCCTAGGGCTACAATCGAGCCGAGCTGAGCCGAGGCTCGTGCTTGGCTCGTTAAGAAATCGAGCTCAGTTTTGAGCTCGAGCTCGGCTCGAGCCGAGGTTTGACCGAATTCGAACCGAATAGCTCGCGAGCTTAGCTTTAAAAAAACAAAAAAACCAAGCTCGAGCTCCAGCTCCTCTTTGACCGAGCTCGTGCCGAATAGCTCGCAAATAGCTCGATTCGTTTGTGTTACAAATAATATTTACAAAATTCTTTTTACAAAGAAAGATAGAGAGGCACAGGAAAACCAAGAAGGGAACAGAGAAGAGAAATCCGAAAGAAAAAGAAAAGGAAAATAAATTAAACAACTTACAATAAGCAAATGAAAAGTACAACTCCCAAGAAGCCGAGGCCTGTGTATCACACAGTGTCCTTAAAACAGATTTCGCCTCTCTCCGGTTGCTGGATTGAACGGAGGCGTCTGTCTCGCAGGATGCAACGGCTTGGAGCGATCCCGTAGGCACCACGTACCACTCCCGAACTGATCAGCAGCGTTTGAACCTATCACCTGACTTACCAACACAAGGACGGACGAACAGCACAGAAGAGAAGGAGAGAAAATGATATGGTTTTGTGCAGGGAAGAAAGTAAGGGGAAGGCCTCTATTTATAGAGCCTGGGTTAGACAAGGCATTAACAGCCTTCATTGTAACGGCAGACAAGGCATTAACAGCCTTCATTGTAACGGCAGACAAGGCATTAACAGCCTTCATTGTAACGGCAGACAAGGCATTAACAGCCTTTAACAGCCTTCACTGTAACGGCAGACAATGAATTGAATGCCTTCAGCGTAACGGCAGACAAAATATTAAATACAGCACTGAAACGGCAGACAGAACCGTTTCTGCATTCATTTCAGCCGTTACAAAAAGAAAACTGTAGCAAAAAGTGGCTCTGCACGGGGTGGGATCAAATCGGTCCGGCATTCGTGTCCGCAGGTCGTGCGGGCGCACACAAGTCGCATGTAAACCGGTCCGTGATTTGCACCCCCCCCCCCCTGCGCGCGCGAGAGAGAGCCTCTCTTCTAGCCATCTTACAATGCTTAGAAGGAGATTACTATATATCCTCTTCTATTTCCTTTGTTATTTCCGATGTGGGACTAAGTTCCCTTTAACCCATTTTCAAGAATGAAAACGTCTCACTTTGAGAGACAATTTCTCATTCACCCCTTAACCGATTTTAGCGAACCAATATATGATTTTGATCTACTCACGAAGGAGAACACAAATCAATCAAGATCTCTCAATAATTCATTGAGGATCTTACTCAAAAAATTGCTCAAAAATCGGTTCGAAAATAGTGTATAAAACACTCATTTTCTAACAATCCCCACATGAATGAAAATTGACGACCACAGACAGGACAGACTGACACGACAGACTGACACGACGGACTGACCCGACAGACTTGGTGATAGAATTCAACGATTGATTTCTGCATAGGATAGGTAGGTGTTACCCTTTGAACCTTCCCTTATGAAAATATGTTTACTTTACTAACTAAACAGTAGACGCGATGTCTTTGAACTGTTCTGCCATTTGTGTAAATGATGACATATCTCACACAGAAATCTTTCTAACGCTTTTTCAGTTCTCACTGTTATGTTCGTTTTGGCCATGAACATACGCCTGGTTCTGCAAGATTTTAACAGGAATATTGCCCTATATTATTCCCTTGGAAGCGGCCCTTCTTCCATCTTACATAGGTGATTTCTTACTTAAGAGTAACCCGCATTACTCTGCTCGGATATCCGACGCATAAGAATCATTAAAAGCCTAGCTTAACCTGTTACCTTGCGGGCATCACTGTTTCATCATGGGAATGGACATGGAAAATCCCCACAGTGATCTAACTTGGTCTTTACAATTTAGTTGTCCCTTTGAACCTAGATCTTGGGATCTCCAGTCAACTAGGTTGGGTTTCCATTGTATCGACTTATTCTTTCATGGGCTTTAGTCCCATTCCCCTCGATGATTTATCAACTAACTCTCTGTTTAACCCTTTGGTTAGTGGATCCGCAATGTTATCTTTTGACTTTACATAGTCCACAGAGATAACCCCAGTAGAGAGTAGTTGTCTAATGGTATTATGTCTTCGACGAATATGTCTAGATTTACCATTATACATATTGCTCTGTGCTCTACAAATTGCAGATTGACTATCTGAATGTATGCAGATTGGAGGCACAGGCTTCGTCCACCTTGGAATATCTTCAAGGAAGTGGCGTAACCATTCAGCCTCTTCCCCACATTTGTCTAATGCGATAAATTCTGATTCCATCGTGGATTTAGCGATCACTGTTTGTTTCGAGGATTTCCAAGAAACTGCTGCACCACCTAGTGTAAACACATAGCCACTAGTGGATTTTGAATTATCACTCGATATCCAGTTCGCATCACTGTATCCTTCAAGTACAGCCGGATATCTCGTATAGTGCAGCCCGTAGTTACGAGTAAAACGCAAGTACTTCAGTACTCTTATAATTGCTTGCCAATGCTCGCTTCCAGGATTACTCGTGTATCTGCTTAGTTTACTTACTGCATAGGCTATGTCTGGTCTTGTACAACTCATTAAGTACATTAGACTGCCTATGATTCTAGAGTATTCTACTTGAGAAATACTCTCCCCTTTATTCTTGGATAAGTGTAAAGTTAGATCTATTGGAGTTCTCGCAATTCCAGAATTATCTTTATCAAATTTTCCAAGAATATTGTCAACATAATGTGACTGGCTTAAAATAAGCTCGTCTGATGTTCTTGTGATTTTAATTCCCAATATAACATCAGCTAGTCCCATGTCTTTCATGTCAAACCTCGAGTTTAACATGTTTTTAACAGATTTAATTATCTGATCATTGCTTCCAATAATAAGCATGTCATCTACATACAAACATATAATGACATATCCATCTTCTGTGTCTTTGATATATACACATTTGTCACATTCATTGATCTTGAAGCCATTTGTCATCATGACATTATCAAATTTTTCATGCCACTGTTTTGGAGCTTGTTTCAAGCCATATAATGACTTCACCAGTTTACACACTTTCTTTTCATGTCCTGGAGATGAAAAACCCTCAGGTTGTTCCATGTAGATTTCTTCATCTAAATCTCCATTAAGAAAAGCTGTTTTTACATCCATTTGATGTACTTCAAGATTGCGTAGAGCTGCTACGGCAAGTACCATCCTAATGGAATTTATTCTCGTCACAGGAGAATATGTATCAAAGTAATCAAGACCTTCTTTTTGTTTATAACCTTTAATTACAAGTCTTGCCTTGTATTTATCAATCGATCCATCAGGTTTTATTTTTCTCTTGAAGATCCACTTGGAACCCAAAGGTTTACTACCTGGTGGAAGATCCACTAGTTCCCAAGTATGGTTTTGCAAGATAGAATCAATTTCACTCTTGATGGCTTCTTTCCATTGAGGACCATCACTAGAGTTCACTGCTTCCTTGAAGGTTTGGGGTTCTTCTTCAAGCATAAAAGTCAAGAAATCCGGACCAAAAAATTTTTCCGTTCTTGTTCTTTTACTGCGTCGAGGTTCCTCCTTGACTTCTTCATTTTGGTTTTCACTATCTTCACTGATAGTCTCATGTGTTCGTTTGGAGGAACTTGCTTCCTCCTTTGACTTACATGGAAATACATCTTCAAAGAACGATGCATTTCTAGATTCCATTATCGTGTTCTTTGATATCTCAGTGATATCGGATTTGTATACCAAGAACCGATAGGCACTACTGTTAAGTGCATAACCAATGAAAATACAATCAACTGTTTTTGGTCCTATTTTCATTTTCTTAGGTGGGGGTACTACCACCTTGGCAAGACATCCCCACATTCGCAAGTAATTGTAGGATGGCTTTCTTCCTTTCCATAATTCATATGGAGTTTTATCTTCTTTCCTTTTGGGCACCTTATTCAAAAGGTAGTTAGCTGAAAGAATAGCTTCTCCCCACAAGTTTGGTGGTAAACCAGAACTTATTAACATCGCATTCATCATTTCTTTCAATGTACGATTCTTTCTCTCAGCAACACCGTTGGACTGAGGAGAATAAGGCGCTGTGGTTTCATGTATAATCCCATGCTTAGCACATGTGTCAGCAAATGGCGATTCATACTCTCCACCTCGGTCGCTTCTTAGCGCCTTAATTTTCTTATTGAGTTGATTTTCAACCTCATTTTTATAGAGAACAAATTTCTCTATAGCTTCATCTTTGCTTTTAAGCAAGTATACATAGCAATATTTTGTGCTATCATCTATGAAGGTAATAAAATATTTATTACCACCTCTTGTTTGTATCATTTTCAAATCACAAATATCAGTGTGAATTAGATCAAGTGGTTCGGTGTTTCTTTCAACACTTTTAAATGATGATCTTGTTAGTTTTGCCTCAACACAAGTTTCACATTTGTGTTTGGAATCAATTTGGAACGTTGGTATGTGATTCAAGTTAATTAGTCTTCGCAAAGTATCATAATTAACATGTCCTAGTCTACCATGCCATAAATTGGAAGACTCAAGCAAATAAGTAGAAGAGCTAGCTTTATTCATATTATTGACCATGGTCATTACATTGAGTTTGAACATTCCACCACTCATATATCCTCTACCAACATACATTCCACTTTTAGACAAAACAAATTTGTTTGACTCGAACACTAAACGAAAACCGTGGTTGTTAAGCAACGAACCAGATACCAGGTTCTTACGGATTTCAGGAACATATGCAACATTGTTCAGAGTCAGTTCCTTTCCAGAAGTCATCTTCAAGATCACCTTGCCTTGGCCCTTTATTTCTGATGTAGCCGAGTTCCCCATAAACATTTTCTCCCCATTCTCTAATGGTTCGAAAGTGGAGAACATACTTCTATTGGAGCACACATGTCGAGTAGCTCCAGTGTCAATCCACCATTCCTTCGGATTTGAACCTAACATATTCACTTCTGATATCACAGCTGAGAGGTTGATATCGGAGACATCTTGAGCAATTCCTTGAACCAAGTTTGCTTCTCTGTTCCTGTTCCTCTTGGGAAGTCTGCATTCAGTGGACTTGTGACCCATTTTGTCACAATTGAAGCACTTGCCTTGAAACTTCGGCTTCTTGGAGATTCCTCCCTTAGGCCCCAACTTCGGACCCTTGTTGTTGTGCTTGTTGGAACGTTGTTTATGTTCCATTACATTTGCCTTTGCTGCATGGCTGATGAGTCCAACTTTTTCAGATCCCCTATTGTCTTCTTCAATACGAAGCCTGACAATGAGATCTTCAATGCCCATTTCTTTTCGCTTATGCTTTAGGTAATTCTTAAAGTCTTTCCAACCTTGTGGTAATTTTTCAATTATACAAGCCACTTGGAAACTTTCACTTAAGTTCATACCTTCAGCATGAATCTCATGCAAGATTAGTTGTAGTTCTTGAACTTGACTGATTACTGTTTTAGAATCTACCATTTTATAGTCTAGGAAGCGGCCCACAATGAATTTCTTGGCGCCGGCATCCTCAGTTTTATATTTATGTTCTAGTGATTCCCAAAGTTCTTTAGCTGTTCTTTTGTCAATGTAAACATTATACAAAGAGTCGGCTAATCCGTTCATTATGTAATTTCTACACAAGTAATCAGCATTTTTCCAAGCATCCACAGCGGCAATGACTTGGTTATCCTGCTCATCTTTCTTAAGATCTGGAGCATCTTCGTTCAAGAACCTTGCAAGATTCAGTGTGGTCAGATAGAACATCATCTTCTGTTGCCACCTCTTAAAGTTCTGCCCGTTGAACTTCTCAGGTTTCTCCCCATGGGAGACTGAGACAGGTACAACGGTGGGCATTGGCACTCGTGCCGCAGCAGCAATCGGTTCTTGTGTTGTATCAACAACCGGCACATAGACCGTTTCAGATACAACAGCATTGTCCAATGCAGTAGTCATCGTGAATCTGAAATTTACACAACACGAGTGTAAGTTTTCCAGATAAAAGAAATAAAAGAAAAACCGTGCCTCAAAATCGAAAATGAAATAAATCGAAAATCTGTTTTAAGTTTGTTACAAATAATATTTACAAAATTCTTTTTACAAAGAAAGATAGAGAGGCACAGGAAAACCAAGAAGGGAACAGAGAAGAGAAATCCGAAAGAAAAAGAAAAGGAAAATAAATTAAACAACTTACAATAAGCAAATGAAAAGTACAACTCCCAAGAAGCCGAGGCCTGTGTATCACACAGTGTCCTTAAAACAGATTTCGCCTCTCTCCGGTTGCTGGATTGAACGGAGGCGTCTGTCTCCCAGGATGCAACGGCTTGGAGCGATCCCGTAGGCACCACGTACCACTCCCGAACTGATCAGCAGCGTTTGAACCTATCACCTGACTTACCAACACAAGGACGGACGAACAGCACAGAAGAGAAGGAGAGAAAATGATATGGTTTTGTGCAGGGAAGAAAGTAAGGGGAAGGCCTCTATTTATAGAGCCTGGGTTAGACAAGGCATTAACAGCCTTCATTGTAACGGCAGACAAGGCATTAACAGCCTTCATTGTAACGGCAGACAAGGCATTAACAGCCTTCATTGTAACGGCAGACAAGGCATTAACAGCCTTTAACAGCCTTCACTGTAACGGCAGACAATGAATTGAATGCCTTCAGCGTAACGGCAGACAAAATATTAAATACAGCACTGAAACGGCAGACAGAACCGTTTCTGCATTCATTTCAGCCGTTACAAAAAGAAAACTGTAGCAAAAAGTGGCTCTGCACGGGGTGGGATCAAATCGGTCCGGCATTCGTGTCCGCAGGTCGTGCGGGCGCACACAAGTCGCATGTAAACCGGTCCGTGATTTGCACCCCCCCCCCTCCTGCGCGCGCGAGAGAGAGCCTCTCTTCTAGCCATCTTACAATGCTTAGAAGGAGATTACTATATATCCTCTTCTATTTCCTTTGTTATTTCCGATGTGGGACTAAGTTCCCTTTAACCCATTTTCAAGAATGAAAACGTCTCACTTTGAGAGACAATTTCTCATTCACCCCTTAACCGATTTTAGCGAACCAATATATGATTTTGATCTACTCACGAAGGAGAACACAAATCAATCAAGATCTCTCAATAATTCATTGAGGATCTTACTCAAAAATCGGTTCGAAAATAGTGTATAAAACACTCATTTTCTAACAGTTTGCAGCCCTATGATAACCATGGTATCAAGTCTCACTGATACTGAAATGCATTGGCCGAGTCAAATTAAAATTTGCCTACCAATGCTCCGACATGTCCGATATTATCCCAATAAAGTCAGCTGCTGATACCACATATCATGACCGACATCTGATCTTTGTTCAGTACTCTTTTGAGGGGGGTGACAGCCAACTAAGGTGAGATGTAAAGGACATGCAAATGTGTCATCTGAACTAACTTCAGTCCATCCTAATTCATGCATCTCATATTCTCATCTCATTCAAGACAAGACACTTCTTGATGCATGTAAGGATAATGATATGAAGATATTTTTTCTTTCACAAAATAAATATCCCAAGCCATGCATATATGCATGCTATATTAAGAGCTTCCTTATCCTTACAAGTATCATTCTCCCATTCATTCTCAATTCCTTAGAAGACTTGTGTTAGGCTACCAGGAATCATGGGTTAGTCACATGCTTTACTTCAGCTTCTGTTGCCGTGCCTTTTTCAGACCGTCTGTTAAGTGTTGAGCAACCTAAGCTTTTAACCTAAATCATTCTATCTCTACTACTATAATGGGAGAAGGCCTTAGTGTAATTTGTCCTTGATCCAACCCGTGCAACGCACGTGCTGGTAGATTTTTTTTTTGCCCTTTTCATTCCTCTAATTTTCTGCACGTGCACAGCACGTGTATAATACTAGTAAACATAATGAAAATTTGGTAAATATCAACTTCATCTTTTGGTAATTGCTTTACATGTACAAGAAAGTTCAATGCAGACACATTCACACTTTTTATGCTCTAATTGGTTCGTTGATTACTCAATAGAATCTGAATCAATAAGAGAAACTATGAACATTATTTGCATCATGAAATATCTACTGATTCAGTACTTTTTGAGATCATGCTTTTTGAGAATATAAACCGAGTCACCTTCATTATTAATAAATTGACAAACAAAGTAGGAATAGTTACAAAGATCTAGACTATTAATACATTTTTACCACTCAAAAGACGGTAGAAATACAATTATAACTCCAACTCGCTTCCCACCACAACTTCTGCTTTGCCTATACCCCCTCCTTCGTGTGTACTCTACTCTTTGTATTTGCTTGACTTACCCAACATGAATGGACGCAAAAAACTTATGCATTATGACCGGAAATCTGCTGTTATGATTACGAAAATACAACTCGTTACGAGCTATAGACCGCATAACATAGCAGTTGCCGAGATATGTTATGCTTCTTTAAGCTTCTTCTTAACTACCCTCGCTTTCCACTGACCGTTTATTAGATCATGCTGATGATTATATATCAATTTGTTTGAACTCGGAATGTTCATTGAGAGTTTATTATATATACATGTTACAACCATTGCTTTTAAATGCTTCGTAATACATAGAAGACAAAATCTCCGCAATCTCTCCATCACAATCAACCTTTTTGCATGAGAATAAATACAGAAAATCTAAATACAAATCCTACACCCTAAAAGCAATACTGTGAAAGGCACGGTCAGTACACTATTGCAAAACTCCAAAGTTGTAAAAATATATAGTTGAGTGTTTAGCACTCTTATATTACAATACGGCAAGTCGAGCGCCCGCTTGTTATACAGAAATGATACTTTACTTTTATAATCAACAAGTGTGAAGATTCGAATCTGAGTTGCTAGAATACATATTTCTGACCCTATAATAAACAAATATTCTAATGAGTAGTACTTTTGTAATAACTATTTACCCACCCAATCAAATAATCAAGCTCAAATAATCAAACCAAAAAGTGTGCAATCTTTTTTTTAGTGAGAAGATATTAAGCAGGTTGAGGAATTGTAGGCATGCCTAGTTAAATAAGGGAATATTCTCCATGAATCATAAACTATATGTATAGCTCACTTTTAGGTTAGGGATGACAACTATCTAGCCCAAGACAAAAAGCAAAGTGATTGCTAGCAAGAAAACATGATCTGAGATCAACTCACTTTTTGGTGTTAGGAAAAAAGAAAAAAATCTCCACTTTTTGATCTATATATATAAAAGGATTGGAAGCCCTTCAATATTCTCCCGTAGATTCAATTTAATGTTTGATATCTTCTCTTTCTTCATTCACATCTTGCTTCAGAAATCAGAGATTTTGGTCTGTTTTTCTTTTACCAAATCTGTCAAACAAATCAAGATGGTCGAAGAGCGGACCAATAATCCCACCACAAGTAGAGACCGAGGCATGTGTTCTTTTCCTGTAATTTCTAAATTTTAGTTTGTAGCATTAAAGTCATACTCCTTCCGTTTCACTTTAAGTTATGTTTAGGATTTTTTTTTCTTGTTTCACTTTAAGTGATATTATCCAATTTTTTCCCTTTTTTTTCCTTTCAAGAAAACCCTTATTTATGTTGAAATTTTGTCTTAATTACTCATCTTAATCCTATCAAATATTCTTAGAGAATTGTAGTTTTAACTTTCTAGATTTTATTTTCTCCAAAAAATTAATGCCAACTGTATTGGAAGAAAAATTAGTAATTCTATTTTCTCTTGAAAACAGAATTTGTATTGAGAAAACATTAATTACAATTTTTTAAAATTATAATCTGTATTGGAAAAAGAATTAGTAATTAAATCATGGAGACTTATTAATAAGGGTGTTGAGGGAAACCAATGTTTATCTCACCCTTTCTTAATCTGTGTGCAAAACTCCTGAATATCACTTAAAGTGAAACGGAGAGAGTAATATTTATGCCCTTTTACATGTTACATAAATATCCTATAATTCTCACCTTCTCTTTTCGAAATATATATAGGTAGCAAAAATCATTCTATTTTTCTTTTTGAATAAAAAAACGATAACTATCATGTTTCATTAATAAGTAAATAACGAAATATTAGAAATCACTCAAGTTTCACTAAATGTAGTTTGTGTACTTGCATGAAAAATAATTCAAAGCCCACTCCAAAACCATCAATAATATATTTTATTAATTTTCATTATTTTCTTTACTTACTTCAGACACAGTGGCAGAGCATAGTGAGGAACCGGGGGTGCCCAGGCCTTCCCAAAATTTTTACAAACTCCCTTCACACTATTGAAAATTTTATAAACTCTTAAAAAATTATAATTTGTCCCTCCT
This sequence comes from Hemerocallis citrina, assembly GCA_017893485.1. Taxonomy (NCBI): domain Eukaryota; kingdom Viridiplantae; phylum Streptophyta; class Magnoliopsida; order Asparagales; family Asphodelaceae; genus Hemerocallis; species Hemerocallis citrina. Next base: position 212,100,601 of record CM030368.1, read on the forward strand.
GAATTCTAAGTTTTATTGTTTGGCCCCTAAAAGTTATGAACAAACCTCTATATTTTACATGTAGTCATAGATTTTTTCTCGGCTCTCCCGATAATTATATTTGTTCTGACTTCGCCACTGAACGTACAAAAAAGTTGGTCATATACAATTAGTTCAAGTGATTTGTTCATTGATATTTCAATAGGAAAATATCACTAAAATTTCACCAATATTTCATTCATTTCTTCTAGTTGTTGTTGTGTTCTTGCTTTTGTTGCCATGCATTGTATCATTGTGTATGTTTACTAATCTCAAAAATCTCACAACCCTAGCTCCTTTGAAATCTTGCAGAAGAGGACAAAAATCCATCATGCCACGTCACCATAAATCAAGAGTACCACCATGCATTCCGTACCAAATCTTACCTTGACTTCTTCGCTCAAGCTCAAGACCTCCGCGTAAATGACCCCGAAGCACCGAATAATAACAGAAATGCCACCGCAACCATGCAAGAAACCCTAATCCAACCTAACCAACACCTCATCCCCTCCCTCCTCAACCACTCACCTCCCTCCTCCGATCTCTTCCTCCTCATCCTCCGATGCTTCGACACGAGCGCCCAAGCCTCCCGGATCTGCTCCAAGCTCCTCAACAACATCTCCCAATCCCACTCCAATTACCAACTCATCCAATCCGCCCTCGATTCGTTCTCTATCGACCACTACAACCTCGCCATCTCCGGCCTAGATTCCTACTCCCTCCTCAAAAACCCTTTCTCCGAATACCCAAACACCGACGACTTCAATTTCATCTGCCACCAGTTCTCCTCCATACTTAGTTCTCTCAACTCTAAGCGAAAAAATAAGAAGGTTTCGACTAGGATGAAGATGATGTTCAAATCGAAGTCAAGTGTCAAGAAGGCGAGGGGGCAATTGGATGTGGCGGCAAAGGGGACATATATAGTGAGTAGGGACATGGACACGATGAGCCGGATTGTGGGGTTGTTAAGCGAGGAGGTGAGGCACAAGAAGGAGATGATAAGGTATTGCTTGGAAAAGAGGAATAATAATACAAATTTTAAGACGGGGGAGAGGGCTAGGGTTGAGGAGGTGGTGAAGGAGTTGATGAAGGAGAGAAATGGGTTTAAGAGGCAAATGGAGGAGTTGGAGGAGCATGTTTGCTTGTGTTTGGTTACTATAAATAGGGCTAGGGTTTTGTTGATCAAGGAGATGGCCAAGCCCTAGTTTTGTATTGGTTAGATAGTGTAGGTATTGTACTTGTGTTTTTGATATTTTTTTTTAATGCATAACTTATATGTGTTGTTTGTAAACATGGATAATTATTTTGAGGGAATTCTATCGAGAAAGCTGGTGCTCACTTGATGAAAGTTTTAATTGAGAGACATTGCACGGTCAAGCTTGTGGGTGTTTGTTAGTTTGGACATGTATTACACGTATTTATTTGGTTACAAAGTTAGGATTTGTTTAGTTACAAATCTCAACCCTCTCATTAAAATAGTAGAAATTTGTAAGCCGGTAAATACTATATAACTTACCTAGTCCTTTACTGGATATTAATTGTGTTAGAATTAGGGATAGAAAAATATTTTTTATTATTGATTGAATTAAACTGAGTACAATAAGACTCATACATATATGACAGAATAGAAGACTAAACTGATACATAACAAATATGGGACTAAACTAATATATTATATATCATCTAACACCCTCTCTCAAACTCAAGTTGGTTCAAGCAACAAGAGTTTGGAATACTGACGATATTGATGTGGAAGGAAACGACAAACTGTGGTGCAGTGACGGCGCTTGATGGTGCATGTGACAGAACTAAGAAGTAGTGTTGCAGAAGGAAATAGTAGTGGCGCACTGTTGGGATCTCACCTCGAACAGTGGCGGGATCTCTATATCCCGATCTGTGATGGGATCTCACCCCTGACTTGAGACATAGTCGATGATGGGATCTCACCCTAGACTTGAGAATTGTCGATGATGGGATCTCATCCCTAAATTGAGAACTGGATGCTGATAACACCCCTTCTCAAACTCACGATCGATCTACCGGAGTGAGTTGACGATCTCGATGTAGAAGCACAAGAACCTGCAAGAAAGTTGTTGTTGTTGTTGTTTTTTTTTTTTTGGAAGTAAGGGTTTCGGGTTTGAAAAGTGATTAGGGTTTGGAGCGGGTCAGGTTTGGGAAACAGATCTGGATTTAGAGTATAGGGTAGGGTATAGGTTGACTTCATTGTCTTCACCAGGGGCTTGTCCTGTGCTTGATCCATCATAGTTCCACTTCGGGAGCTTGCTGGGATCGGTTACTTGCCCATTAAGCGTCCTTGCTTTGCTTCGCATGTCCATCCCACTTCCTCCAATCCATATGTATTCAACAATGATCTTCTCTGTTGAGTCAGAGAGGTTGAGGTTGACGAGATCTGAGAGGAGAGACATGGCAGCGAAAATCAAGAAGGAAAAAATCTGAGGAATCAGGAATGGAGAGTGAGTTGATCATGTTGCTGATGAAGCTTCGAGTCTCTTATGGATCTCGACGATGACGATGACGACAACGATGATTAGAGACGCGATCGGTGAGAAGTTGGGAGTTGCCGGAGTTGAGAGAGAGGTTGCTGATCCTGGAGTTGGGCAGCGTCAACGGCGAGGAGAGTCACCGGAGTTGATGATGACGATCTGATGCTGACGGCTAGGGTTTTTTGGGGAGATTAGGGTTTTGATCGTTGATCTGGAGCGGAAGAGAGATGTGGGGAGGTGGAGTGATTCCGATGAAGACGGGAACCACTCAACCTCGACGACGAGGATAAAATTAGTATATGCCTTATAGGACGATAGACTCTGATACCATGTTAGAATTAGGGATAAGAAAATATTTTTTATTATTGATTGAATTAAACTGAGTACAATAAGACTCATACATATATGATAGAATGGAAGACTAAACCGATACTTAATTAACCAATATGAGACTAAATTAATATATCATCTAACAACACTCGCATCAATACCTTTATAGATGAAGGATTGATGTACTGAACCCTTCAATAAAATGTGTTATGCTCATCGACTGTTCCACACCAAGTGAGAGCTTTCAAGATATTATCTCGAAAGTAAAATATGTATTGTTTACTAAAATTTCACCGATTCAGAAATTAATCTTAATAGTTTTTTCTCATTTAGTCTTCATACATTGACTGTACGTAAGATTAATTAGCTGCAATATGAAATACTTTTGATTGATAAATTGAATTATACAGCTCCCAACTTCAAGGCCAAAAGTTAGCTATATTTGTGAAGCAAATCGTACGTTTGCTTCCTTTCAGTCTATTTTTAATGTTTGTTCTTATCTCCTTCGATCTTTTAGGTTGGCTATGTATCAATGTATGTATCTATGTACGTATCTTCTTCATCTTTCTTTACTCATTAATTTATTTTGTTATAACTAAATTGACTACCAAATTTATCCCATATGTATGAGGATTTGTAGTTATGCTCATTGCTTCTGCTTACAAGACTTTGACTCATTGTTAGGTTTCCAACTTCATATATTGTTGTACCTTTTGGAAACTGTCTCTTATGTGCTGTCCAGCCTAACTCCTTTGTCCTCAAACACATCCACAAATAGACTGAAAATTTTAACTGATATTTTGCTCTAATTTCGGTAATTAACTTCTTGATTCACACCATGAACACTTCCAAACAATTAGTAGAGGATCATGCACTTGATTGAATAGATGACGGTTCACGACTTGCACGAGACAAAAAATGTATTGTTTGATAAGACGATAACTAATGGAGCTAACAAACTTATATTTGAGCAAACATTTACGAACATTACAACAAAAGTACAACACCAAGACTGCCTATTGTATACATAAATCAGGGTTTGTAAACATAGACATACAAAACTTACAAGAGTTAGGAGCATGACTCTACAAAACTAGGGCTTGGCCATCTCCTCGATCAACATAACCCTAGCCCTATTTATAGTAACCAAACACAAGCAAACATGCTCCTCCAATTCCTCCACTTGCATCTTAAACCCATTTCCCTCCTTCCTTAACTCCATCACCTCCTCAACCCTTACCCTCTCTGTAGATGAACAACAAAAAAGGAGGAAAAGCTTAATGGAGAAGAAGACAGAGGAGGTGGAATAGCTTTTAGTTATTGACTTTTTGCTTGAATAACAAGTACACAGAAAGATGTATTGCATAAATTAGCAACGTACCTATTTATAGATAGGAAGGCTTGACTTTCTCCACTATTCATTCTTATTTGTTTCCCTTACAAACTTGACTAAATCAAAGCTAACAAACTTGACTAATTCAAAGCTAACAAACTTGGCTAAGCAAATTTGGATTAAGTCCAACACTCTCCCCGTTCTTAAAATTCGTATTATTATTATTGCGTTTTTCCAGGCAATACCTTATCATCTCCTTCTTGTGCCTCACCTCCTCGCTTAACCGCCGCACAATCCGGCTCATCGTGTCCATGTGCCTACTCACTATATACGTCCCCTTTGCCGCAGCATCCAATTGCTCCCTCACCTTCTTAACACCTGACCTCGATTTGAACATCATCTTCACCCTAGTCTTAACCTTCATATTCTTTCGCTTCAAGTTGAGAGAAGTAAGTATGGAGGAGAACTGATGGCAGATGAGGTTGAAGTCGTCGGTGCTTGGGTATTCGGAGATAGGGTTTTTGAGGTTGGAGTAGGAGTCAAGGTCGGAGTTGGCGCGGTTGTAGTGGTCGATGGAGAAGGAATCGAGGGCGGATTGGATGAGTTGGTAGTTGGAGTGGGATTGGGAGATGTTGGTGAGGAGCTTGGAGCAGATGCGGCAGGCTTGTGCGCTCGTGTCGAAGAATCGGAGGCTGAGGAGAGTGAGGTCGGAGGAGGGAGGGGATGAGGTTTTGGTTAGGCCGGATTAGGGTTTCTTGCATGGTGGTGGTGGCATTTTTGTTATTATTGGTAGATTTTGGGTCATTTAGGAGGCTTTGAGCTTGAATGAAGAAGTCAAGGTAGGATTGTGTACGCAATAAATGATGGTACTCCTGGTTTGTGTACGCAATAAGTGATTCGAAGAAAAAAAAATATTTCACACGTGCAGTGCTATGCATAATGCAGGTAAGACTAAAATTAATTAACATGAAGATATGCACATAGTCGCAATGTTCAAAGTTTTGAATGACGATGAGTAGTTAGTTTACCTAATCATAAACAGTTAAAGGTGAACATAAGAGGTAGGTGTTATTATGTATAGTTATAAAAGTAAATATATACATTGCATGTGCACCATGTAATTTGTAATGTTTTCCTGAATAAACAATACAAGATTAGAAGACTAAACTACGTTGTAGTTCCTTACTAAAACAGAATATAACGATATAAGATTATGAAAAGTGAAGGAAGAAAAGACATGAACCTTTGGGTCTCCTGGAATTAGCAATCTCCCACTCTACCATCTTGATTTTTCTTGACAAACTTTACAAAAACAAGAAGACAAATGAAGTATCGAATCGTACTTAATTTCTATTTTATTGATCATTAAACGGTGGATTGAATACCCCGCGTTTCATTAAAAAAAATTTAACAAAACATACAACAAAAAATAAGGCTTATGAAGTTCAGATCCCAACATGCTGGGTCCTAGACTCATACACCCCAACCAACAAACAAAAATATAACGAAATCTAATCATACTGATCGGGTGACCTTGTCCATGTCAATTTCTCGTGCCAATTTGAGCTCATTCTCTCTCTCAGACCCTTGCTTGTACTCCATTTATCTGCTCTGTCGCTCGCACGGACACCTCCGTTGCTCCCATCAGTGACTCATACGTCAACTCTAAGCACCATATGAGAGACCGCAGACACTCCATCAATCTGACAACTCCCTGTACAGATTGAGTCCTGCTTCTCATCCCCTTGCTTGACCCTCGTTGACTCTCACTGGCACCTCGCAACGAAGGATGTTCTCCCCCCTGACTGCTCGTACGGACACCTTTGTCGCTACCATTAATGACTCACGCGTCAACTTCAAGCACCATATGAGAGACCGCAGACACTCCACCAATTTGACAACTCCTTGTACAGATTGAGTTCTGGTTCTCATCCCCTCGCATGACCCTCGTTGACTCTCACTAGCCCCTAGCAACGTAGGTTGTCCAGTCTCCTGACTGCTGAATAAATGCCACCACCCCCTCCAAACCCCCTGACATGAAAGAGACCGTAGGCACCCCTTACTTTGACCTAAATAGGACAGAGTAGAGCACAAACTATAAAATTGTTGGACTACCGTTGTCCAACCAACTAGAGTACATTTTCTTGCTAATTGTAAGTTAGTTGTAATTTGGATATTTAGGAAAAAAATTTGGATATTAGGGACTCATCCGCTCCTACTCTCTCTCACACACACAACCCAATCTCCTCTCTCCCCTTTCCCACATCTCCCAACACAGATCCAAGCTCAAACACCACTTCCCCATTCCAATTGCCTCACATAACACTTTCCCGCATTAAGCCAAAGAAACCATACCTGCCAATCGAAGCTGCAGATTGAAACTGTGCGTTCGAGGAACCGTAAACACCAATGACGGTACAGTGAACACCCATCCAGAAAGAATCACCCTCACAGTCGTGATCTTGTCGGGTGTGTCCCTCATTGTCAAGAAAGAGATGATTGCGGCTGGTTATGGACAAGAATTGTACTTAATTTCTCTTTTGAAGCAATAGAAGAGATCAAAGACTGAGAAGAATATGAAGGGCTTCTAACTATTTGCATATTAACATTCACCACATATCTATAAATTGTCCGTCGTCGTCGATGCTGCATCAAGAGGTGAGCCAACATATTGATCAATGAATGAGTTTAGCATGTATAATTGATTAATTTCAGTGAATTCTGAATCAAAAGATATTTCATGATACTATTTGTACATGTCAAGAAGTTACCAAAAGAAGCGCACAAACGATATATATCAAAATTTGATTATATTTATGGATGATTTGAGGATAAAGGAGTTAGGCTAGTCAGCACTTTAGAGACAGTCTCAAAAAGGTACAGCAATGTATGAGCAAAGCTTGTAACCAACCCATGATTCCCGCTAACCTAACAATGAGTCTTCTCTATGCAAAAGTAATGAGAGGAGGAGGGATGTTTGTAAAGATGAGCACCGTACAAATCCTCATATCAGATAAAGTTTGGTAGTCAGTTTAGTCATACACAAACCACTTAGTTGTACGTCGCTTATATAGTTCAAGGTCAGGCTACAATGCAGTCATACACAAAATAAACGATAGTCGAGAAAATTAAACAGCATGAAGAAGAGGCTACATTGGTCAACCTAAGAAAAACTGATATGCACGTCATGAAGTATTTCTGCTTTTATTTCGTTGGTGTTGGTTTTTGTTTCCTTGACATCCCTTTAAACTAAACTAGATGTAGTTCTTTAAATAAATGGCAGCCATCTCCAACCCAACACCAAGTTGGCACAAAACGCCATTTTTGGCGCTGGATGGTGCTCCAATCTAGCGCCATTTTCAGCGCCAAAAATGACGTTTTTGGTGAACAGTGATGTGCCAAATCTGACACGACACCGTTCACAAACGCCATTTTTTTTATAAAAAAAATTGTACATTTTGTCAATTACTTGGGAATTTAGTTAAAAGTTATAAAAAAAAGTAGGTAGGGAAGAATATGTAGAGAATATTTCTTTTTGGTATTAAAAATGATGTTATGGGTTGGAGATGAAGTTATTTTTTTATGCTACTTTTACACCATTTTTATGTATAAGTTATACCAAAATGGTGTTGTGAGTTTGAGTTGGAGATGACCTTAATGTATATGCCTATCTACTAGTTAGCCAAGATCTTGTGATCTTGCCTAAATTTCAATGTGTTGCTCCTAGGGTAATATAAAAAAAACACGTGCAGTATCCATAAATACAAACATCCTTTTGAAATACGCTCGATCGGTACTAGTAGTACTAGATAATTTCAAGACCTTAATTCCCTTTCAACGAGATTCCATGAAGTTGTGGCAATTATTCTGCGCATAAACATCCGAACTTAAAGCGTTGATTTCTCCCTCCTCGGTCATCCACAGTCAACTTGAGCTCGTCGATAATAAAAACTTTGACTAGTTTTGCACCTTTGTCGTGCACCACGTACGTTCATTTTGAACCACCGGTTGTAGATATTCTCCTCAACAGTTTGTAGTTCGTAGTCTTTTAGCGAACATAGACTATTTGAACCTTAACCGACAAGTTTTGGACAATGTCTTCTTTTGGCATCACAAAACCAAACAAAAAGACTGGTAAATACCAAATCTTTCTCTAAATTAGGCATAGCAACGCAGAACTTAAGCATAGTCAAATTACATATTAAAATTACCGTGCAAAATAATTTTTTTTAAAAAAAAACTACGAAAATACTATAGGAATAGGGAGGTGAAAATTGAAAAAGAATAAAAAAGAATTTAGGGAGTAATTACGGCCCATAGTAAAATAGGCCCAGAAATGTGTAAAAATGGGCCCAGAAACTTGAGTGGCAGTTTTTTGGCTTTGTAAATGAGACTGTCCTTTTTGGTCTTTTCCTATTTCCGGAAATTGTACGGTCTCTATCAGTCCGTTGTTTTGGAAAGCGGAAAAAAAATAGAATGTGCGAAAGTTGGCAGACAATGAGGAAAATGCTATTGAAGTTGTTTGTAATTACGGGCGATGCCATTTTAGTTGCTCTAATTAAATAGTGGGCTAGTGAACACTTCTAAATGGGCCTAACAAGCCCACTTAGAAGACTGAGGAATATAACATGATTAAATTATTGGCAACGGATCACAACGAAAACATAAAAGATTATATTTCATATAAAAATATTTATTAAGATTGCGAGGCCCAAACTTCAAACCTCTAAAATTAAAAACAAACACACAAGTCGCTTAACGATACTAGTATTTTTCACATGCATCGCACGTTTTGATGAGAGATTGAGGATTTTCACGTGCCATATGTGTTAAGAAATAATTTTGGAGTTAGACGTGCGTTGCACGTAATTGAAAAAATATTTTGAAGAAAAGATTGCATTTTGTACGTGCAATGCACATATTTATAAGTAGAATTTGAGTTGTACGTGCAACAAATGTGTGTGTTTGTGTTAAAAAATATTGAAAATTTATTTTGCACGTGCGTTGCACATTTTAAATAGGTGAAATTTTTTTGTTTGTTAGTTTTTTTTGTAATTAATGGAAGAGTTTGAGTTGTACGTACAATGCACGAGTTTGTATGTTGACAAATTACAACTCCAACTCTCTCATTATAATACTAGAGATTATTACCTATAAAATATTTATGGTGGGGTCAACCTTTTATACTTAAAGCTACGAAAAGCTTTGGTATCTTGAGAAAACCTGTAGTTGTTGGCTATGTAGCTAAAATATCCAAAATTTGGCTCGATACTTGCAGTAGTCGTTGGCTATTTTGTCAAAATTTGGCTTTTGGAAAACAGTTTCGAGTTATATTTGGCAGATGATTTGGCTAAATGGATAAAATAGCCCGACGAAACATTATTTTCCGTTTGTTGATCGGATGGTATATAATTTACTGTCTGAAATTTTTTTTATTTATAAAATAATCGGACGGGAAATCATACACCGTCCGTTTTCTTTTTTGGACCGGTGTATAATTTACCGTACCATTATTTAAAGGTTAAAAAAATTTGAGAGAAGGGAAATGATACATCGTTTGTTCATCTGGGGGATTTTTTTGATTTTTTTTTAAAAAAAAATGTGTATCAACTGTAGAGACAAAATTTTTTGTTAATTAAAAAAAAAAAAAAAAAACATTGGCCGGTATATTATACACCGTCAGCCCTGTTAAGATTTTGAAAAGCCAAATTTTAACTAACAACGACTATAGACGAAAGTTATATAGCTATTGGCTATATGCCATATATGCAAATTTTGGCTAACAAGGAGATGCTCTGAAAGCTCTGATTAACTTAGTGTGGAGAACATGAGCTTACTCACTATTTATAGGAGAGAAGAGAGGACTAAACCAATACATTATTTAATATGGAACTAAACTAATATCTCTTATATATAATATAATATTTAATATAATATATCTAACATGTTGCAAGTGACTTGAGCCTGACTTCTTGTCCACTAACAAATGATTTTTACCATTATACTACAACAACACTTGTTACATTATTATGGATCATTGTCGACGGTTAATCCAAGAAGCTAGTTTCTCTTATTGCTTTAATTTTCTCATTCACTGATCTTCAATCAGATAACTTGAAAACCTTGATGTTCTTCCATCGAGACTCCATGAAGTAGGACGCGTAACTCTGCGTATAAACTCCACACTTGAAGTAATGTGAAGCTCCTCCCGTGTCATTAACAACCAGCTTGAGATCATTGTCGATGAAAACACTGACAAGTCCTTTACCTTTATCGTGTATAACATTCACTTTGAACCATTTTCCGTATATATCGTCTATAATGAGAAGTGACCTATAGTACATGAGTGCCCCGTTGTAGACACGAAGCATTAGGGTTGTGGCCCGTGTGCTAGAACCAAACACTTGCATGATGCACACTCCTGATGTCCCGCTTGGAACGTAAGCCTGCCCTTGGAACTGCCATACACCTGATGAGTAGTCGTAACCCTACGGCAGGAGACGAGGTAATTAGCGTTTAGTTTATGCTCTCTTAAATGAAACAGGGTAGCGCTATTCCACATTTTGCAGAAACTAGTAGATATTAACACACCTGAATACGAATCTCAGTTCGTGGAGCAGTCTGGCTCCAAAGCGCATAAGGCTTGTCCGTCTGCAACACCCACAACTTGTGGACTCCATCGAGGAAGCTGTACCTGCGGTTGGCCGCCAAATCGTAGGGTGACTTAACTTCGAAGTTGGAGCTGTTAAGTGGGAGAGAAGTGAACCCAAGCGTAGGTTTCTTCGCAGCTCCAATTACAAGGAATTGAAGGAGAAACAAGTAAGCAATCAAAAACATTAGTGAATAGTTCGCCATTAGTTTTACTTGAAGAATTATTATAGGATAGATTAGACCTTTTAAATAGATCTAATCTCCTTAATTATTGGATTTTTGTCGTATATAAAATAATATTTTAATCTTTCTTGCTCCATGATTACCATAAATCATGGATATAAAATACTACAAGCTATGTTGATGCTGGAAACAGCAAGGTAAAGAAAATGTGGTTGTTACAAATTACTATCAAGCTGATGTAATAGAACCCTTTTTTCGATTATTAGTCGACATTTGGGAGTGTTTAATGTAACATATATGTGTTAAGGTCAGCCCTCAATGTTCTATTGTCAATGAAATAGTAATAGCTACATGGTACTGAATAATTATGAGGAATTTTTTTTTAAATATATTTTTCTTTCTTCATCTGTAATTTTCTAGTAGTTCGAATTCTATCCAGGTGTTTTGGGCTTTTTTTTTTCCTGCATATCTCTAATCTCTAATCTCTAATAATCTCTACTACTATAATGGGAGAAGGCTTTAGTGTAATTTGTCCTTCTACTAATCCGTACAACACACGTGCATAACTATTGCAAATTAGGTTTTAGATCAAATCTCAATTTTTACTTTTAAAAAATTATATTTATTAAGACGTGCATTGCACGTGTAAACTACTAGTAATATTATAATTGGAGAAGGCCTTAGTGTCATTTGTCATTTGTCATTTTGTCATTCTACCAACATGTGCAACGCACGTACATAACTAATATAAGAGAGGTTTCCAGTTCAAATCCTCTCCACGTCAGAGTTTTTATTTTTATTTTTTTGAAATTATTAAAACGTGCATCGCACGTGTAAATTACTAGTATGTATAGAGGAAAATGTTCTGTTGTGCACTACGACTTCGTGTGCACTAGGCCTCCCGCCTTTATATCGACGATCCGAACCGTTCAAATTGATCTACACGTCTAAATTAGTCGAAATATGTAAAATCAAATTATTTGAAATTTATTTGCCCATTCATCATGTGACTATAAAAAATAACATTTTTCAGCCATATAATTTTGTAACACTTCAATGGATGAGCAAATGAACTTCAAATGATTTGATTTTACTTATTTAGACTAATTTATATGTGCAGATCAATATGAACAGTTTAGATCGTCGATACGAAGGCGGGACGGAAGCCTAGTGCACAACAAAATATTACTCGTTATGTTACAGTGACTACTTAGCTCTGTTGTACACTACTTCTTCTCCACTGTCTTATTTTGTACGATTTTCACTATGATGCATAGATCTTTCCATTGATAAATTCTCAAATTTGGGGTTAAGTGGTAATACGAGAAATGCGGAATAATTGGGAATGTTTTTCATCACAATTTTTTTTCTCGCATAAAAATCAATTGTAGGAAAAATTTGAGAGAGATAAAAAAAACTCTCCAATTACTAAAATTAACAAATCACTCGACATATTTCTTTAATATTTTTGATCATGTACAATTTTAATGGCCATAACGTCTTTAACTAGTTATTTCAAAACAATACTAAAGTTTTCTAGTTTTAACAAAACAACATGATCTCAATCAATCACAAAATCAATATTTCTTCATAACTATATTTTCGATTTAGCAAAGAAACCAATAGCATAGGCTTGGGTTACCAAGTTCGGCTAGGCTTCATTAACCAAAACTAAACCGAAATTTAGCACAAATTTAGGCAAAACCCAACCAAAGTAATTAAATATGAATCGGTCAAATCCAGTAAAGATTCAACACGGGAAATCAATAATAGGAGAGTAATGTTTAAAATTATCCTTAGATTTCACAGACGTTTCCTTTTGTGAAATGAAATAACAAGCAAGGCAGAGATAATTTTGATGCTCTGATACCAAATGTAAGTCAAAAACACATTTATGTAAATTAAATGTAAGAAAAAACAAAACAAATCTTCATGTATACTCTAATCGCCATATGAATATACATGAATGGAAGCGGAAGCTATAAAATAAAATTGATAATCGTACCTCCAGCCATTGCCGTTTTGAAGTCTGAAACCGTTTTCGCCAAAAGCCTCTTGATGTTGTCAATCTCAATTTTGGTTCCAAACTCTCCTTTCTCACTTTAGATGGTGTATATCAGAATTGTATATGAGAGAGTGAGTCTGGTGACCTTTTTCATTCTTATATTTATACTACTCTAGCCATCATAGAGTAGTTATTGTAATTGCAAAATTAGTGTGTGGTTTTCTAAATGAGGGGAGAGAATCATGGGGAAATTACTTTGATCAGTTACCATATTGATCAGTTACCATTTGATCAGTTACCATATTGATCAGTTACCAGTTGATCATTTACCATACTAATCAGTTACCATATTGATCATTTACCATATTGATCATTTACCATTTCCCATTTAAATGGATCACATAACATATTTGTCCACATGACTAATTAATCAAATTACTTACTTGATTAAGTGGAAAACAAATAAAATGTCTAACACAAACCTCTAAAATTACAAACAAACACACAAGTCACTTAACGATATTATTACTTATAAAATATTTATGGAGGGGCGAACCTTTTATACCTAAAACTATGAAACCTTCTCGATACCTGCTATAGTTGTTGGATATTTTATCAAAATTTGGCTTTTGGGGACTAGTATCAAGCTATATATATTTGGCAGATGATGGGGCTAAATGGATAAAATAGTCCGACGAAAATATTATTTTTCGTTTGTTGATTGGAAGATGTATAATTTACTGTCTGAATTTTTTTTAACAATACATCGTCCATACATCTGGGTGATTTTTTGATTTTTTTATAAAATGTCTCTATGAACACTACAGACAAATTTTTTTTTAATTAAAATTAAAAAATAAATAAAAACATTGGTCGGGATATTATTCACGGTCGGCCAAATCAAGATTTCGAAAAGTCAAACTTTAAGTAACAACGATTACAGATAAAAATTATATAGCTATTGGCTATATGCCAAATATGCAAATTTTGGTTAACAACGACTACAGATGCTCTGAAAGCTCTAATTGTCACAGATCCTCAAATGCAGCGGGGATGAAGAAGATTGCGTATCAGTCCTTTTCCCTTACGTATCAGTCCAAGAGTTATTATCTTTCTTCTTTGGGGTTTTATGAATAAATGTCTGCACTTTTGCGTTGCGGCCCCTGACTTTAGCTAACGGTCACACAGGTGGCCAGCTGTTATTGGGTGCCAGCGATAGCTACAGTACAGGCTGTAGATGCTCTTCTTTTTCTTGCTTTATGAAAATTGCGCTGTAGATGCTTCCCCCTCGATCTGCTTTATAAGGACGAGGGGATGAATGAATGAATGATATGATAATTTTGTTCTAAGCCTTATCCTTCTCTTCAATTCTCTTCACTCTAATCCTCTTCACTCTTTTTCCCCATTTCCTTCTTCTTCTGTAGGTAGCTTACAGCATGGCTGTGACTCGCACTGGGCGCGAGCCACCTCCTCCACCCACCCACGATCGACCTCCGACGGGACCTGTAACAATGGTATCAGAGCCAGTGGCTCCATCTAACTCCGACAACCTGATCGAGCGCCGACCGATCCTTGACTCCGGAGATAACTCTAGAGTCGGATCCCCAGGCCTGATGGCGCGAAGTTCCCCCCTTCGGGAGGTCGAACTTCAACAGCCATCCGATCAAAACCAGAGAATAGAGAGCCTCGAGATCACAATGGGAAGTCTACAAAACCAGATTACAGGCCTACAGATCCAAAACGACGACATCCGCAGCTTGCTGCGTCGCCTCGCCGATAAAGACTCACATGCTAGAGAGGGAGTACCAGTCACACCGCATCCCCAGAGAGGAACTCTGCCTCCACTCTTACCTCGTCCTGAATGGATTCCCAATCTCCACCACCCCCCTCCCCCATGGCAGAGAAACGAAGAGTCCTCTTACACACAAATCCCCAACCCCCAATACCTATCCAATCACCCTGGTCGTGAATGGAACTTGAGTCCTCAGTGGCACAACCCAGTCTTCCCCAAACACACCAAGTTAGAAATACCCCTATATGATGGAACGGGCGACATTAGTAATTGGTTCTTCCATCTTGAACATCACTTCGACACTCAAGGAATAGAGGCGAAGCACCAGGTGAACTTCAGCGTCTATTTCTTGAGGAGCGATGCATTGATGTGGTGGAGGTGGTTCAAAAGACAGAACTCAGAAGAAGTCACTTGGGAAGTGCTAAAACGTGAGATGATGCTGCAGTTCGGACCTATGGAGCTTCAAAATCCAACAGCCACCCTCATGAAGTTGCAACAAACTGGTACAGTGATGGAGTATCATAGGGAGTTCCTCAAATACAGTCATCTAAGTAAACCAATGGACATGGCGGTATTAATCGATTGTTTCGTCTCTGGGCTTAAGGAAGACATCCAACAGGAAGTCCTACTAAAGCATCCTCAATCGATAGCTGCGGCTTACAGAGAAGCTGTGGCCAGGGAGACCATAGCTAGATGCCAACGGAAGGCAGCAAGACACTTTAATAACTTCACCAAACCCTCCGTGAACCCAAGCTCCAGTCTCTCAAAACCTGCGCAGCCAGGAAATTCCACATTCGAACCAAAGAAAATGGATGTGGAAGGGACGAGACAAACCCAGTTTGATAGAATGATCGCAGAGAAGAAAGCACAAAATCTGTGCTTCCGCTGCGATGAGAAATGGAGCCGGGGTCATAGATGCAAAGGTCGCTCTCTCATGCTCATTGAAGGGGAACTGGAGGAAGATGAGGCCTGTAAGAGTTCGGATGAGGGTGTGGGGCATCTGGCAGATTCCATAGAGTCAATAAGCCCAGAAGAAACACCAGAGGGTAAGCTAAATTGCCTGCAGGTGGTGTTGCCTACCACTGCACCCCCTACTATCTCTTTGGGAGCTGTCGTTGGAATGGATGAGCCACAGACACTTCGTCTCAAGGGAACTGTGGGTAATGAAGTGGTCTACGCTCTCTTCGATACTGGTTCCACTCATAATTTTGTAGATTCACAAGTTGCCAAGAGAGCAAGGTTGCAAGTTAACAACCAAACTCAACTTTCAGTCACCATAGCAGGAGGCAGTCAGCTCCACTGTGAAGGAGTTTGCGAGGAGTTGGAATTCATGTGCCAGGGAGCTTCTATTCGGGGGCCATTCTATATTCTTCCCTTAAGAACAAATCAAATTATCTTAGGGGCTCAATGGATGAGAACTAAGGAAGGAATTTGGTTGAACTTCAGAAGTCATACATTGCGTTATGAGGAAGGAGAGAGGGTCATCACCTTGCAGGGAGTCCAAGGCAGCATCATGGAGATGGCGGAGTCGAAGGCAATGCAAAAGACACTTGAGCACACCAAGAGAGGAATCTTGCTGCAAGTTTCCCCAGCATTCACCTCCGATAGTGAGGCCACCAACCACAACTGCCATAATCCTGAAATCTCAGAAGTGCTCAAGCAATTTGACGCAGTGTTCCAAGAGCCCTCTACCTTACCACCCTCCAGACCCCAAGATCACTGCATACCCCTCCTCCCTCACCACCAACCCATCAATCAAAGACCCTACAAGCACCCATGGAACCAGAAGAATGAAATCGAGAAACTCATAGTCGAAATGCTTCAAACGGGAGTGATAAGACCTAGTTGCAGCTCGTATGCGTCTCCTGTGGTGATGGTAAAGAAGGCGGATGGCACTTGGCGACTTTGCGTCGACTACAGAGCACTCAACAAGATCACCATTAAAGACAAATACCCCATTCCTGTGATCGACGAATTGTTGGATGAGCTACATGGGTCCAGGGTGTTTAGCAAGCTAGACTTGAGAAGCGGATACCATCAGATACGTATGAAACCTGAGGACATCCACAAGACGGCTTTCAAAACTCACGAAGGACATTACGAGTACTTGGTTATGCCGTTCGGCCTCACGAATGCACCCGCAACCTTCCAATCACTGATGAACGAGGTATTTAAACCCCACTTGAGGAAATTTGTGCTTGTCTTTTTTGACGACATTCTTGTGTATAGTAGATCCCATGAGGAGCATTGTCAGCATTTGAAGGTGGTGCTACAAATCCTGCTTTCGAACTCGCTGTGTGCGAAGTTGAGTAAATGTGTCTTCGGGGTAAGCTCAGTGTCCTATTTAGGACATGTTATATCGGAAGCAGGAGTCGCAGTTGATCTCACTAAGATTGATGCGATCAACCAGTGGCCTACGCCCAAGTCAGTAAGAGCTGTGAGGGGATTCTTGGGCTTGGCGGGATATTATCGCAAATTCATCCACCGGTATGCAACGCTAGCAGCTCCAATGGTTGCACTGACAAAGAAGGGACAATTCCAATGGTCTTCGGAAGCGCAGAAATCGTTTGAAGCCCTGAAGTTGGCACTCACAACCCCTCCAGTATTAGCCTTACCCAATTTCAGTGAAAAGTTCGTCTTGGAGTGTGATGCGGCGGGAACAGGGGTCGGAGCTGTTTTGATGCAAAATAAACATCCGATTGCCTATCTCAGTAAGGAGCTAAAGGGAAGAAACAGATACATTTCTACTTATGAGAAGGAGATGCTGGCCATTCTTCTCGCCGTCAAGAAGTGGAGGCATTACTTGCTCGGAGGGGAATTTGTGATCAAGACCGACCACAAGCCACTCAAACACTTGCTTGAGCAGCGTCTAGACACAGAAGCACAACACACTTGGCTCTGGAAGCTCCATGGGTACAGATTCATAGTAGAGTACAAGAAGGGCAAGGAGAATAAAGGAGCGGATGGGCTGTCGAGGGCTTTTGAGGAGGCGCAAGTGCAAACCATTACAGTGGTGCAACCAGAGTGGCTTAATGCATTGAAGAAGGAGGTGCAAGAAGATCCATTCTATGCCGAGATACAAAGCAAACTAGATAAAGGAGAAAACCCAAACTATAGCTATCGACATGGGGTCTACTTCTACAAGGGAAGAGTTATTTTGAACCCAAACTCATCGGTGATCTCCCAACTACTGCACGTTTGCCATGACTCTCCCCAAGGAGGGCATTCCGGCTATGAGAAGACGTGGTCAAGGTTAAAGCAGATCGCCTATTGGTCGGGGATGAAAGGAAGGTTGAAGGCCTATGTGAGGGAGTGTGATACTTGTCAGCGCTGTAAACATAACAACCTAGCACCCTCTGGTCTGCTACAACCCCTCCCAATTCCATCCGAAGTTTGGAAAGACATCAGTATGGACTTCGTCGAAGGGTTGCCTCTCAGTTGGGGGAAATCGACCATCTTGGTAGTGGTCGATAGGTTCTCTAAATATGCGCACTTCATTCCCCTGTCCCATCCTTACACCGCCAAAGCCATCGCCGACCTCTTAGTCCAAAACGTCATCAAGCTCTACGGAGTACCCACCACCATCGTCAGCGACAGGGACCCAATTTTCACTAGCTCCTTTTGGCAAAGTATCTTCTCCGCACAAGGAACGCAGCTCTGTTTGAGTACATCGTTCCACCCCCAAACCGATGGGCAATCGGAAATTGTGAACAAAACTCTAGAAACATACTTGCGTTGTTTTTGCGCTTACAAACCCTCAAGCTGGGTTAATGTTCTTCCTTGGGCGGAATACTGGTATAACACCAGTACCCATAGCGCTACGAAGCTGTCTCCTTACCAAATCCTGTACGGGAAACCACCACCAACCCTTCTCAGCTACATTCCGAAGACTGCAAGCTCCCCCGAAGTAGATGAATGTCTGTTAGATAGGGAGACTACTCTAAAGTTGCTCAATGACAATCTGAAGAAGGCTCAAGAGCGGATGAGACTCTACGCTGATAAGAGAAGAAAGGAGAAGGTCTATGAAGTGGGCGACTCCGTCTACCTTAAGCTGCAGCCATACAAACAGATCTCAGTAGGAGGAAGGCGTATTCACAAGCTCTCACACCTCTATTTTGGACCATACCAAATTTCGAAGAAGGTTGGAGAAGTTGCCTACAAACTATCACTACCCCCGGAGGCCAAAATTCACAACGTCTTCCACGTCTCGCAGCTTCGAGCTCATTTGGGAAGCAAGCACACCCTCGCATCCACTTGCCCTACTTACTTCCAAGAAGCGGAACTCCAACCTGTACAAGTCCTAGACCGAAGAATGGTCGGTAAAGGACGAGTTGCTGTGGCTGAGATCCTAGTCCAATGGAGAGGGAAGACCAAGGAGGAGGCGACGTGGGAGGAGTTTTGGAACATCCATCGTCGCTTCCCTAAGTTTCGATCAACTTTGGAAGCTCCTTTTCAAGGTGGGAGGAATGTCACAGATCCTCAAATGCAGCGGGGATGAAGAAGATTGCGTATCAGTCCTTTTCCCTTACGTATCAGTCCAAGAGTTATTATCTTTCTTCTTTGGGGTTTTATGAATAAATGTCTGCACTTTTGCGTTGCGGCCCCTGACTTTAGCTAACGGTCACACAGGTGGCCAGCTGTTATTGGGTGCCAGCGATAGCTACAGTACAGGCTGTAGATGCTCTTCTTTTTCTTGCTTTATGAAAATTGCGCTGTAGATGCTTCCCCCTCGATCTGCTTTATAAGGACGAGGGGATGAATGAATGAATGATATGATAATTTTGTTCTAAGCCTTATCCTTCTCTTCAATTCTCTTCACTCTAATCCTCTTCACTCTTTTTCCCCATTTCCTTCTTCTTCTGTAGGTAGCTTACAGCATGGCTGTGACTCGCACTGGGCGCGAGCCACCTCCTCCACCCACCCACGATCGACCTCCGACGGGACCTGTAACACTAATGAACTTAGTGTGGAGAAGATGAGCTAACTCACTTAGCCAATATCTTGTGATCTTGCTTACATTTGAATATATGTTTCATACAGATATAATAAAAAGCACGCGCAGTATCCATACATACAAACGTCCTTTTGAAATACTACAACAAAAAAGAAATACTACAACTGCAACTACTAGTAGACAATTTCAAGACCTTAATCCCCTTCCAGCGCGATTCCATGTAGTTGGAGCAATTGTTCTGCGCATAAACACCAAACTTGAAGCTATGATTACTCCCTCCTCGGCCATTCACAGTCAACTTGAGCTCGGCGTTAATAAAGACTTTGACGAGTTCTGCACCTGTGTCGTGCACCACGTTCATTTTGAACCACCGGTTGTAGATATTCTCCTCAACCGTTTGTCGTTGGTAGTACTTTAGCGAACCATTGTAGACTCTCAACATCATTGTGGTCGAGTGGTGGTTATCACCGGCACAAAAAATTTGCATGATGCACACACCCAATGTCGCTTTTGCAACATATGCTTGCCCTTCAAACTGCCATAGAATACGTGTATCCCTGCAGAAAATGATTTCATCAATTTAGTTAGGGCCAACTAGAGCTGCTATCGGGGTCGACCCGATACCTCACGGGTCCAAAAATTAGATCAGGATCCGAACTTGCAAGAACCGGGTCCGGATTAAAAAAATTTACCCATCGGGTCCGGTAACGGAGAATAGATATTTGCAGATAAGTATTTTGCATTTTGCACCCGATCTCCTTTGGTTCCAATAGTTTTTGCACTTTAGTACATAAATAAATATTATTTTTACACATTTACATTCAACAATTACTATTTATATGTATATCCCTATAACACTCTTATTAAAATTTCTTATTTTTTGAGGTATTTTTTAACGGGTCCTGGTCCGGATCCAGGTCTGGGTCGGTTCTATTTTGAGCGGACCCGAAAGTGTATCTAGTTTTGTTTTAGGGCCCGGACGTGGATCCGTATAGATCAGGTCGGTTCCGGTCCAATCCCGGGTTCGGATCGGGTCCACATATATCAGGTAAATGTGACAGTGCTAGGGCCAAACCACAAGATCGTCGGCCATATTATTAATTACCATGGGCTGGGCTACGGCGCATGAGAGAGGGTGGCCCATAAGAATTGGGATGGGCCGGTTGTAGGAACGCCGTGCCCAACTCGATTTGTACCATTTCTCAATGAAATGAGTTGAAAATATTGAGGTCGTTGCTCAAATAATTGTTTGACACAGAAAAGTAAAAGAGACAAAAATGGTTTAATTAATTTTGACCCTAAATCTAAATATGTAAGGTACAAACTAATTTACCAAATATATCTATATAATGGATCAGTATGATCCATTGTAGACAATCAATCTTCATCTAAAAGATCGCCTATAATGGATCCCATCGAGTGATTACAATCATTCCCTACGAGAAAATTGCCTCTTATGAACATAATCATAAAGAAAGAGATGTATTCTCACTCCATCGACTAGTCTGATGCCAATCTCAGTCCGGGGCTCCGTTGCGCTACTGTGCGAATGCGGCTTGTCTGTCGAGTACACCCACAGCTTGCTCACTCCATCAGCGTAGCTGTACCGATCAACGAGTGGTAGATTGTACGGCCATTGCTTCGCAAAATCTGATTCTTTCAATGCCACTGCTTCGAACCCATGGGTAAGGTAATTGCCTTCGCATAAGCTCACTGATATTAGAAAGACTAAGAGAAACCAAGCTAAGAAAGTCATATGCTGTATCGTCCCGAATAAGTGCACGTGCTCACGGGCAAATCTATTCTATATGTGTGTGTATATATATATATATATATATATATATATATATATAGAAAAAGTGCTTCTTTTTCTATGCCTATAGATTAAACAATTAATTCCTCTTTGTTAGGTTATTTGACTTAATAGAAGGATATGATGCCGATTTTATCAGTACATGATTGAACTACCGGGAATGGAGGGCAACGGCATAAAGTCTTACACACCATTGTTTAATTTATTTAGAATGGACCGCATGCAATGTCCTAAAGTCTAATACACAATTGTTTAGTTTATTTGAAACGTACGTTGTAACATGTTGTTTTAGAATTAGGGATGGGAAGAAATACTTTATCGATTAATTATTGATTGAATAAACTGAGTGAAATTTGTTTACTATGTATAGAAGAAAAGAGAGGAGTAAACCAATACATTATTTAATATGGAACTAAACTAATCCCTCTCCTATATAATATAATATCTAATATAATATATCTAACATGTTGCAAGTGACTTGAGCCTGACTTCTTGTCCACAAACAAATGATTTTTACCATTATACTACAACAACACTTTTTACATTATTATGGATCATTGTCGACGGTTAATCCAAGAAGCTAGTTTCTCTTATTGCTTTTAATTTTCTCATTCACTAATCTTCAATCAGATAACTTGAAAACCTTGATGTTCTTCCATCGAGACTCCATGAAGTAGGACGGGTAACTCTGTGTATAAACTCCACACTTGAAGTAATGTGAAGCTCCTCCCGTGTCATTAACAACCAACTTGAGATCATTGTCGATGAAAACACTGACAAGTCCTTTACCTTTGTCGTGTATAACATTCACTTTGAACCATTTTCCGTATATATCGTCTATAATGAGAAGTGACCTATAGTACATGAGTGCCCCGTTGTAGACACGAAGCATTAGGGTTGTGGCCCGTGTGCTAGAACCTTTCACTTGCATGATGCTCACTCCTGATGTCCCGCTTGGAACGTAAGCCTTCCCTTGGAACTGCCATACACCTGATGTTAGGAATAAAACGACCTGAGTGTACCAAGTGACCTTTCTGGAATTGATCTGCAACAGGAAGAAAGTGAGAAGTAGCTCGAGGCGTGGGTTGCACTTTCTTTAAGAAACTATTTGGCCGATTCTGGAGATGAATCGTTGATCACCAAACACTTCTCCCGGGATACAACGAGCTTCTGATCTACAGTGCTGCCAAGACTCCAAAGCAGCACGTACCAACTTGCACCAGCAAAAAACCGCAGAAATTGAATTTTTTGAGAAAATTTTGAATGATAGAAATTTGTATTTTCTTTTTCTGTTTTCTTTTTCTTCTTCTTCCCAAAGATACTCATCTTATAGCTTGTAACCAGTAAGCTATAATGAGTGTGCATTAATCCAAAAACGGCTATATAATGAATACTATTTAATTTTTGAAACTGCTATAACATAAAGCCTATTTATGTGTGAAACTGCTATATTTATTAAAAACGTTTTGAATTCTGAAAGTTTCAAAAAAAAAAGAAAAAAAAAGTTCTGTTTTTTTTTTTTTTTCAATAGACCCCAAGACCCCCAAGGCCCTAAGGCCCGGCCCGGTCATAGATATATAAATATATATATATATATATATATATATATATCATGTAGAATGTAGGAATTGAACCCCCAACCTCTTGTGAACTCAAAACTTTAACCGTTAGGCCATGAGACAGTATTGATAACAAGATGAGTGTTTTGAATGTATACTCAATTCCAACAATCCCCCACTTATATATTTAAAACACTAATTTTAAAAGAAGCGGTTTTTCAAAAAGTATAGAACCATGCATAAGTAAGGTGTCCGAAGACTTGAACCTTACATAGTGGACAATCCTCAAAATGCAAGAATAATGAGTGATCTTCAGTCTTGAACTCATTACCCGTTTTTACATAGTGAAGGAAAACCACACGTGATTCTACCAGGTGCAAGTTCTAAATGCCAGCACATTCCGGCCTTGTGCTTATCCCAGTATAGGTGAATGTTTTTAGAGAATCAGCCCCATTCTCGTAGAAGCGGCCACACTTCACAAACACCCCGGTGAGTCTATCAAGAGTGCTCTTGTAGCTAGGCACTCCTCTCATTCAGAGATATAGAGTTCATTAAGAGCCAAGCTCATCCTTACTAACGCTACAAAATATCATGCACATACACATCAGGATGGACTAGGGAGTGGTAAAACTCCTAGGTTGCATGATTTCAATCACAGCATGGCTTGTTTTTCCCATTGAACCTATGTCTTGGGATCTCCAGTCGTATAGGTTGGGTTCCCACCAATTGTGATCCTAAATGGGCTTTAGTCCCATCCTTATCGATGTATTCCAAACTTTGTCTCGAGACAATCCTTTCGTCAAAGGATCTGCAAGATTACTTTCTGATCTGACAAAATCCACAGTGACAGCACCAGACGTGAGGAGCTCTCTCACCGTACTGTGCTTGCGACGAATCGCTAATCTCTTACCGTTATAGTAAGCATTTTGTACTTTAGCTATGGCAGCAGTACTATCTGAGTGGATTAAGATCGGAGGTATAGGCCTATTCCATGATGGAATGTAAGACAAGAGGTTCCTCAACCAGCTTGCCTCCTCACTAGCCGCAGCTAGAGCAACTAACTCAGACTCCATAGTAGAGTAAGTTAAAATAGTCTGTTTCTTGGACCTCCAAGAAACAGCACCACCAGCGATACTAAAAACGTATCCACTTGTGGCCTTGGAATCATCCGAAAATGAATTCCAATCTGCATCACTGAATCCCTCAAGGACAGCAGGAAACCTCTCATAATGTAGTCCTAAGTTCATGGTCTTTTTCAAGTACCTCATGACTCTGTCAATAGCATTCCAATGCTCAGAACTTGGACAACTCGTAAACCTACATAATACACCTACAGCATATGCAATGTCAGGTCTAGTGCAGTCAGTAGCGTAGCGAAGGCTACCAATAATACTAGCATATTCTTTTTGTCTAACTGCAGCACCAGAATTTTTCAAAAGTTTAACATGAGGGTCATTAGGTGTACATGCAGGTCTACGGTCAAAGTAATTGTATTTCTTCAAGATCTTCTCAATGTAATGAGTTTGATCAAGAGTAATACCAGTCTCAGAACGTGTGATTTTCATGCCTAAAATAACATTGGCCTCACCTAGGTCTTTCATATCAAAATTTTGACTAAGCATAGTTTTAGTCTCTGAAATTAGTTCAAGTGAAGAACCACAAATGAGTAAATCATCCACATATAGACAAAGCATGATGCAACTATCACTAGATGCTTTATAATAAAGGCATTTATCAACATTATTAATAGAAAAACCATTTGAGAGTAATAATTGATCAATTTTGTCGTGCCACTGTTTAGGAGCTTGCTTAAGACCATATAAAGTCTTATTCAGCTTGCAGACTTTGTGTTCCTGCCCTGGAATCACAAAACCTTCAGGCTGATCCATATAAAGTTCCTCTTCAAGTTCTCCATTAAGGAAAGCTGTCTTAACATCCATCTGGTGGATCAACAAGTTATGCACAGCAGAAATGGCTAATAAAACTCTAATGGTAGTCACACGGGTCACAGGAGAGTAAGTGTCAAAGAAATCTATATTTTCCTTTTGTACATATCCTTTAGCTACTAGTCTAGCTTTAAATTTTTCAATAGTACCATCTGGTTTTAGCTTTCTCTTAAGAATCCATTTGCATCCTATAGTACGACTACCGCGAGGTAAGTCCACTAACTCCCAAGTACCATTAGAGGTTAGTGAATCCATTTCATCATTTATGGCTTCTTGCCACAAATCGGCATCCGGTGAGGTTAAAGCCTCATTGATAGAACTAGGATCAGATTCTAAAGCATATACAACATAGTCATCACCAAAATCTTTAGTAGTTCTAGCACGTTTGCTTCTACGTGGCTCAGAATCTAAATCAACATTAGCAGCATTTGTATTAGTTTGAGGAATGCCAGAGGAAGTTGAGGGTTGTGAACCCCCACTACTACCCCCACTGTTCCTCAATAAGTAAGGAAATTTATCCTCATAAAAATCAGCATCTAAGGATTCAATAATTACATTATTATTCAAGTCTAAAAATCTGGAAGCCTTACTGTTCTCTGCATAACCAACAAAAACACATTCATATGCCCTACTTGCAAGTTTGATTCTTTTAGGGTCAGGTTTTCTGACATATGCTAAACAACCCCAAACTCTAAAATAATCAATATTGGGCTTTCTACTTCTCCATAATTCGTATGGTGAAGTATCAGAAGATAGATGTGGAATTCTATTTAAAACATGACATACAGATAAAAGAGCTTCACCCCATAAAGATTTGGGTGCTCCAGAACTAATAAGCGAAGCAACTACCAATTCAGTAAGAGTCCTATTCTTTCTTTCAGCTTTTCCATTAGATTCAGGTGAATAAGGTGCAGTGGTCTCGTGAATAATTCCAAATGATGTATATAATTGTTTAAATTCATTGGAATCATATTCTGTACCTCTATCACTACGAAATCTCTTAATATTTCTTTCAAATTGATTTTGCACTTCAGTTACATAAGTTCTAAACATGTCAATTGCTTCACTCTTATGTGCCATAAGATAAACATGAGTATAATTTGAATGATCATCAATAAATGTAATGAAATATCTTTTACCATTTCTGGTTAAGGTTCCATCCATCTCACATATATCAGAATGTATCAAGTCTAAAATTTTTGTTTCTCTAGCTACACTTCTATGTGAAGTTTTAATTATCTTAGCTTGACTACAGGATGTGCATTTTTCAAATTCATTTAAGTTAACTTTTGGTATCATGCCAAGTTTGCTCACATTATTTACCAATTTCTTGTTAACATGACATAGTCTAGAGTGCCATAAAGTAAAAGAAGACAAAGAGTAAACAGAAGCATTATTCTTATTCATTTCAATACTGAGTTTAAACATTCCATTACAAGCAAATCCCTTTCCCACAAAAATTCCATTTTTAGTTATAACATACTGGTCGGATCCGATGCTCTGATGAAAACCAGCCTTGTTGAGTAGGTATCCA
This sequence comes from Hemerocallis citrina, assembly GCA_017893485.1. Lineage (NCBI taxonomy): Eukaryota > Viridiplantae > Streptophyta > Magnoliopsida > Asparagales > Asphodelaceae > Hemerocallis > Hemerocallis citrina. The sequence goes on from CM030368.1 coordinate 212,127,223, forward strand.
GAAATCAAGTTCTTCCTCATATCAGGAGTGTGCAAGACATCCTTGAGGGTAACAGTCCTGCCAGAGGTGAACTCCAAGTCCACCTCTCCAGTGCCCATCACATTGATACAGTGAGAATCACCAAGTTGCACTTTTTGACCTTCAGTCTCCTTATAAGTTTTGAACCAGCTGCGCTCATAGCAAACATGCCTAGTAGCGCCCGTATCAGCCCACCACCCATCGGTTACACCGACCATGTTGATCTCAGTAATCATAGCCACTAATGGCCCTTCGATAGCATTTGCCTGCGGTGCAGGTGTACGCGATCGGCAGTTCCTAGCGATATGTCCAAAGCGATGACACTTCCAACACTCGATAGGATCTGTTCCATTGTTGTTGGTTTGGGCTTGCTGGTTATTTGTCTTATTCGGATTCTGACGTCCATTCTGACCATTCTGACGAAAGTTCGAATTGAACTTCCGACTAGCATTCTTCTTGAACGGCTTGTTCTTTGGTTTCAAATGGACTTTTGCTTTGTTCTGTTGAACAAGCAGGACTTCTTCTTTCTGATCTTGCTTTCTGGATTCCTCCTCAACTCTAAGCCTAGTTATCAAATTCTCCATGGTCAGTTCCTTTGATTTGTGTCGCAGGATGTTCTTATAGTCTTTCCAACCAGGTGGTAACTTGTCAATCATCACAGCTACTTGAAATTGCTCATCGAGGGGTATTCCCTCTGAAATGATCTCATGAGCAATATGTTGTAACTCGTGTGATTGAATAGTTACCAGCTTGTCGTCGACCATGGTGTATTTGAGGTAACGACTGACTGCGAATTTCTTCGAGCCAGCCTCTTCAGTGTCATATTTCTTCTGTAGGGCTTCCCAAACAGACCTAGCCGTATCGGACTGTAAGTAATAGTCATACAGTTCGTCGGATAGGCCATTCAGGATGAAGTTCCTACATTTAAAATCGGCATCCTTCCATTCTGCTATGTCATCTAAAATTTGTTCATTATCATTTGCATCAACAGGTTCTGGGTTAGGCATTACAGGGCAGTCTAGGGTAAGAACATGGGCAACTTCCTTCAGCGACAGATAGAAAAACATTTTGTTCTTCCATCGCTTGAAGTTCAAGCCAGCAAATTTTTCTGGTTTGTTGGTTTCATATTTGCGGTCAGAAACTAAAGCCATTACAGATCACGAAAATAGTTTCTTAAAATTGTTAGGAATAAAACGACCTGAGTGTACCAAGTGACCTTTCTGGAATTGATCTGCAACAGGAAGAAAGTGAGAAGTAGCTCGAGGCGTGGGTTGCACTTTCTTTAAGAAACTATTTGGCCGATTCTGGAGATGAATCGTTGATCACCAAACACTTCTCCCGGGATACAACGAGCTTCTGATCTACAGTGCTGCCAAGACTCCAAAGCAGCACGTACCAACTTGCACCAGCAAAAAACCGCAGAAATTGAATTTTTTGAGAAAATTTTGAATGATAGAAATTTGTATTTTCTTTTTCTGTTTTCTTTTTCTTCTTCTTCCCAAAGATACTCATCTTATAGCTTGTAACCAGTAAGCTATAATGAGTGTGCATTAATCCAAAAACGGCTATATAATGAATACTATTTAATTTTTGAAACTGCTATAACATAAAGCCTATTTATGTGTGAAACTGCTATATTTATTAAAAACGTTTTGAATTCTGAAAGTTTCAAAAAAAAAAGAAAAAAAAAGTTCTGTTTTTTTTTTTTTTTCAATAGACCCCAAGACCCCCAAGGCCCTAAGGCCCGGCCCGGTCATAGATATATAAATATATATATATATATATATATATATCATGTAGAATGTAGGAATTGAACCCCCAACCTCTTGTGAACTCAAAACTTTAACCGTTAGGCCATGAGACAGTATTGATAACAAGATGAGTGTTTTGAATGTATACTCAATTCCAACAATCCCCCACTTATATATTTAAAACACTAATTTTAAAAGAAGCGGTTTTTCAAAAAGTATAGAACCATGCATAAGTAAGGTGTCCGAAGACTTGAACCTTACATAGTGGACAATCCTCAAAATGCAAGAATAATGAGTGATCTTCAGTCTTGAACTCATTACCCGTTTTTACATAGTGAAGGAAAACCACACGTGATTCTACCAGGTGCAAGTTCTAAATGCCAGCACATTCCGGCCTTGTGCTTATCCCAGTATAGGTGAATGTTTTTAGAGAATCAGCCCCATTCTCGTAGAAGCGGCCACACTTCACAAACACCCCGGTGAGTCTATCAAGAGTGCTCTTGTAGCTAGGCACTCCTCTCATTCAGAGATATAGAGTTCATTAAGAGCCAAGCTCATCCTTACTAACGCTACAAAATATCATGCACATACACATCAGGATGGACTAGGGAGTGGTAAAACTCCTAGGTTGCATGATTTCAATCACAGCATGGCTTGTTTTTCCCATTGAACCTATGTCTTGGGATCTCCAGTCGTATAGGTTGGGTTCCCACCAATTGTGATCCTAAATGGGCTTTAGTCCCATCCTTATCGATGTATTCCAAACTTTGTCTCGAGACAATCCTTTCGTCAAAGGATCTGCAAGATTACTTTCTGATCTGACAAAATCCACAGTGACAGCACCAGACGTGAGGAGCTCTCTCACCGTACTGTGCTTGCGACGAATCGCTAATCTCTTACCGTTATAGTAAGCATTTTGTACTTTAGCTATGGCAGCAGTACTATCTGAGTGGATTAAGATCGGAGGTATAGGCCTATTCCATGATGGAATGTAAGACAAGAGGTTCCTCAACCAGCTTGCCTCCTCACTAGCCGCAGCTAGAGCAACTAACTCAGACTCCATAGTAGAGTAAGTTAAAATAGTCTGTTTCTTGGACCTCCAAGAAACAGCACCACCAGCGATACTAAAAACGTATCCACTTGTGGCCTTGGAATCATCCGAAAATGAATTCCAATCTGCATCACTGAATCCCTCAAGGACAGCAGGAAACCTCTCATAATGTAGTCCTAAGTTCATGGTCTTTTTCAAGTACCTCATGACTCTGTCAATAGCATTCCAATGCTCAGAACTTGGACAACTCGTAAACCTACATAATACACCTACAGCATATGCAATGTCAGGTCTAGTGCAGTCAGTAGCGTAGCGAAGGCTACCAATAATACTAGCATATTCTTTTTGTCTAACTGCAGCACCAGAATTTTTCAAAAGTTTAACATGAGGGTCATTAGGTGTACATGCAGGTCTACGGTCAAAGTAATTGTATTTCTTCAAGATCTTCTCAATGTAATGAGTTTGATCAAGAGTAATACCAGTCTCAGAACGTGTGATTTTCATGCCTAAAATAACATTGGCCTCACCTAGGTCTTTCATATCAAAATTTTGACTAAGCATAGTTTTAGTCTCTGAAATTAGTTCAAGTGAAGAACCACAAATGAGTAAATCATCCACATATAGACAAAGCATGATGCAACTATCACTAGATGCTTTATAATAAAGGCATTTATCAACATTATTAATAGAAAAACCATTTGAGAGTAATAATTGATCAATTTTGTCGTGCCACTGTTTAGGAGCTTGCTTAAGACCATATAAAGTCTTATTCAGCTTGCAGACTTTGTGTTCCTGCCCTGGAATCACAAAACCTTCAGGCTGATCCATATAAAGTTCCTCTTCAAGTTCTCCATTAAGGAAAGCTGTCTTAACATCCATCTGGTGGATCAACAAGTTATGCACAGCAGAAATGGCTAATAAAACTCTAATGGTAGTCACACGGGTCACAGGAGAGTAAGTGTCAAAGAAATCTATATTTTCCTTTTGTACATATCCTTTAGCTACTAGTCTAGCTTTAAATTTTTCAATAGTACCATCTGGTTTTAGCTTTCTCTTAAGAATCCATTTGCATCCTATAGTACGACTACCGCGAGGTAAGTCCACTAACTCCCAAGTACCATTAGAGGTTAGTGAATCCATTTCATCATTTATGGCTTCTTGCCACAAATCGGCATCCGGTGAGGTTAAAGCCTCATTGATAGAACTAGGATCAGATTCTAAAGCATATACAACATAGTCATCACCAAAATCTTTAGTAGTTCTAGCACGTTTGCTTCTACGTGGCTCAGAATCTAAATCAACATTAGCAGCATTTGTATTAGTTTGAGGAATGCCAGAGGAAGTTGAGGGTTGTGAACCCCCACTACTACCCCCACTGTTCCTCAATAAGTAAGGAAATTTATCCTCATAAAAATCAGCATCTAAGGATTCAATAATTACATTATTATTCAAGTCTAAAAATCTGGAAGCCTTACTGTTCTCTGCATAACCAACAAAAACACATTCATATGCCCTACTTGCAAGTTTGATTCTTTTAGGGTCAGGTTTTCTGACATATGCTAAACAACCCCAAACTCTAAAATAATCAATATTGGGCTTTCTACTTCTCCATAATTCGTATGGTGAAGTATCAGAAGATAGATGTGGAATTCTATTTAAAACATGACATACAGATAAAAGAGCTTCACCCCATAAAGATTTGGGTGCTCCAGAACTAATAAGCGAAGCAACTACCAATTCAGTAAGAGTCCTATTCTTTCTTTCAGCTTTTCCATTAGATTCAGGTGAATAAGGTGCAGTGGTCTCGTGAATAATTCCAAATGATGTATATAATTGTTTAAATTCATTGGAATCATATTCTGTACCTCTATCACTACGAAATCTCTTAATATTTCTTTCAAATTGATTTTGCACTTCAGTTACATAAGTTCTAAACATGTCAATTGCTTCACTCTTATGTGCCATAAGATAAACATGAGTATAATTTGAATGATCATCAATAAATGTAATGAAATATCTTTTACCATTTCTGGTTAAGGTTCCATCCATCTCACATATATCAGAATGTATCAAGTCTAAAATTTTTGTTTCTCTAGCTACACTTCTATGTGAAGTTTTAATTATCTTAGCTTGACTACAGGATGTGCATTTTTCAAATTCATTTAAGTTAACTTTTGGTATCATGCCAAGTTTGCTCACATTATTTACCAATTTCTTGTTAACATGACATAGTCTAGAGTGCCATAAAGTAAAAGAAGACAAAGAGTAAACAGAAGCATTATTCTTATTCATTTCAATACTGAGTTTAAACATTCCATTACAAGCAAATCCCTTTCCCACAAAAATTCCATTTTTAGTTATAACATACTGGTCGGATCCGATGCTCTGATGAAAACCAGCCTTGTTGAGTAGGTATCCAGAAATCAAGTTCTTCCTCATATCAGGAGTGTGCAAGACATCCTTGAGGGTAACAGTCCTGCCAGAGGTGAACTCCAAGTCCACCTCTCCAGTGCCCATCACATTGATACAGTGAGAATCACCAAGTTGCACTTTTTGACCTTCAGTCTCCTTATAAGTTTTGAACCAGCTGCGCTCATAGCAAACATGCCTAGTAGCGCCCGTATCAGCCCACCACCCATCGGTTACACCGACCATGTTGATCTCAGTAATCATAGCCACTAATGGCCCTTCGATAGCATTTGCCTGCGGTGCAGGTGTACGCGATCGGCAGTTCCTAGCGATATGTCCAAAGCGATGACACTTCCAACACTCGATAGGATCTGTTCCATTGTTGTTGGTTTGGGCTTGCTGGTTATTTGTCTTATTCGGATTCTGACGTCCATTCTGACCATTCTGACGAAAGTTCGAATTGAACTTCCGACTAGCATTCTTCTTGAACGGCTTGTTCTTTGGTTTCAAATGGACTTTTGCTTTGTTCTGTTGAACAAGCAGGACTTCTTCTTTCTGATCTTGCTTTCTGGATTCCTCCTCAACTCTAAGCCTAGTTATCAAATTCTCCATGGTCAGTTCCTTTGATTTGTGTCGCAGGATGTTCTTATAGTCTTTCCAACCAGGTGGTAACTTGTCAATCATCACAGCTACTTGAAATTGCTCATCGAGGGGTATTCCCTCTGAAATGATCTCATGAGCAATATGTTGTAACTCGTGTGATTGAATAGTTACCAGCTTGTCGTCGACCATGGTGTATTTGAGGTAACGACTGACTGCGAATTTCTTCGAGCCAGCCTCTTCAGTGTCATATTTCTTCTGTAGGGCTTCCCAAACAGACCTAGCCGTATCGGACTGTAAGTAATAGTCATACAGTTCGTCGGATAGGCCATTCAGGATGAAGTTCCTACATTTAAAATCGGCATCCTTCCATTCTGCTATGTCATCTAAAATTTGTTCATTATCATTTGCATCAACAGGTTCTGGGTTAGGCATTACAGGGCAGTCTAGGGTAAGAACATGGGCAACTTCCTTCAGCGACAGATAGAAAAACATTTTGTTCTTCCATCGCTTGAAGTTCAAGCCAGCAAATTTTTCTGGTTTGTTGGTTTCATATTTGCGGTCAGAAACTAAAGCCATTACAGATCACGAAAATAGTTTCTTAAAATTGTTAGGAATAAAACGACCTGAGTGTACCAAGTGACCTTTCTGGAATTGATCTGCAACAGGAAGAAAGTGAGAAGTAGCTCGAGGCGTGGGTTGCACTTTCTTTAAGAAACTATTTGGCCGATTCTGGAGATGAATCGTTGATCACCAAACACTTCTCCCGGGATACAACGAGCTTCTGATCTACAGTGCTGCCAAGACTCCAAAGCAGCACGTACCAACTTGCACCAGCAAAAAACCGCAGAAATTGAATTTTTTGAGAAAATTTTGAATGATAGAAATTTGTATTTTCTTTTTCTGTTTTCTTTTTCTTCTTCTTCCCAAAGATACTCATCTTATAGCTTGTAACCAGTAAGCTATAATGAGTGTGCATTAATCCAAAAACGGCTATATAATGAATACTATTTAATTTTTGAAACTGCTATAACATAAAGCCTATTTATGTGTGAAACTGCTATATTTATTAAAAACGTTTTGAATTCTGAAAGTTTCAAAAAAAAAAGAAAAAAAAAGTTCTGTTTTTTTTTTTTTTTCAATAGACCCCAAGACCCCCAAGGCCCTAAGGCCCGGCCCGGTCATAGATATATAAATATATATATATATATATATATATATATATCATGTAGAATGTAGGAATTGAACCCCCAACCTCTTGTGAACTCAAAACTTTAACCGTTAGGCCATGAGACAGTATTGATAACAAGATGAGTGTTTTGAATGTATACTCAATTCCAACAATCCCCCACTTATATATTTAAAACACTAATTTTAAAAGAAGCGGTTTTTCAAAAAGTATAGAACCATGCATAAGTAAGGTGTCCGAAGACTTGAACCTTACATAGTGGACAATCCTCAAAATGCAAGAATAATGAGTGATCTTCAGTCTTGAACTCATTACCCGTTTTTACATAGTGAAGGAAAACCACACGTGATTCTACCAGGTGCAAGTTCTAAATGCCAGCACATTCCGGCCTTGTGCTTATCCCAGTATAGGTGAATGTTTTTAGAGAATCAGCCCCATTCTCGTAGAAGCGGCCACACTTCACAAACACCCCGGTGAGTCTATCAAGAGTGCTCTTGTAGCTAGGCACTCCTCTCATTCAGAGATATAGAGTTCATTAAGAGCCAAGCTCATCCTTACTAACGCTACAAAATATCATGCACATACACATCAGGATGGACTAGGGAGTGGTAAAACTCCTAGGTTGCATGATTTCAATCACAGCATGGCTTGTTTTTCCCATTGAACCTATGTCTTGGGATCTCCAGTCGTATAGGTTGGGTTCCCACCAATTGTGATCCTAAATGGGCTTTAGTCCCATCCTTATCGATGTATTCCAAACTTTGTCTCGAGACAATCCTTTCGTCAAAGGATCTGCAAGATTACTTTCTGATCTGACAAAATCCACAGTGACAGCACCAGACGTGAGGAGCTCTCTCACCGTACTGTGCTTGCGACGAATCGCTAATCTCTTACCGTTATAGTAAGCATTTTGTACTTTAGCTATGGCAGCAGTACTATCTGAGTGGATTAAGATCGGAGGTATAGGCCTATTCCATGATGGAATGTAAGACAAGAGGTTCCTCAACCAGCTTGCCTCCTCACTAGCCGCAGCTAGAGCAACTAACTCAGACTCCATAGTAGAGTAAGTTAAAATAGTCTGTTTCTTGGACCTCCAAGAAACAGCACCACCAGCGATACTAAAAACGTATCCACTTGTGGCCTTGGAATCATCCGAAAATGAATTCCAATCTGCATCACTGAATCCCTCAAGGACAGCAGGAAACCTCTCATAATGTAGTCCTAAGTTCATGGTCTTTTTCAAGTACCTCATGACTCTGTCAATAGCATTCCAATGCTCAGAACTTGGACAACTCGTAAACCTACATAATACACCTACAGCATATGCAATGTCAGGTCTAGTGCAGTCAGTAGCGTAGCGAAGGCTACCAATAATACTAGCATATTCTTTTTGTCTAACTGCAGCACCAGAATTTTTCAAAAGTTTAACATGAGGGTCATTAGGTGTACATGCAGGTCTACGGTCAAAGTAATTGTATTTCTTCAAGATCTTCTCAATGTAATGAGTTTGATCAAGAGTAATACCAGTCTCAGAACGTGTGATTTTCATGCCTAAAATAACATTGGCCTCACCTAGGTCTTTCATATCAAAATTTTGACTAAGCATAGTTTTAGTCTCTGAAATTAGTTCAAGTGAAGAACCACAAATGAGTAAATCATCCACATATAGACAAAGCATGATGCAACTATCACTAGATGCTTTATAATAAAGGCATTTATCAACATTATTAATAGAAAAACCATTTGAGAGTAATAATTGATCAATTTTGTCGTGCCACTGTTTAGGAGCTTGCTTAAGACCATATAAAGTCTTATTCAGCTTGCAGACTTTGTGTTCCTGCCCTGGAATCACAAAACCTTCAGGCTGATCCATATAAAGTTCCTCTTCAAGTTCTCCATTAAGGAAAGCTGTCTTAACATCCATCTGGTGGATCAACAAGTTATGCACAGCAGAAATGGCTAATAAAACTCTAATGGTAGTCACACGGGTCACAGGAGAGTAAGTGTCAAAGAAATCTATATTTTCCTTTTGTACATATCCTTTAGCTACTAGTCTAGCTTTAAATTTTTCAATAGTACCATCTGGTTTTAGCTTTCTCTTAAGAATCCATTTGCATCCTATAGTACGACTACCGCGAGGTAAGTCCACTAACTCCCAAGTACCATTAGAGGTTAGTGAATCCATTTCATCATTTATGGCTTCTTGCCACAAATCGGCATCCGGTGAGGTTAAAGCCTCATTGATAGAACTAGGATCAGATTCTAAAGCATATACAACATAGTCATCACCAAAATCTTTAGTAGTTCTAGCACGTTTGCTTCTACGTGGCTCAGAATCTAAATCAACATTAGCAGCATTTGTATTAGTTTGAGGAATGCCAGAGGAAGTTGAGGGTTGTGAACCCCCACTACTACCCCCACTGTTCCTCAATAAGTAAGGAAATTTATCCTCATAAAAATCAGCATCTAAGGATTCAATAATTACATTATTATTCAAGTCTAAAAATCTGGAAGCCTTACTGTTCTCTGCATAACCAACAAAAACACATTCATATGCCCTACTTGCAAGTTTGATTCTTTTAGGGTCAGGTTTTCTGACATATGCTAAACAACCCCAAACTCTAAAATAATCAATATTGGGCTTTCTACTTCTCCATAATTCGTATGGTGAAGTATCAGAAGATAGATGTGGAATTCTATTTAAAACATGACATACAGATAAAAGAGCTTCACCCCATAAAGATTTGGGTGCTCCAGAACTAATAAGCGAAGCAACTACCAATTCAGTAAGAGTCCTATTCTTTCTTTCAGCTTTTCCATTAGATTCAGGTGAATAAGGTGCAGTGGTCTCGTGAATAATTCCAAATGATGTATATAATTGTTTAAATTCATTGGAATCATATTCTGTACCTCTATCACTACGAAATCTCTTAATATTTCTTTCAAATTGATTTTGCACTTCAGTTACATAAGTTCTAAACATGTCAATTGCTTCACTCTTATGTGCCATAAGATAAACATGAGTATAATTTGAATGATCATCAATAAATGTAATGAAATATCTTTTACCATTTCTGGTTAAGGTTCCATCCATCTCACATATATCAGAATGTATCAAGTCTAAAATTTTTGTTTCTCTAGCTACACTTCTATGTGAAGTTTTAATTATCTTAGCTTGACTACAGGATGTGCATTTTTCAAATTCATTTAAGTTAACTTTTGGTATCATGCCAAGTTTGCTCACATTATTTACCAATTTCTTGTTAACATGACATAGTCTAGAGTGCCATAAAGTAAAAGAAGACAAAGAGTAAACAGAAGCATTATTCTTATTCATTTCAATACTGAGTTTAAACATTCCATTACAAGCAAATCCCTTTCCCACAAAAATTCCATTTTTAGTTATAACATACTGGTCGGATCCGATGCTCTGATGAAAACCAGCCTTGTTGAGTAGGTATCCAGAAATCAAGTTCTTCCTCATATCAGGAGTGTGCAAGACATCCTTGAGGGTAACAGTCCTGCCAGAGGTGAACTCCAAGTCCACCTCTCCAGTGCCCATCACATTGATACAGTGAGAATCACCAAGTTGCACTTTTTGACCTTCAGTCTCCTTATAAGTTTTGAACCAGCTGCGCTCATAGCAAACATGCCTAGTAGCGCCCGTATCAGCCCACCACCCATCGGTTACACCGACCATGTTGATCTCAGTAATCATAGCCACTAATGGCCCTTCGATAGCATTTGCCTGCGGTGCAGGTGTACGCGATCGGCAGTTCCTAGCGATATGTCCAAAGCGATGACACTTCCAACACTCGATAGGATCTGTTCCATTGTTGTTGGTTTGGGCTTGCTGGTTATTTGTCTTATTCGGATTCTGACGTCCATTCTGACCATTCTGACGAAAGTTCGAATTGAACTTCCGACTAGCATTCTTCTTGAACGGCTTGTTCTTTGGTTTCAAATGGACTTTTGCTTTGTTCTGTTGAACAAGCAGGACTTCTTCTTTCTGATCTTGCTTTCTGGATTCCTCCTCAACTCTAAGCCTAGTTATCAAATTCTCCATGGTCAGTTCCTTTGATTTGTGTCGCAGGATGTTCTTATAGTCTTTCCAACCAGGTGGTAACTTGTCAATCATCACAGCTACTTGAAATTGCTCATCGAGGGGTATTCCCTCTGAAATGATCTCATGAGCAATATGTTGTAACTCGTGTGATTGAATAGTTACCAGCTTGTCGTCGACCATGGTGTATTTGAGGTAACGACTGACTGCGAATTTCTTCGAGCCAGCCTCTTCAGTGTCATATTTCTTCTGTAGGGCTTCCCAAACAGACCTAGCCGTATCGGACTGTAAGTAATAGTCATACAGTTCGTCGGATAGGCCATTCAGGATGAAGTTCCTACATTTAAAATCGGCATCCTTCCATTCTGCTATGTCATCTAAAATTTGTTCATTATCATTTGCATCAACAGGTTCTGGGTTAGGCATTACAGGGCAGTCTAGGGTAAGAACATGGGCAACTTCCTTCAGCGACAGATAGAAAAACATTTTGTTCTTCCATCGCTTGAAGTTCAAGCCAGCAAATTTTTCTGGTTTGTTGGTTTCATATTTGCGGTCAGAAACTAAAGCCATTACAGATCACGAAAATAGTTTCTTAAAATTGTTAGGAATAAAACGACCTGAGTGTACCAAGTGACCTTTCTGGAATTGATCTGCAACAGGAAGAAAGTGAGAAGTAGCTCGAGGCGTGGGTTGCACTTTCTTTAAGAAACTATTTGGCCGATTCTGGAGATGAATCGTTGATCACCAAACACTTCTCCCGGGATACAACGAGCTTCTGATCTACAGTGCTGCCAAGACTCCAAAGCAGCACGTACCAACTTGCACCAGCAAAAAACCGCAGAAATTGAATTTTTTGAGAAAATTTTGAATGATAGAAATTTGTATTTTCTTTTTCTGTTTTCTTTTTCTTCTTCTTCCCAAAGATACTCATCTTATAGCTTGTAACCAGTAAGCTATAATGAGTGTGCATTAATCCAAAAACGGCTATATAATGAATACTATTTAATTTTTGAAATTGCTATAACATAAAGCCTATTTATGTGTGAAACTGCTATATTTATTAAAAACGTTTTGAATTCTGAAAGTTTCAAAAAAAAAAGAAAAAAAAAGTTCTGTTTTTTTTTTTTTTTCAATAGACCCCAAGACCCCCAAGGCCCTAAGGCCCGGCCCGGTCATAGATATATAAATATATATATATATATATATATATATATATCATGTAGAATGTAGGAATTGAACCCCCAACCTCTTGTGAACTCAAAACTTTAACCGTTAGGCCATGAGACAGTATTGATAACAAGATGAGTGTTTTGAATGTATACTCAATTCCAACAATCCCCCACTTATATATTTAAAACACTAATTTTAAAAGAAGCGGTTTTTCAAAAAGTATAGAACCATGCATAAGTAAGGTGTCCGAAGACTTGAACCTTACATAGTGGACAATCCTCAAAATGCAAGAATAATGAGTGATCTTCAGTCTTGAACTCATTACCCGTTTTTACATAGTGAAGGAAAACCACACGTGATTCTACCAGGTGCAAGTTCTAAATGCCAGCACATTCCGGCCTTGTGCTTATCCCAGTATAGGTGAATGTTTTTAGAGAATCAGCCCCATTCTCGTAGAAGCGGCCACACTTCACAAACACCCCGGTGAGTCTATCAAGAGTGCTCTTGTAGCTAGGCACTCCTCTCATTCAGAGATATAGAGTTCATTAAGAGCCAAGCTCATCCTTACTAACGCTACAAAATATCATGCACATACACATCAGGATGGACTAGGGAGTGGTAAAACTCCTAGGTTGCATGATTTCAATCACAGCATGGCTTGTTTTTCCCATTGAACCTATGTCTTGGGATCTCCAGTCGTATAGGTTGGGTTCCCACCAATTGTGATCCTAAATGGGCTTTAGTCCCATCCTTATCGATGTATTCCAAACTTTGTCTCGAGACAATCCTTTCGTCAAAGGATCTGCAAGATTACTTTCTGATCTGACAAAATCCACAGTGACAGCACCAGACGTGAGGAGCTCTCTCACCGTACTGTGCTTGCGACGAATCGCTAATCTCTTACCGTTATAGTAAGCATTTTGTACTTTAGCTATGGCAGCAGTACTATCTGAGTGGATTAAGATCGGAGGTATAGGCCTATTCCATGATGGAATGTAAGACAAGAGGTTCCTCAACCAGCTTGCCTCCTCACTAGCCGCAGCTAGAGCAACTAACTCAGACTCCATAGTAGAGTAAGTTAAAATAGTCTGTTTCTTGGACCTCCAAGAAACAGCACCACCAGCGATACTAAAAACGTATCCACTTGTGGCCTTGGAATCATCCGAAAATGAATTCCAATCTGCATCACTGAATCCCTCAAGGACAGCAGGAAACCTCTCATAATGTAGTCCTAAGTTCATGGTCTTTTTCAAGTACCTCATGACTCTGTCAATAGCATTCCAATGCTCAGAACTTGGACAACTCGTAAACCTACATAATACACCTACAGCATATGCAATGTCAGGTCTAGTGCAGTCAGTAGCGTAGCGAAGGCTACCAATAATACTAGCATATTCTTTTTGTCTAACTGCAGCACCAGAATTTTTCAAAAGTTTAACATGAGGGTCATTAGGTGTACATGCAGGTCTACGGTCAAAGTAATTGTATTTCTTCAAGATCTTCTCAATGTAATGAGTTTGATCAAGAGTAATACCAGTCTCAGAACGTGTGATTTTCATGCCTAAAATAACATTGGCCTCACCTAGGTCTTTCATATCAAAATTTTGACTAAGCATAGTTTTAGTCTCTGAAATTAGTTCAAGTGAAGAACCACAAATGAGTAAATCATCCACATATAGACAAAGCATGATGCAACTATCACTAGATGCTTTATAATAAAGGCATTTATCAACATTATTAATAGAAAAACCATTTGAGAGTAATAATTGATCAATTTTGTCGTGCCACTGTTTAGGAGCTTGCTTAAGACCATATAAAGTCTTATTCAGCTTGCAGACTTTGTGTTCCTGCCCTGGAATCACAAAACCTTCAGGCTGATCCATATAAAGTTCCTCTTCAAGTTCTCCATTAAGGAAAGCTGTCTTAACATCCATCTGGTGGATCAACAAGTTATGCACAGCAGAAATGGCTAATAAAACTCTAATGGTAGTCACACGGGTCACAGGAGAGTAAGTGTCAAAGAAATCTATATTTTCCTTTTGTACATATCCTTTAGCTACTAGTCTAGCTTTAAATTTTTCAATAGTACCATCTGGTTTTAGCTTTCTCTTAAGAATCCATTTGCATCCTATAGTACGACTACCGCGAGGTAAGTCCACTAACTCCCAAGTACCATTAGAGGTTAGTGAATCCATTTCATCATTTATGGCTTCTTGCCACAAATCGGCATCCGGTGAGGTTAAAGCCTCATTGATAGAACTAGGATCAGATTCTAAAGCATATACAACATAGTCATCACCAAAATCTTTAGTAGTTCTAGCACGTTTGCTTCTACGTGGCTCAGAATCTAAATCAACATTAGCAGCATTTGTATTAGTTTGAGGAATGCCAGAGGAAGTTGAGGGTTGTGAACCCCCACTACTACCCCCACTGTTCCTCAATAAGTAAGGAAATTTATCCTCATAAAAATCAGCATCTAAGGATTCAATAATTACATTATTATTCAAGTCTAAAAATCTGGAAGCCTTACTGTTCTCTGCATAACCAACAAAAACACATTCATATGCCCTACTTGCAAGTTTGATTCTTTTAGGGTCAGGTTTTCTGACATATGCTAAACAACCCCAAACTCTAAAATAATCAATATTGGGCTTTCTACTTCTCCATAATTCGTATGGTGAAGTATCAGAAGATAGATGTGGAATTCTATTTAAAACATGACATACAGATAAAAGAGCTTCACCCCATAAAGATTTGGGTGCTCCAGAACTAATAAGCGAAGCAACTACCAATTCAGTAAGAGTCCTATTCTTTCTTTCAGCTTTTCCATTAGATTCAGGTGAATAAGGTGCAGTGGTCTCGTGAATAATTCCAAATGATGTATATAATTGTTTAAATTCATTGGAATCATATTCTGTACCTCTATCACTACGAAATCTCTTAATATTTCTTTCAAATTGATTTTGCACTTCAGTTACATAAGTTCTAAACATGTCAATTGCTTCACTCTTATGTGCCATAAGATAAACATGAGTATAATTTGAATGATCATCAATAAATGTAATGAAATATCTTTTACCATTTCTGGTTAAGGTTCCATCCATCTCACATATATCAGAATGTATCAAGTCTAAAATTTTTGTTTCTCTAGCTACACTTCTATGTGAAGTTTTAATTATCTTAGCTTGACTACAGGATGTGCATTTTTCAAATTCATTTAAGTTAACTTTTGGTATCATGCCAAGTTTGCTCACATTATTTACCAATTTCTTGTTAACATGACATAGTCTAGAGTGCCATAAAGTAAAAGAAGACAAAGAGTAAACAGAAGCATTATTCTTATTCATTTCAATACTGAGTTTAAACATTCCATTACAAGCAAATCCCTTTCCCACAAAAATTCCATTTTTAGTTATAACATACTGGTCGGATCCGATGCTCTGATGAAAACCAGCCTTGTTGAGTAGGTATCCAGAAATCAAGTTCTTCCTCATATCAGGAGTGTGCAAGACATCCTTGAGGGTAACAGTCCTGCCAGAGGTGAACTCCAAGTCCACCTCTCCAGTGCCCATCACATTGATACAGTGAGAATCACCAAGTTGCACTTTTTGACCTTCAGTCTCCTTATAAGTTTTGAACCAGCTGCGCTCATAGCAAACATGCCTAGTAGCGCCCGTATCAGCCCACCACCCATCGGTTACACCGACCATGTTGATCTCAGTAATCATAGCCACTAATGGCCCTTCGATAGCATTTGCCTGCGGTGCAGGTGTACGCGATCGGCAGTTCCTAGCGATATGTCCAAAGCGATGACACTTCCAACACTCGATAGGATCTGTTCCATTGTTGTTGGTTTGGGCTTGCTGGTTATTTGTCTTATTCGGATTCTGACGTCCATTCTGACCATTCTGACGAAAGTTCGAATTGAACTTCCGACTAGCATTCTTCTTGAACGGCTTGTTCTTTGGTTTCAAATGGACTTTTGCTTTGTTCTGTTGAACAAGCAGGACTTCTTCTTTCTGATCTTGCTTTCTGGATTCCTCCTCAACTCTAAGCCTAGTTATCAAATTCTCCATGGTCAGTTCCTTTGATTTGTGTCGCAGGATGTTCTTATAGTCTTTCCAACCAGGTGGTAACTTGTCAATCATCACAGCTACTTGAAATTGCTCATCGAGGGGTATTCCCTCTGAAATGATCTCATGAGCAATATGTTGTAACTCGTGTGATTGAATAGTTACCAGCTTGTCGTCGACCATGGTGTATTTGAGGTAACGACTGACTGCGAATTTCTTCGAGCCAGCCTCTTCAGTGTCATATTTCTTCTGTAGGGCTTCCCAAACAGACCTAGCCGTATCGGACTGTAAGTAATAGTCATACAGTTCGTCGGATAGGCCATTCAGGATGAAGTTCCTACATTTAAAATCGGCATCCTTCCATTCTGCTATGTCATCTAAAATTTGTTCATTATCATTTGCATCAACAGGTTCTGGGTTAGGCATTACAGGGCAGTCTAGGGTAAGAACATGGGCAACTTCCTTCAGCGACAGATAGAAAAACATTTTGTTCTTCCATCGCTTGAAGTTCAAGCCAGCAAATTTTTCTGGTTTGTTGGTTTCATATTTGCGGTCAGAAACTAAAGCCATTACAGATCACGAAAATAGTTTCTTAAAATTGTTAGGAATAAAACGACCTGAGTGTACCAAGTGACCTTTCTGGAATTGATCTGCAACAGGAAGAAAGTGAGAAGTAGCTCGAGGCGTGGGTTGCACTTTCTTTAAGAAACTATTTGGCCGATTCTGGAGATGAATCGTTGATCACCAAACACTTCTCCCGGGATACAACGAGCTTCTGATCTACAGTGCTGCCAAGACTCCAAAGCAGCACGTACCAACTTGCACCAGCAAAAAACCGCAGAAATTGAATTTTTTGAGAAAATTTTGAATGATAGAAATTTGTATTTTCTTTTTCTGTTTTCTTTTTCTTCTTCTTCCCAAAGATACTCATCTTATAGCTTGTAACCAGTAAGCTATAATGAGTGTGCATTAATCCAAAAACGGCTATATAATGAATACTATTTAATTTTTGAAACTGCTATAACATAAAGCCTATTTATGTGTGAAACTGCTATATTTATTAAAAACGTTTTGAATTCTGAAAGTTTCAAAAAAAAAAGAAAAAAAAAGTTCTGTTTTTTTTTTTCAATAGACCCCAAGACCCTAAGGCCCGGCCCGGTCATAGATATATAAATATATATATATATATATATATATATCATGTAGAATGTAGGAATTGAACCCCCAACCTCTTGTGAACTCAAAACTTTAACCGTTAAGCCATGAGACAGTATTGATAACAAGATGAGTGTTTTGAATGTATACTCAATTCCAACACCTGATGAGTAGTCGTAACCCTACCGCAGGAGACGAGGTTAACGTTTAGTTTATGCTTTCTTAAATGAAACAGGGTAGCGTTATTCCACATTTTGCAGAAACTAATAGATATATTAACACACCTGAATGCGAATCTCAGTTCGTGGAGCAGTCTGGCTCCAAAGCGCATGAGGCTTGTCCGTCTGCAACACCCACAACTTGTGGACTCCATCGAGGAAGCTGTACCTGAGGTTGGCCGCCAAATCATAGGGTGACTGAACTTCGAAGTTGGAGCTGTTAAGTGGGAGAGAAGTGAACCCAAGTGTAGGTTTCTTCGCAGCTTCAATTACAAGGAATTGAAGGAGAAACAAGTATGCAATCAAAAACATTAGTGAATTGCAGTTCGCCATTAGTTTTACTCAGAAGAATTATTACAGGATAGATTAGACCTTTTATATAGACTAGCTACCTCTGTTATAACATTTTGGACTCCACCCCTTGGTCCCACCACAAGAAGAGACAAACTGTTCACTACGTAGGCGTGGGTCCCACTCCAGAGTCAGCTGATTAGTGTAGCTGACTGACCCCGGGTCCCACTGTCAATATCTCTGGTGGAAAATTTTGCCGCACTGCCCCTACTTTTAGAAAATATTTGACGCTCAGGCCCACTTCCGAAAATAATTAGCGATCTGCACCTGTTTAGTACACGTCAGCATAAACTATTATTGAAAATAATGGCATAAGTTATATACATGTCGTTATTATCAATAACGACATCTATATTTTTAAAAAAGTGTCATGCCGTTTTTTGAAACAACGGTATAGGTTGTTTTGTTTTCGACAGCTTGTAGTCTCCATTTAGATGAAAAAAAATGGAAGTGTGAAAACCTTATAACAGAAGTCGTTTTTTCAAATAATGGCATTCTCAATACTGATGCCGTTATTTGGAATAACGACATCAGTTATAAATTTTTTTAAATAAAAAATTAACTTATTATTCATCCTCTCTGACAAATAAGTTAATTTAAAAAAAATATATAACTAATGTCGTTATTCCAAATAACGACATCAGTTATAATTTTTTTTTTAAAAAATTAATTTATTATTCAATCTCCTTGTTTCCAAATAACGGCAATAGTTCATTTATATCCAATAACGGCATCAGTCATTCGAATGCCGTTATTCAGGATAACGACATTATTTATAAGTTTTTTTCACACTTAGAATTTTTTGAAGAAGATTCACTATTAAGATAAATATACTGATGCCGTTATTCCAAATAACGGTATGAAAAAATATATAAAATAGATGCCGTTATTTTATAACGGCATGTAAATAACCTATGCCGTTATTGAAAATGCTCACGTGTTCTAAACAGAGGCAAATCGCTAACTGTTTTCGGAAGTGGGGTAGAGTACCAAATATTTTTTAAAAGTGGGGGGGGGCAATACGGCAAAATTTTCTCTCGGGTGCTTAGCTACACCTTTCAAATTAATTAATTTTTTTCAGAAAAAAACCATTATATTCATATTCCACCTCCTTTAAAAGATTTTCTCTCTCCTTTAAAGTCCTTTTAAAAGGTGGAATCCAAATATCTCAGAGCATCTGTAGTAAATAGTAGGGGTGGACAACTATTATCCGAACCGACCAATCCGAACCAATCAGTTTTTAACCGAACCAATTGGGGGTTTGGATTGGTTCGGTTCTTGATCTTCAAAAACCAACTGGACCGGTTCGGTTGTTGGATGAGACGTTAAAATAACCGATGAAACCGAACCGACCGTACCTTTATGCATATGTCCATAAAAAATATAGTTCTCTTTTAATTTTTTGAATATACAAATAGTCATTTCTCATTTTCTTGGAGATACAAACGGTCTTCTTTAATTTTTTTAATACAAACCGAGCAGTTGTTCTACCTATGTTTTGATTCTCCATAATCATGTGTGTTATTTTGTTGAGAAATGCTTGATTTACAGTGTGGCCCAGCTTAATAGAATCATGAAGTTGATGTAACATTTAGTAGTTACTTTAATCAAGTCAAGCAGAATTGTTTTCTAAATATTTTTTTATTGTACCTGAAATTTAATTAGCTATGGTTATTGATGTTTCTTTTATGATAATAAACTAAGATTACAGAAGTATGCAAGTGAAAAAGCAGTTTATCTCACCCATTTAAACGTCATCATCTCAAACAATTAATGCAAAATTCATTAACAACTTGTGGTTTTATGAATCTTCATTTTAAATTCATTTTTGAATAACAAATAATAGGTTATTTTTAAAGTTTGATTGAAGTTGATCTTTTAAATTTCAACAGAATTATGAATAATGTTGAAGGTGAAAAGTAACACGTTAAACCGACCATCCAATCCAATCCAAACCAAGCTTAATTGGCTTGGATGGAAACCGATCCAATTAAGGTTCGGATTGGTTGCGGATGAAAAAATTAAAAAACCGATTTTTTTTTGGATCGGGGGTGGATGATCCATATTAGGTCGGATACCAACCGATGCCCACCCCTAGTAAATAGAGTAATAATGAAACTGATGTTTGCCAAATATGCATAATCGGTTTGCCAAATATGCATAATGGCGCAAAAACGGAGCTGCAGTCGTTTGCCAAATATGCATATTGGCTGCAGTAGATTGTCAAATATGAGAGAAGATTTGAGAATTATCCATATATGAGAGATGACACTTCAAGGGCACTTCAAGTGCCGTCGCACGATTTTTTTTTATTTTTTTTTTTATAATAATTGTCGGACGGCAATTGAAGTGCCATCACAAATTTTTTTTTTTTTTTTTTATGGTCGAATGGCACTTCAAGTGCTGTCCCACAAAAAAAAATTAATTTCGTAATTTAAAAAAAAAAAAAAACCCAAAATGCCCAACTTCTCGGACGGCACTTGAAGTGCCATCCTACCACTTTTGGTGTTTTTTGCAATTTTAAATTTTTTGTAATTTTTGGTAATTGTTGTAATATTTTTGTAATTTTTATAATTTTTTTGTAATTTTTGTTCTGCACTTCGAATCCATTTTTTCCTTCGACGGCACTTCGAGTGCCGTCGCTCCAATTAATTTTTTTTTCTCGTTCCGACGGAGCTTCGAGTATCGTCCCACAAATTTTACGTGTTTTTTATTTTTTTCGCTTATTATTTTAATATAAAAGGCTAAAAAATAGCGTTTGACGACTGCAGCAAAACTTCGATTGCTATTTCAATTTATGCTTTACATCTAAACGACTACAGATGCTCTTACATTGGACTCAAAGTGAGATAATATCTCTAAGGATTCAAAACAGTCATTTTTTTTTGGAGGGAATCAAAACAGTCATTTTTGCAATATAGTATTTCCTTTATGTTGATTTTATTATTTTTCCTTGATTGATCATAGGTTACTAGCATTATACACGTGCTGTGCACGTAGATAATTTTTTTGGAAAAAAATGAAAAGGGCAAAAAAACAACTTCCAACACGTGCGTTACACGGGTTGGTAGATGGACAAATTACACTCAGGCCTTTTCCCATTATTATAGTAGTATTAAACGTGCATTATACGGGTTGGGATATGGATAAATTACACTAAGGCCTTCTCCCATTATAGCAGTATAGATCTAATCTCCTTAATTATCGGATTTTTATCGCATATAAAATAATATTTTAATATTAATTTCTCGCTCCGTAAATCATGGATATAAAATACTACAAACTATGTTGATGCTGGAAACAGCAAGGTAAACTAAATATGTAAGGTAAACTAAATTATCTAAGTAATAAAGGCCTCCTCACATACCAAAGAGCCCGATTAAAGGCATCCCCACATATCAAAAAACTCTAAATTGATTACAATAACATAATAAATAATTTTGCATATCAAAAAGTCCAAATTAACATTTAAATAAAAATATATTAATTTTAACAAAATATTATTATAGGCTTTTGAATAATTTTTTTAAAAATTACATTTTAAAATTAACGTGGAGAATATTTTTTTTTATAAAAACTACGAAATAACTATATGAATAGGAAGCTAAAAAATTGAAAAAGAATAAAAAAGAATTTAGGGAGTAATTACGGTCCAGAATAAAATAGGCCCAGAAAATGTGTAAAGATGGGCCCTGAAACTCGAGTAGCAATTTTTAGGCTTTGTAAATGAGACTGTCCTTTTTGGTCTTTTCCTATTTCCGGAATTTGTACGGTCTCTATCAGTCCGTTGTTTTGGAAAGCGAAAAAAAATAGAATGTGTGAAATTTGGCAGACAATTAGGAAAGTGCTGTTGAAGTTGTTTGTAATTACGGGCGGTGCCATTTTAGTTGTCCTAATTAAATAGTGGGCTAATAAACACTTCTAAATGGGCCTAATAAGCCCGCTTAGAAGACATGATTATAATAGACTGAGGAATATAGTGATCCACTACATGATTAAATTATTGGCAACGGATCACAAAGAAAAACATAAAAGATTATATTTCATATAATCATATTTATTAAGATTGCGAAGACCCAAACTTCAAACCTCTAAAATTACAAACAAACACACAAGTCACTTAAAGATATTATTACTTATAAAATATTTATGGAGGGGCGAACCTTTTATACCTAAAACTACGAAAGCTTTCATCTCTTAAGAACATTTGTTGGCTATTTAGTCAAAATATTCAAAATTTGGCTCGATACCTGCTGTAGTCAGTTATTTTGACCAAATTTAGCTTTTGGAGAACAGTATCGAGCTATATTTAGCGTTTGGCTAAATGGATAAAATAGTCTGACGAAACATTATTTTCCATTTGTTGATCGGACGGTATATAATTTATTCGGACGGGAAATTATACTCCGTCCGTTTTGTTTTGTTTTTTTAAAAGTTTTTGGACTGGTGTATAATTTACCGTCCCATTATTTAAAGGTAAAAAAAAATTGAGAGAAGGGAAATGATACATCGTTCGAGCATCTGGGGGATTTTTTTGATTTTTTAATAAAAAATGTCTATCAACTGTAGAGGCAATTTTTTTTTATTAATTAGAATTTTAAAAAAAACATTAGTCGGGATATTATACACCGTCCGCCCTATTAAGATTTTCAAAAGTCAAATTTTAGCTAACAACGACTACAAACGAAAATTACATAGATATTGGCTACATGCCAAATATGCAAATTTTGGCTAACAATGACTACAGATGCTCTGAAAGCTCTAATTAACTTAGTGTGGAGAACATGAGCTAACTCACTTAGCCAATATCTTGTGATCTTGCTTACATTTGAATATATGTTTCATACAGATAAAATAAAAGCAGGTGCAGTATCCATACATACAAACATCCATTTGAAATACTACTACAACTGCAACTACTAGTAGACAATTTCAAGACCTTAATCCCTTTCCAGCGCGATTCCATGTAGTTGGAGCAATTGTTCTGCGCATAAACACCAAACATGAAGCTATGATTACTCCCTCCTCGGCCATTCACAGTCAACTTGAGCTCGTCGTTAATAAAAACTTTGACGAGTTCTGCACCTGTGTCGTGCACCACGTTCATTTTGAACCACCGGTTGTAGATATTCTCCTCAACCGTTTGTCGTCGGTAGTACTTTAGCGAACCATTGTGGACTCTCAACATCATTGTGGTCGAGTGGTGGTTATCACCGGCACCAAAAATTTGCATGATGCACACACCCGATGTCGCATTTGGAACATATGCTTGCCCTTCAAACTGCCATATTAATCCTGATGAATACGTGTATCCCTGCAGAAAATGATTTCTTCATTTTAGTTAGGGTCAACTAGAGCTCGTATCGGGGTCGACCCGATACCTCACGGGTCCAAAAATTAGATCCGGACCCGGACTTGCAAGAACCGGGTCCGGGTTAAAAAAATTTACCCATCGGGTCCGGTGGCGGAGAATAGATATTTGCACATAAGTATTTTGCACCCGATATCCTTTGGTTCCAATAATTTTTGTACTTAAGTACATAAATAAATATTATATTTACACATCTATATTCAACAATTACTATTTATATGCATATCCCTATAACACTCTTATTCAAATTTCATATTTTTTGAGGTATTTTTTAACGGATCCTGGATCCAGTTCGGTTCTATTTTGAGCGGATCCGGAATTGCATCTGGTCTTATTTTAGAACCCGGACGTGGATCTGTATAGATCAGATTGGTTCCGGTCCAATGCCGGCTCCAGGATATCAGGTAAATTGACAGTGCTAAGGCTAACCACAAGATTGTGGGCCATATTATTAATTACCATGGGCTGGGCTACGGCGCATGAGAGATGGTGGCCCATAAGAATTGGGATGGGCCGGTTGTAGGAACGGTGAGCCCAACTCAATTTGTACCGTTTCTCCATGAAATGAGTTGAAAATATTGAGGTGGTGGCTCAAATAATTGTTTGACACAGAAAAGTAAAAGAGACAAATAAATGGTTAAATTAGTTTTTGACCATAAATCTAAATATGTAAGGTACAAACTAATTTACCAAATATATATCTCTAATCTCTAATGGGAGAAGCCTTAGTGTCATTTGTCATTTTGTCATTCTACCAACATGTGTAACGCACGTACATAACTAATATAAAGGAGATTTCAGTTCAAATCCTCTACGTCAGTTTTTTTAATTTAATTTTTTGAAAATTTTAAAACGTGCATTGCACGTGTAAATTACTAGTCTATATAATGGATCAGTATGATCCATTGTAGACAATCAATCTTCACTTATAGTGAGTTATATGTCATCTAAAAGATCGCCTATAATGGATCCCATCGAGTGATTACAATCATTCCCTACGAGAAAATTGCCTCATATGAGGTTCCCTTTCCTCGTATTACATATTTTAGCAAAATATATCTTCTAATAGCAATAAGAACATAATCATAAAGAAAGAGCTAGATGTATTCTCACTCCATCGACTAGTCTGATGCCAATCTCAGTCCGGGGCTCCGTTACGCTACTGTGCGAATGCGGCTTGTCTGTCGAGTACACCCATCAGCGTAGCTGTACCGATCAGCAAGTGGTAGATTGTACAGCCATTGCTTCGCAAAATCTGATTCTTTCAATGTCACTGCTTCGTACCCATGGGTAAGGTAATTGCCTTCGCATAAGCTCACTGAAATTAGAAAGACAAAGAGAAACCAAGCTAAGAAAGTCATATGCTGTATCGTCCTGAATACGTGCACGTGCTCACGGATAAATCTAGTATATATATATATATATATATATATATATATATATATATATATATATATCTCAAGCATTGTTTTGAGAGTTAGGTAGAACTTAGAACACTGCAGGCTTTTGAAGTTGCATTGCATTTGGTTTGATTGATAAGGTTAGAAAAAGTGCTTCTTTTTCTATGCCTGTAGATTAAACAATTAATTCCTCTTTGTTAGGTTATTTGACTTAATAGTAGGATATGAACCGCCCGCGTTATATATAATCTAGCCATCCATCATTAAGAAATACTTTATTGAATGATTATTGATTGAATAAACTGAATACAATATATCTACTATTTATAGGAGAGAAGAGAGGACTAAACCAATACATTATTTAATATGGAACTAAACTAATATCTCTTATATATAATATAATATCTAATATAATATATCTAACATGTTACAAGTGACCCGAGCCTGACTTCTTGTCCACTAACAAATGATTTTTACCATTGTTGCCGCTAAATTTGGTGTGGGGGCAAACAGATAGAACTTGTGGATTCTTGGGGAAACTGAATAGGAAAACCTGCGTACCTGTTCCGTCGGGCCTCGTTCGACGTTCCTGCCGTGCACCTGCAAAAAGTGCGAGACACCGGGGGGGATCCCGGCGACGCACCCTCCGACGCTCAAGTCAGTAATCAAAGAGATTATGAAAGAGCGTAAAAGCTGGTGAAGAGTTCATTACCTCTTAATGGAGATGGATGGGGGGTATTTATAGGCGTCTTAGGGAACGGATTAGGAATGTAATCCCCGTGATTTGATAAGGAATGTCCTCCGTAATCAGATGAGGAAGGTAATCTGACAATATATATTCCCTGTAATCAGATAAGGAATTTAATCCCTAATCCCCCGTGAAAAGATAGACGTCCATCAGGGCCGTTGATCGTATTTAATCAGGGACCCTGACTCTATCTTGATGGATTGGGTACGCAGCGGGTCGAGACCCGCACCCTCTTGGTGGTGGATCCATTCGCGGATTATTGGGCCCTAGGAGGGCAGATCCAATATCCGTTTTGGTCCTTTTGTGGGTGAAATTACCGTTTTACCCTCAGGTCTCAAGATTCGCGCCCGATTTGGATGGTCCCGATTAAACCCCATTTTTAGCCATATCACGAGCCCCCCACTCCTAAAGGCTGAGCTTGATCGGCCTTTGAGGAGTAGTTTAGCAGTTTTTTAATGGCTGGTGGAGTTGTATCGGGGCCCAAACGGAAGGTTTTGAATCTTGAAGGAGGCAGTTTGGTGATTTTTCAAGCGGATTGAACTCTGAGTCGCTCCTGAACTCCGATGGTCATGTGGTATTCTTGCAGGGATATCTTATTAACTTCGCAAAGTGTCAATTCGTCATTCGGTGGTCTTGTATACTCGGAGTACGCTTTAGACCCCCCTAGAGTTCGCTGGCGAAGGGGCCGAGGTCCATATGCGGTTCGACGAGCTTTTCCAGAGAGGGAAGTGAGTTCGGCAGGACTGCGAGCGTCAGGAGCGAGTTCGGCGGTCCGCCGAACTCGTCTTTCCCCTACAAGAGGGTCGGTGCCACGAACGCTCGGCAGCGGTGCCGAACCTGTTTTTCCCATATAACAGGGTCAGTGCCACGAACGCTCGGCAGCGGTGCCGAACCGGTTTTTTTCCCTATAAGAGGGTCGGTGCCACGAACGCTCGGCAGCGGTGCCGAACCTGTTTTTTCTCCATATAACAGGGTCGGTGTCACGAATGCTCGGAAGTGGTTGCCGAGCGTGACTTTTTCCCCTATAACAGGGTCGGTGTCACGAATGCTCGGAAGTGGTTGCCGAGCGTGACTTTTTCCCCTATAACAGGGTCGGTGTCACGAACGCTCGGCAGTGGGTGCCGAGCGTGACTTTTTCCCCTATAACGGGGTCGGTGTCACGAATGCTCGGCAGTGGGTGCCGAGCGTGACTTTTCCCCTATAACAGGGTCGGTGTCACGAACGCTCGGCAGTGGGTGCCGAGCGTGACTTTTTCCCCTATAACGGGGTCGGTGTCACGAATGCTCGGCAGTGGGTGCCGAGCGTGACTTTTCCCCTATAACAGGGTCGGTGCCACGAACGCTCGGCAGCGGTGCCGAACCTGTTTTTTCTCCATATAACAGGGTCGGTGTCACGAATGCTCGGAAGTGGGTGCCGAGCGTGACTTTTTCCCCTATAACGGGGTCGGTGTCACGAATGCTCGGAAGTGGTTGCCGAGCGTAACTTTTTCCCCTATAACAGGGTCGGTGTCACGAACGCTCGGCAGTGGGTGCCGAGCGTGACTTTTTCCCCTATAACGGGGTCGGTGTCACGAATGCTCGGCAGTGGGTGCCGAGCGTGACTTTTCCCCTATAACATGGTCGGTGTCACGAACGCTCGGCAGTGGGTGCCGAGCGTGACTTTTTCCCCTATAACGGGGTCGGTGTCACGAATGCTCGGCAGTGGGTGCCGAGCGTGACTTTTCCCCTATAACAGGGTCGGTGTCACGAATGCTCGGCAGTGGGTGCCGTGCGTGACTTTTTCCCCTATAACAGGGTCGGTGTCACGAATGCTCGGCAGAGGGTGCCGAGCGTGACTTTTTCCCCTATAACAGGGTCGGTGTCACGAATGCTCGGAAGTGGTTGCCGAGCGTGCAGACTTGTCGTTTTTGTGAGTTTGTCTCTTCTGTGCGCCATTTGAACGTCTGACAATTCTGACAATTCTGACAACCCTGACAGATGGGACGCGCACTAAATGCTGTGACCTCTGGGATTCCATCAGATGGGATAGCATTAAATGCATCTCATGATTCGCTGCGGTTAACGAGGTGACGATTGGGATCGCTTCGCCGCTTGGTTTAGATGGGCCGGCCGTACAAGCCCATTAGCCTCGTGGGGCGTGTCCCCCTTCTATAAATCCTCAACCCCCCCTCATTTCTCACTTCTCCTCTCATTTGCTCAGGCGTTCTCTAGTGTCTCAGACGAGTTTTTCCGGCACCGGCGTTTGTCTCAGGCGAGGTTTTTCGGCACTCCTTCCTTTCAAGGTAATTTATAAGTTATGTCTGTAGCTTCTGTCTCAGATGAAGTCTCTTGGTCCGAGCCCTCCCTTCAAGGCGCCGAGGCCTCGTCTCCGAACCCGCCCAAGGGGAAGGTGTTCGGGAAGGATTCCATCGTCGAGGAGCCGAAGAGGATGGGGGAGTTCGGACAGCTACCGGGTCCGTTGACGGGTCTGCATAGGGTCAGGGAGCTCCCGAAGGACCAGGCCGAGCGGATTGTCCATGGGAGGGAGAGGACCTTCGAGGAGAATGAGGCGAGGGAGACGACGGAGGCGGATGATGCAGCGTCGATCCTTCGCGAAGAGGAGTTGGCGGCGATCCGGGATGCTTTTTTCATCCCGGAGGAGTACGAAATCATGTTGCCGGGCCCCGGAGTTAGGGCCAATTCGCCGCTGCCAGTGACCATGTGTTGCTGGCCGGTGGATGCCTTTATCGCCGGCGCCCGGCTACCTCTCCACGCGTTCGCAATTACCGTGGTGAGCTGGTATGGGGTCTGCCCTATCCAGCTCATGCCGAACGCGTGGCGAGTGATTAATGGCTTCGTTCTTCATTGCCAGGCCGCGGGGATCGAACCGCAGCTGAACGTGCTTCGGACGATATACCGGCTCCACCAAGGGAACAAGTCGGAGTACCGGTATTATCTGACTCCGAGGCACGGCGGCAGGCTCGTGGTCTGCCCAGACTCTATCAAGCATTGGCGAGAGAAGTAGGTCGTCGTGCGGAGTCGAGAGGCCTGGCCGATCCCCACCAATTGGGCAGAGGGGGTGACCAAGAGGGCGACGGCGCTGCCGAGACTCTCAGTAGAAGAGGAAGGGGCGGTTCGGACCCTTCTCGACCGGCCGAAGTACGACTGGAAAGAGTTGACGGAAGACGTTCTTTACAGGGGAGGGCTCGGCCGCGTAGATCCTAGTACGCGGCTTTTCGCCAAGTTTTTTTTTTTGTACTTGTTGTCCTGTTCTTCTTTTGTGCTAATCATTTTTTTTTTTTTTTTTTTTTATTTGATGTAGAATCTATGGACTACGAAGCGGTGTTGGCGCTCCGGGCTGGGCTCGCCAGTAAGGCGCCGAGGAAGCGGAAGAGGGTCGCGTCGAAGCTGCCCTCGACTTCGAAGGTGCCGAGGATTGCGGCACCCGACCAGGCGGTGGAGGTTGCTGACGACCCGGTCGTCACCGTGGCGGGGCCTTCGGCTACTGCTCCTGAGGGGGATTTCCCCATTGCCGCCGCGCTCGCCATGCCGACCCCGCCGCTAACCGTAGCAGGCGAGGAGCTCCTGACGGAGGAGCACAAGCGGATCCACATTCCGGACTGGCAGGTCCGAAGGCACGATGGGTTCCTCGGGAACTCGTTGGCGAGTATGCAGGCTGTCAAGCATCTCGCCACCCCGAAGGACCGCGCCGCCATGGACGCGGGGAGGCAGGGCGACGACGTGATCGAGATCGCTCGCTCGGCGGTATCGGTAAGTCCCGAGTTCCCTTCATTCGTTTCATCTTGAATCACAAAAATTTTTCTAACTCCCTGAGTTCTTCCTCTTTCCCTTGCAGATCGTCGTCCACTTCGGTCACCTCACCGAACGGCTGACCGCCCTCGAGAAGGAGCTCAAGCAGGAGTCCGACCAGGCTCGGAACGAGAAGGCTCGGATGTCGAACCAGCTCGACAAGCTCCGAGTCGAGCATGAAGGCCGGTCTGCGAGGATCCAGCACCTCGAGGCCGAAGTGAAGAGGCTGGAGGACGAGCTGCGTCGGGAGAAGGAGGGGTCGGCCAATCAGTTGGCCGAGGCAGAGGCGAAGCAGGCGGCGGCTGTGAAGGAGGTGGAGGACGCCACCTTGAAGAAGGCCCAGGGGTACCTCGCGCAGAACATGGCGAAGGCCTTCGCCACTGCCCTCGACCGGGTGCGAGAGGCGTACCCCGGGGTGGACGTCTCGGGATGGCGACTCTTCCCCAGACACGTCGAGGGCTTCGACCCCGAGTCCGAAGGGGAAGAGGAGGAGGAGGAGGAGGACGGCGCTGAGGCCGATGCCGGGGTTACTGGCGAGGTCCCGAGCGTCACGGCCACTCCACTGGCGGCGGCGTCTCCTTCGGCGAAGTCGACCCCTACTCCGCCTCGTCGCCCGGGGAAAGAGGTCGAGCACTGATCCGCCTCTCCTTTTATTGTTTTTGGCTGTTTCTGCTCTTTTTTTTTTTTTTTTTTTATCGAACTTTGTAATGCCTAATAGCGGACTGGCCACCGCTTCTTTTGACGTAAATGAAATCAAAATTTTTGCAAGTGTTGGTGCTCGGAAATTTCTGTTTTATGCCCCCTCTTCTGCCGAACTGTCAAACTTTGTTTTTAGAGATGAAAATTTTTCCAAGTGTGGTGCTTCGGCCACGGTCAACGTTTTCGCTGATTGCTCCGATTTCTTTGCAGCTTATGGTGATCCCTCAAGGCGTCGAGCTTTCCTGCCCGGACGAGGAGGTTAAAGCCGAAGCTGGCCTAGGGGCGACGAGGCTGTGTCTGACTAGGTGTAGGGAGAAACTTTATGAGGTCGAGCTCGGATTGCGCCTAGCCGAGAGCGAGAGGAAGCATCTCCAGCTCGTCCTTGGCCGGCGTGATATCGAGATTCGTCGTTTGGAAAGCCGAATCGCCGAGCTCATACCCGAAGGTGAACACTTGCCCACTGATTTCAGTAATGAGATTCGTGTTCAGTGCATTCGTCATAATTTGTCCAAAATAACATCGGAGAAGGACGAGTTGCTTTCCGAGATACAGCATCTGCAGTCCGTAGAGGCGAAGCTCCGGAGTGAGGGCGAGGGGCTGACGGCCGAGGTGGCCAAGTTGACGACCGAACGAGTCGAGTTGACTGCTGAAGTCGAAGCGCTCAAGAGGGCGACGGTGGATAAAAGCATCGAAGTCACCCACCTTCGGCGCCTCGTCGCTAGTCGATCTGGAGTGCCGGACTCCGCGATACCCCCACGTTTCGAAGTCGACGTTAAAGACGACTCGTTGCGGGACAGGATCTCAGAGTTGGAGGCGGAAGTGGCTCGTCTGAAGCCACATTCAGGGCCGATCAACGTTCGAAGCACGTCATGCACTCATGCTGAGAGTGAGCGGGGCATCACTTTCTATGAGATGGCGACCCGTCAGCGGATTGGCCAACCCAGCCCGGGGGACGCGCAGAGCTCGGTGGCAATTTCCTCGAGCGGGGCGTCTGTCGGCGTAGCTGCCAGGAGCGGTGCCGAGGATACGTCCCAGTTTGCCGGCTTGGGGTCGCGCTCCGGGGACAAGCGTCGTCACTCTCGAGTGTCTTTGAAGCGGAATGCTCCAGCTCCGAAGAAGCGCTGAAGTGGTCGGTTCCACGCGTTCTTTGCTCTTTCCTTTTTTTTTTCTAAGTGTGACGAGTCGGTATTGTAAATACCCTTGTTGAGTCGTGCTCCTGTTTGTGTTTGCCTTTGTATCACATCTGTTTCATTAATAAATGCGTTATTGCCGAACTTGCGTGTTTCATTACTGTGAATGTTGTTTGTCATGGGGTAACTTCCGAACTGTCGAACTCCGAATGGCAAGCTACCCCTAGGTCGCTTAGGAGCGAGCTTGCGGGGTAGGGTCGAACCAAGTGTTGAACTCCGTACCATTCAACGGCTTGGGAGCATTTTCGAATGGCGAGCTACTTCTAGCTCGCTTAGGAGCGAGCTTCGCGAAGTAGAATCGAACCAAGTGTTGGACTCCGGAACCATTGTCAGTTTAAGGGGTGTAGGAGCAATTTCGAATGGCGAGCTACCCCTAGGTCGCTTAGGAGCGAGCTTGCGGAGTAGGGTCGAACCAAGTGTTGAACTCCGTACCATTCAACGGCTTGGGAGCATTTTCGAATGGCGAGCTACTTCTAGCTCGCTTAGGAGCGAGCTCGCGAAGTAGAATCGAGCCAAGTGTTGGACTCCGGAACCATTGTCAGTTTAAGGGGTGTAGGAGCAATTTCGAATGGCGAGCTACCCCTAGGTCGCTTAGGAGCGAGCTTGCGGAGTAGGGTCGAACCAAGTGTTGGACTCCGTACCATTCAACGGCTGTGGGAGCATTTTCGAATGGCGAGCTACTTCTAGCTCGCTTAGGAGCGAGCTCGCGAAGTAGAATCGAGCCAAGTGTTGGACTCCGGAACCATTGTCAGTTTAAGGGGTGTAGGAGCAATTTCGAATGGCGAGCTACCCCTAGGTCGCTTAGGAGCGAGCTTGCGGAGTAGGGTCGAACCAAGTGTTGGACTCCGTACCATTCAACGGCTGTGGGAGCATTTTCGAATGGCGAGCTACTTCTAGCTCGCTTAGGAGCGAGCTCGCGAAGTAGAATCGAGCCAAGTGTTGGACTCCGGAACCATTGTCAGTTTAAGGGGTGTAGGAGCAATTTCGAATGGCGAGCTACCCCTAGGTCGCTTAGGAGCGAGCTTGCGGAGTAGGGTCGAACCAAGTGTTGGACTCCGTACCATTCAACGGCTGTGGGAGCATTTTCGAATGGCGAGCTACTTCTAGCTCGCTTAGGAGCGAGCTCGCGAAGTAGAATCGAGCCAAGTGTTGGACTCCGTACCATTCAACGGCTGTGGGAGCATTTTCGAATGGCGAGCTACTTCTAGCTCGCTTAAGAGCGAGCTCGCGAAGTAGAATCGAGCCAAGTGTTGGACTCCGGAACCATTGTCAGTTTAAGGGGTGTAGGAGCAATTTCGAATGGCGAGCTACTTCTAGCTCGCTTAGGAGCGAGCTCGCGAAGTAGAATCGAGCCAAGTGTTGGACTCCGGAACCATTGTGACATTTAAGAGTTACAAGCAGAGGGATGTAATAGTAGTGAAAACATGAAGAAACTTCATTTATTAACATCTAACGATCGGCTGCTTCTAAAGTTGCTGGCCGTTATTACAATAATAAAAGAAAGCACAAAAAGGACAAACTATGACTAGAGAAAGGAGCGGAACGGTTCGGCATCTCGAGTTACTTGGAGAGACGTAGTTGCCTTCTCCTGGTATTTCAAAAGATGGTCGGCGTTCCAAGTCCGGGGAATTTCTCTGCCTTCGAGATCCTCTAGCTTGTAGGTACCGGGGCGGATTACTTTCGAGATCTTGTACGGTCCCTCCCAGTTCGGGGCCAGCTTGCTTTTCTGCCCGGGGAATGATATGGCCAACTTCCGAAGGACTAAATCCCCTTCTTTGAGGTCCGTTGGGCGGACTCTTTTGTTGTATGCCAGCTCGATCCTTCTTCGGTAAGCTTGCTGGCGTATGGCAGCTCTCTCTCGGATTTCGTCTATCAGGTCTAGGCTTGTTCTGAGTTCTCTAGCATTCTGCTCTTCTTCATAAGCGATCAGACGTGGAGAGGGTATCCCGACTTCTAGGGGGATGATGGCTTCGGCCCCATAGGTGAGATTAAATGGGCTCTCGCCTGTTGGGGTCCGCTTGGTGGTGCGGTGACTCCAGAGTACGTTCGGCAGCTGATCGACCCATAGTCCCTTGGAACACTTGTCTAACCTCTTCTTGACTCCTGCAAGAATCTGTCGGTTGGCATTTTCAGCTTGGCCATTCGACTGGGGATGGGAGACGGAGGAGAATCGGTGTTGTATGGAAAGGTCTTCACACAAGGCTCGGAAGGCGGCTCCAGTAAACTGTGTCCCGTTATCTGTGACTATGACTCGGGGAACGCCGAACCGGCAAATCACATTCTTCCAGAAGAACTGAACGACCCTATGTTCGGTAATCGTAGCCAGGGGTTCGGCTTCTATCCACTTAGAGAAATAGTCAACTGCCACGACTAGGAACTTTAGCTGTCCGGGGGCTGGAGGGAATGGTCCCAGTAAGTCCATCCCCCACATAGCGAAGGGAACGGGACTTGATAGGGAGGTCAGCGGTGCCTGCGGAAGACGTCGGATGTCTGCATACTTTTGGCAGGAGCTGCACTGCCGAACGTGTCGTTCGGCGTCCCGTAGGAGAGTGGGCCAGTAATACCCATAGTTCAATACCTTGCGCGCCAGAGCCCTGGATCCAGAATGGGCTCCGCCGATCCCCTCATGGAGCTCTTGTAGGGCGTAGTCGGCTTGCTCGGGGGAGAGGCACCTTAGATACGGTCGACCATCCGCTTGGGTGAAGGAGCGTTTGTATAAGATGCCTTCGAGTAAAGTAAAACGCTCGGCTCGGGCCCTAATTCTTCGTGCTTCCCTCGGATCTTCAGGGAGGAGTCCGTTCCTCAGGAATTCGACAATGGGTTTCATCCAGTTGTCTTCGAGGAGGACGGGCAATGCTTCAACGGAGTCTGGCGCTTCGTCCTCTATGCTCGGCTTTAGGAGGACTTCTATCAAAACGGTCTGTTCCAGACCTTGAAGGGAGGAGGAGGCTAACTTGGATAAGGCGTCGGCCTGAGCATTTTCTTCTCGAGGGATCCTTTGGATGAGAGCCTCGTCGAACAGCGCCATGAGGCTCTTTACTTTGGACAAGTATTTAGCCATTCTATCGTCGCGGGCTTCATACTCGCCGAGGACCTGGTTAACAATCAACTGGGAGTCGCTGAAAATCTGTAGCCGATGTGCCCCAGCATTTCGGGCCATTCGAAGCCCGGCTATTAGTGCTTCATATTCGGCCTCGTTGTTCGAGGCTTTGAAATTTATCCGGAGTGAGTATTGGAGGACGAAGCCGTCTGGTCCTGCCAGGATGACTCCTGCCCCGCTACCCTCATTACAAGAGGACCCGTCAACATAGACCGACCAGACGGGGGGTCCCTTTGCTGCTTGGCCAGACTCGGGGATTGTAGTCTCAACTATGAATTCGGCCAGCGCCTGCGCCTTGATTGCAGTCCGAGGCTGATAAGTTATATCGTGCTGGCTCAGCTCGATCGACCACTTCATGAGGCGACCAGAAGTCTCGGGTTTGTGAAGAATCTGTTTCAGTGGCTGGTCGGTAAGGACGACCACCGAATGAGACTGAAAGTAGGGTCTAAGTTTTCTTGCGGCCATTACCAGGGCATACGCCATTTTCTCAATTTTCGGGTACCGAAGTTCGGCATCCCGGAGCACCTTGCTGACGTAGTATATGGGCTTCTGAGCCCTTTCTTCTTCTCTGACTAAGACCGCACTGAGCATCTGCTCGGAAGCCGCGAGGTAGAGGTAGAGCGGTTCGCCGGGTACTGGTTTGCTAAGGAGAGGGGGATTGACGAGGTAGGCTTTGAGCTGGTCAAAGGAGTCTTGTTGCTGCTGCCCCCACTCGAATCCTTTAGCCCCCCTGAGGGCTTTGAAGAACGGGAGGCACTTCTCCCCGGACTTCGACAGGAAGCGCCCTATGGCGGCTAAGCGACCAGTCAGCCTCTGAACTTCTTTGACATTTCTAGGGGGGGCCATGTCCAGTATGGCCTTGATCTTCTCCGGATTCGCCTCTATTCCTCGTTGGCTAACCATAAAGCCGAGGAACTTGCCTGATGAGACGCCGAACGCACATTTGTTCGGGTTGAGTCTCATATTGTTCCTTCTTAAAACATCAAATGCTTCTTGGAGGTCGGTCACATGATCAGCACCTCGGATGCTTTTCACCAGCATGTCATCGACATACACTTCCATGTTTCTGCCGATCTGAGCCTGAAAAACTTTGTTGACGAGGCGCTGGTATGTTGCCCCTGCGTTCTTTAGGCCGAATGGCATGACCCTGTAGCAATAAAGGCTTTGGTCGGTTACAAAAGACGTCTTTGGGATATCTGGCGGGAACATCCTTATCTGATTGTAACCCGAGAAAGCGTCCATGAAGCTTAGAAGCTCATGTCCCGAGGTTGCGTCAATCAGAGTGTCGATGCTCGGTAGAGGGAAGGGGTCTTTGGGACAGGCTTTGTTGAGGTCGGTGAAATCAATGCAAATTCTCCATGTTCCGTTGGACTTCTTCACCATTACTACGTTCGATAACCATTCAGGGTAGTTTACCTCCTGTATGAATCGGGCCTTCAGTAATTTATCTACCTCTTCTTTAATAGCGAGTTGTCGCTCGGGGGCGAACTTACGCCTCTTCTGCTGAACTGGTTTGGACCCTGGATCAACACTCAAGCGGTGGACTAAGAGCTCTTCGGAGATACCGGGCATGTCAGCTGCGGACCATGCGAAGAGGTCTTGATTGTCTCGGATGCATTCCACAATATCTGAGTATAGGGCGGACGGGAGAGCCTTGCTTACGAAGAACTTGCGGGTCGGCTCTTGTTCGGAGAAGAGCACCTCCTCCAATTCGTCCGCTGGCTCGGAGGTCGGTCTTGTGGAATCTTGGGGAATTTCCAGGGTCTCTAAAGAGAGGACGGGCCCAAGGGTCGAAGTCATGTAGCATTTCCGGGCCTGCTCCTGATTTCCCCTTACTTCTCCGACCCCGGATCGGGTGGGAAATTTCATCTTCAGATGATATGCCGAGGGAACCGCTTCCAGAGCCGCGAGGCCGGGCCTGCCCAAAATGACGTTGTAAGCAGCGGGAACATCCACTACCATGAAGTCCATCGGCTCCGTTCTGGTGGTAGGGGTTTGTCCGGCAGTTACATCGAGGGTGATCACCCCTTCTATAGTTACCGGAACCCCCGTGAACCCATGGAGAGTGTAACCGGCGGGTTTGAGTCTGTCTCTGGAGAGCTTTAGGCCTTTGAAAGCGGAGAGGAATAGGATGTTGACGGAGCTGCCGTTGTCGACTAAGATCCTCTCCACTTTGAAATTTGCCATGTGGAGGCTGATGACGAGAGCGTCACAATGCGGGATACGAACTCCCTCGAGATCTTCGTCGGAGAAGGTAACTGGCACTCCGAGGCCCTTGGGAGGGGGCGTGGTTCGGACTGAATTGACCTCTCTGATAAATGCTTTTCGGGAGGAGTTCGAGAAGCCTCCCATCGGACCCCCATGGATGAGGTGGAGGACTCGCTCTTCCTCGAAGTCTGGCGTCTCTTCTCTTTCCGGACGCTTGTTAGCCCCCCGAGGCGGGAGAGGGGGCTCGGCTCGGTCCTTTTTTACAAACTTCGTCAGCTGTCCCCTCTGGATAAGGGCTTCGATCTCGTTCCTCAGGGCACGGCAGTCGTTGGTGTCATGCCCGTGGTCCCGGTGATAACGGCACCATTTCTCTTTATCTCTTCTCTTGGCGGGAGTATTCATTTTGGGAGCTGGAGGCAAGACCCCGTCTTTTTCGACCTCCATGAAGATGGCCGAGAGGTTAGCGTTGAGGGGAGTGAACTTCTCAAACCTAGGGGGAGGTCGGCGCTGGCCGGCATTATCCTTCTGGAGCTTCTTGGCTCCTTCTTCTTCTGCCCCCTTCCTTTTGAGCCCGGAGGCGGGCGCTTCCCAGTTGGGGGGTCGCTCGGCCTCTTCGGCCCGAATGTACTTTTCGGTGCGAAGAAGAAGGTCGGAAAAGTCATGTGGGGGTTTCTTGGCAAGGGAGGAGCGGAGGTTGGAATTGAGAATGTTGGATTGGAATGCTGCGGTAGCGACCGATTGGTCGAGGGAGGCAATAGTCCTAGCTTCGGCTGTGAATCTCTTCACGTAGTCCCTCAGTTTTTCCCCCTTTTGCTGACGGAGGTGCAATAGTGAGATGCTGGTTTTCTCGGTCCTTCGGCTGCTGACGAAATGGGTGATGAACAGGGTCTCGAACTGTTCGAAGGAGAATATTGACGCCGGGGCAAGACGAGAGTACCATTCTCGAGCCGGGCCTTTCAGAGTTGCAGGGAATGTTTTGCAGAGGAGGGCATCGGACGCTTGATGGAGGAGCATCAAAGTCTTAAAGCCTTCGATGTGGTCAACTGGATCGGTCTCCCCAGTGTAGTTCTCGAACTGGGGAGGTTTGAAACCAAAGGGAACGGGAGTATCTACTATGGTCCGGGAGAACGGGGGTCGGCTAGGACGGAGGGTCCTTCCCCTGAGTTCTTCTTCTCGGTTTATCTGTCCCAAGAGTTTTTCCACCTCGTTCAGGCGGCGGTTCATGGTGTCATCTCTCCGACGGTAATTCGCCGGACCACGGGACTCGTCTTCGTAGGAGGGGGAGCGAGGGCTGCGGCGGCGGTCACTTCGGGAGCGACGAGGACTCAGGGTGCGCCGGGAGTTGGTTGGTGCAGGATGAGGAGAGGGGGACCGTTGGCGAGGGCTTCGGACCGGAGGAGGGGATGGGGCCCTCGGCCCATTGGGATTTTGACGGAGGTTGAGGGCCTGTTGTACCATTGCTTGGAGTTGTTGGAACTCGGCACGGGTGATGGGTGCCTCATTGTTCCGGGGCTGCTGCCGACCCGCTGGAGAGTGCCTCCTTCGGTAGTGATCGGGGGAGTCCTTTCTCCCTCTTCGGACGGGGGACCTCCTGCGCTCTCGGTGTCGGGGGGATTGCTCTTGCTGGCGGGAGGCTTCCCCCCGAGCCCGCTTCTCATCCAGATGGCGACGAAGGTCGTCATCTTCCGGGCGTTTGGGAGGGGTATTGCGGCGACCAGAGGCCCGGGGATGATGGGAGGCCATGGAGGCACTGGAGGCAGTGTGGTTGGGTATGTTCTCTTGGTGAAGAGGCTGTTTCTGGGGGTTAGGCCCCTTCGGATCAGGATGTGGAGGGTTCCGCTGGAGCGGCTCTTCCACGGTAGGAGGGAGCTGCCCTTGTTGCTGAGCGGGATCAGGAAGGACTTCTTGCTGGTCAGGGTTGGGCGCTCGGTTGGAGCCCCTAGATCTGACTTTGCGAGGCGGCATGGCTGGAGAAAACCTGTTCACCGGGAAGGGGAGAGGTCTCTATTCGTTTGTTTCCCACAGACGGCGCCAATCTGTTGCCGCTAAATTTGGTGTGGGGGCAAACAGATAGAACTTGTGGATTCTTGGGGAAACTGAATAGGAAAACCTGCGTACCTGTTCCGTCGGGCCTCGTTCGACGTTCCTGCCGTGCACCTGCAAAAAGTGCGAGACACCGGGGGGGATCCCGGCGACGCACCCTCCGACGCTCAAGTCAGTAATCAAAGAGATTATGAAAGAGCGTAAAAGCTGGTGAAGAGTTCATTACCTCTTAATGGAGATGGATGGGGGGTATTTATAGGCGTCTTAGGGAACGGATTAGGAATGTAATCCCCGTGATTTGATAAGGAATGTCCTCCGTAATCAGATGAGGAAGGTAATCTGACAATATATATTCCCTGTAATCAGATAAGGAATTTAATCCCTAATCCCCCGTGAAAAGATAGACGTCCATCAGGGCCGTTGATCGTATTTAATCAGGGACCCTGACTCTATCTTGATGGATTGGGTACGCAGCGGGTCGAGACCCGCACCCTTTTGGAGGTGGATCCATTCGCGGATTATTGGGCCCTAGGAGGGCAGATCCAATATCCGTTTTGGTCCTTTTGTGGGTGAAATTACCGTTTTACCCTCAGGTCTCAAGATTCGCGCCCGATTTGGATGGTCCCGATTAAACCCCATTTTTAGCCATATCAACCATTATACTACAACAACACTTGTTACATTATTATGGATCATTGTCGATGGTTAATCCAAGAAGCTAGTTTCTCTTAATGCTTTTAATTTTCTCATTCACTAATCTTCAATCAGATAACTTGAAAACCTTGATGTTCTTCCATCGAGACTCCATGAAGTAGGACGCGTAACTCTGCGTATAAACTCCACACTTGAAGTAATGTGAAGCTCCTCCCGTGTCATTAACAACCAGCTTGAGATCATTGTCGATGAAAACACTGACAAGTCCTTTACCTTTGTCGTGTATAACATTCACTTTGAACCATTTTCCGTATATATCGTCTATAATGAGAAGTGACCTATAGTACATGAGTGCCCCGTTGTAGACACGAAGCATTAGGGTTGTGGCCCGTGTGCTAGAACCAAACACTTGCATGATGCACACTCCTGATGTCCCGCTTGGAACGTAAGCCTGCCCTTGGAACTGCCATACACCTGATGAGTAGTCGTAACCCTACGGCAGGAGACGAGGTAATTAGCGTTTAGTTTATGCTCTCTTAAATGAAACAGGGTAGCGCTATTCCACATTTTGCAGAAACTAGTAGATATTAACACACCTGAATACGAATCTCAGTTCGTGGAGCAGTCTGGCTCCAAAGCGCATAAGGCTTGTCCGTCTGCAACACCCACAACTTGTGGACTCCATCGAGGAAGCTGTACCTGCGGTTGGCCGCCAAATCGTAGGGTGACTTAACTTCGAAGTTGGAGCTATTAAGTGGGAGAGAAGTGAACCCAAGCGTAGGTTTCTTCGCAGCTCCAATTACGAGGAATTGAAGGAGAAACAAGTAAGCAATCAAAAACATTAGTGAATAGTTCGCCATTAGTTTTACTTGAAGAATTATTACAGGATAGATTAGACCTTTTAAATAGATCTAATCTCCTTAATTATTGGATTTTTGTCGTATATAAAATAATATTTTAATCTTTCTTGCTCCATGATTACCATAAATCATGGATATAAAATACTACAAACTATGTTGATGCTGGAAACAGCAAGGTAAAGAAAATGTGGTTGTTACAAATTACTATGAAGTTGATGTAATAGTACCCCTTTTTTTCGATTATTAGTCGACATTTGGGAGTGTTTAATGTAACATATGTCTTAAGGTCAGCCCTCAATGTTCTATTGTCAATGAAAGCTTTTTTTTTAATATATATTTTTCTTTCTTATAATTTTCTAGTAGTTCCAATTCTATCCGGGTGTTTTGGGCTTTCTTTTCCTGCATATCTCTAATATTATAATGGGAGAAGGCCTTAGTGTCATTTATCATTTTGTCATTCTACCAACATGTGCAATGCACGTACATAACTAATATAAAGGAGGTTTCCAGTTCAAATCCTCTCCACACTAGAGTTTTTATTTTTATTTTTTGAAATTATTAAAACGTGCATTGCACGTGTACATTACTAGTATGTATAGAGAAAAATGTTTTGTTGTGCACTACGACTCCGTGTGCACTAGGCCTTCCCACCTTTGTATCGACGATCCGAACCATTTAAATTGATCTACACGTCTAAAATTAGTCTAAATATGTAAAATCAAATTATTTGAAATTTATTTGTCCATTCATCATGTGACTATAAAAAGTAACATTTTTCAGCCATACAATTTTGTAACACTTCAATGGATGAGCAAATGAACTTCAAATGATTCGATTTTACTTATTTAGACTAATTTATATGTGTAGATCAATATGAACAGTTCAGATCGTCGATACGAAGGCGGGACGGAAGCCTAGTGTACAACAAAATATTACTCGTCAAGATGTTTATCCACAATTAAGAATCTAAGCAAAAAGAGTAACTATATGGCCCGTACTCCTAGAAACGATAGAAAGTTATGTTATAGTGACTACCTAGCTCTGTTGTGCACTACTTCTTCTCCACTGTCT
Source organism: Hemerocallis citrina (assembly GCA_017893485.1). Lineage (NCBI taxonomy): Eukaryota > Viridiplantae > Streptophyta > Magnoliopsida > Asparagales > Asphodelaceae > Hemerocallis > Hemerocallis citrina. The sequence continues at coordinate 212,168,403 of CM030368.1, forward strand.
TATTTTGTACGATTTTCACTATGATGCATAGATCTTTCCATTGATAAATTCTCAAATTTGGGGTTAAGTGGTAATACGAGAAATGCGGAATAATTGGGAATGTTTTTCATCACAATTTTTTTTCTCGCATAAAAATCAATTGTAGGAAAAATTTGAGAGAGAGAAAAAAACTCAAATGAAAATTGTTATGAACCCAATTCACATAGCAATTATTGGATGTTATTATGCATGAGCATCCAAAGCACAGGCCCATTTAACTCGAAATGGTTTAATAGGCCGGCCAATTTAAAAGCGGCACACCTCAGGGGCATCATCTGTAAATATAGGCAAATCCGATGGCATTTTTCTCACTCTTCCCCAAATTTCAGGTGATTTATTTTTTTTTGCGCTCCAATTCAACGAAAGATAAAGATGCCCCGATTTCTGAAAATAGTAAAAGACGAAAAAGGACATACTCCCATTTGCAATTTTTTTTGAAGCAGTGAGTGATCTTTTGGGCCGTTTGGGCCGTTTATAAGTGAGTGGACAATCCACGTTCTTGCGGGCCCAGTTTACAAGTCTTTACGGTTAGGCTTCTACAACTATGTGAGATGAAAGAAATAATTGTTTTTAGGGAAAAAGATAATTAATCAATAAAAAAAAAATTCTTTTCTTTTTAAAGCGAGAATAATTATTTAGGAACTGAATTATTTTCAAATAGGTGTTAGGTTCACCTAAGAGTCCTCGTGTGCTGGTAAGCCTCTTTGCTGATGGATAGGGCTGCAAACGAATCGAGCTATTCGGCTCGAGCTCGATCAAAGCTCGGCTCGAACAGAGCTCGAGCTCAAAACTGAGCTCGTTTCCTTAACATGCTGAGCTCGAGTTTGGAGGTATTCGGCTCGGCTCGGCTCGGCTTGATTGCAGCCCAACTGATGGATGAGTAAAAGATATATATTTGAATATCGTTTTTTTTTATAGGGTAGGAGTAACTGCGTATGTATGTGGCTATCACTTTCTTGTCAACTTGTAATTTTCATGTGCGATGTACGTCTTAATAAATATATTTTTATTAAAAAAACAAACCTCAAGGTAGTTTAGCCTTGAATCAAATACATCCTTTATATTAGATGTGCACAGACAATACACGGATTTGTTTGTCTACAAATATTTGTATTTGAATTTAATTTGGATGTGTATTACACGTGTTTGTTTAGTTACAAAATTAAAATTTGTTTAGCTACAAACCCCAACTTTCCTATTAAAATAGTGGAGATTAATTTTCAAAACAACCAACCTACATTAGTACATTCTTTTATTAAAAGTCCACCAAAGTTTCATCACCTGAAAATTATTTACACATCCATAGTTAAGGTAAATGTAGGGACAAATTTTCTTATCTCTACTACTATAATGGGAGAAGGCCTTAGTGTAATTTGTCCTTAACCCAATCCGTGCAACGTACGTACTGGTAGATTTTTTTTTACCCTTTTGCATTCTCCCAATTTTTTCCACATGCACAGCACGTGTATAATACTAGTTATTTTTAAACCCAATTGAAATCACAGATAGTAACATTTTGAAGCTTTTGTCAAATAGAGATAAGGATTGATATGGTAGTTAATTTGATAAGGTATTTGGTAAGGACCACATCATATGAAAATTATTGTGTTCCCCACTCCCTGTTCTGACTGATGATTCATGTCCTGAAAAAATATTATTAGTCTATTTCAATCACCCAATATATAGATAATAACTCTTAGCTAACCAATGAAATGTTCAAGAGAAACAAATTCAAGATTTTTGTTTTAATAAATTCGGATACTATTTGCATCATCTCAGAAACAAACTTATAATAAAAATATTGTGTGTCGAAAACGGCTTTTTTTTTTCTTTTTTTTTTTTCTCTTTAAAGAAAACTATAGAATATAATTATCATATTTTATTAATAAAGAGTTAACAAAATAATTTTAATGTACTGGGCAAATAATCTAAAGTACTGGGCCGGAGATTGATCACGACGTAAAACAAACCATTTATAATGATCATAACTAAAAGAAAAGACGTATTACTTCCTACATACCAAGACTTCAATAAACTCCGGAGATTGATCACGACGTGAAACAAACCATTTATAATAGGGTTTTTAACATGTATGTCCCTAACAAATATGTGAATATCACATATACCCCTCTCAAATGTGTATTTTCACATTTATCCCTAACAATGTGTATCCAACCTCTTAGTTAACCATTAAGTTAAAACTACTTTAAAAACATAAAAACTTATAAAATATACAGCTATGTTTAATAGATTTTATGTAAAATGGCTGAAATACTCTTCCTCTACTAGTTAAGCTTATTCTTCTTACTTTTTATAAACTAAATCGTGTATAAAACCAATTGAAACAAATCAATCTTTTTCAATTTTTCTTCATTTTTCTTAATAAATGGACAAATTTACAGTACATCCGTATAATTTCATCTTCTTCATCATATTTTCTAGCCAAATTCGCTACTATTCTTATGAGTTTCAATTACACGTAGTTTTAGGCAACTTTTATGGGTAAATAAGAAATGAGCTCATATTGTTAGGGGCATATATGAAAATACATATTTTTGAAGGACACATATGATATTAGCATATTTGTTAGGGGCATACATGTTAAAAACCCTTTATAATAATCATAACTAAAAGATAAGATGTATTACTTCTTACTTACCAAGACTTCAATAAACTCTTTTATCAATAATTATATATATATATATAGAGAGAGAGAGAAAGGTTCGGGTGAGAACCATGTCCTGGGGGTGAGAACTTAAGGGCCTATCCCAGCCATTCATCTGTGTAATCTTAACGGTCAAGATTTTTTAAAATTAAACAATAAGATTAATTAATATTTGCATTAAGATGTCAATCCCTTTAATTAAGCGCTGGGGACCGCGTAATAAAAGGAATGAAAGATCACAGATTATTAGGCAACATATATTGCCTTTTTTATTTTATTTTCAGCCGAACCACAATCTTCATCAGGATGAACAACATTTGTTGCTACGTACAATGTTGCTAAATATGAAATTTTTGTTGCTACGTACAATGCAGTTAGTTGCTATTCAAAAAATATTCAGTTGCTATATTGATACAGTCAGTTGCTATACAGTCAGTTGTTATACTGACAGCATGTACAACATAAGTTTGCAAATTGATAAACAAACAATATATATATATATATATATATATATATATATATATATATATATATATATATATTCCTGCTAAAATATGCACTAGTTGTATCTACTTATAATACAGTCAGTTGCTATATAGTGAACGAATTGGTGAAGGAACGAATTGGTGAATGATTCTGCAGTTGCTATTAATTTGGGATACAAAATCTTCTCCCATATTTTACGGGATTGAATTATTTCTCTCTCCAATCTGACCAAAATTGCCTTAACCGTCACACCCAAAAAAAATTCTGTACAGTATGATCTATTACCTTATTATGTACTTGCATAATCTCAGCCATACAAAATGATTTGATGAGTGATTGGGAGAGGCCCTTAGGTTCTCACCCGAACCGACCCCTATATATATATATATATATATATATATATTCTCCCATCATTCTTATTGGAAAAGAAATTCAAATCACAATTAGGATGATTTCTTAGTCACAATTAAGATGATTTCTTAGTGTAAGAAATTCAATCATATATTATTAGTACCTGTGCTTGTAAGTTTTAATTTATCAAAGAATGAATCAAAAGATGATTAGTAAATGCAATATATAGTTCCCTTCTAGTTCTTAATCGTATCTCATTTATCCTTTATAATGATCAACAGTTTAAATTTGAATAATACATATAGAAATAAAAGACATGTACAAAACAGTAACTTCAAATGAGAAAACATAATCAACTGAGATGATTATGCACAACAACCACAATAGCTTTCACCGATAACAAACACATGATAGCAAGTAATCAAACCACTCCTCACAAGGCTCAATTACGAAAGAAAACAATACTCATATACTCATATATATATATATGAGCATGTTAATTATTATCAACATATATAACACATATTTACATGTATAATTAAATTAGAGGAAGTGGTGGTGGTGCTTCCCCTCAGCCTCCTTCTCCTCCTTCTTGTCTTCCTTCTTCTCGTGCTTCTCGTGAAAAGCGTACCCTCCTTCTCCTACTGCAACCGCAGCTGCGATCTCCTCCTCAATCTTGTGCTTGTGCGCATGCTCGGGGTCCTTCTTTATCTCATGCTTCTCATACTGTAATTCGATCAATATTTTTTAATTAATTAATTAATTAATAATCAATTAAGCAAAACTATTTATTAATAAATAAATAAAAATTATTATCCAAAAAATGTTATAAATAAATAAAATCAATAGGTCTATATTTTGACAAAGAAAATGCTACCTCCCAAAATTCTTCCAACAAGATCAATTTTCCCCGCATCCATTACACAAAATGCTTAAAATACTATATGTATTGTTTTAGTTTACTGTTATTAGATAGGACTGTAAAATGAATAAGGCGGTACGTCGTTCGGCCGAATCTGGCTTGAGAAATGTCCCGACCTTAGACCATCCGAACTGTAATACGAACCGAATTTTAACAAATTTTTAGGTCTGATGCTTAACCGAGTCCGGTCCGTCGAACAAACATAATTTTTTGCTTTTATAACGAACTGAGTCCGGACTATAAAAATTTTGTCCGACCAGCCGGACATAAGTTCGTCCGAGTAGAATTTTGGTTCGAATTTGAATATATGGTTGTTCGGTCCCGTCCGGTTCGATTTACAGCCCTTTTATTAGAGGATCTCCAGTTCTTTCTTGTATTAGGGTTCAAACTATGTTTTCGAATGAAATCAACATTCAGTCAGAGTTAAAAGTTCATACCAGAGCGAAAGCAGCAGCAGCAGCGGCACCCATTTCGCCTTCGTGCTCCTTATGCTTGTGGTGCTTCTCCTCCTTCTCGTAGTCCACAGGGCCAGTGCTCTCCTCCTTGTGGTGGAACAAGCTGTGGTGGTGCTTCTCCTCAGCCATTGGATCAAAAATATGGACGGTTGTGATTAAACCAAATTAGATGACAAATGGGATTTTGATGGTTTGATTATGTGAGCATTTTGGGTGGGGGGGTATTTATAAGGTTTGAAATGTTTGAATGGGGTGAGGATACCGCTACTATTGGTACACATGGCCGGCTGTGATTTACTCGTGGCACGTTCGTAATTTGGGGAATTAATTATTGGGGTGGGGCTCTTTGTCCTTAGCTGTAAAACTGCATTAATTTTAGGGACCAATAAAGAAAAACGTTATGGACAGATAAGAGTCTCCGAAAGTAAATGTCTTCTCGTGACTACTACTCATCGTGCAGTTCTTTTGTAACTGCCACTCAACGTGCAATCCTAGAGCATCCACTAACTATCGACTCCTATCTATATAATAAATAACAAAGAAAACTATCAAGTGGCTAGAATCAATCTCTTCGAAATTCAAAGCCCAATATCAAATCTTATAAAACATATTTTTTTTCTAAAATTTCTAACTTCAAAATTAAATTCCCCCCCTCCCCCCCCCCCCCCCCCCCCCCCCCCCCCCCCCCCCCCCCCCCAAAAAACTAAAAAACATATTACTTTATTACTATCTAGGGCTGCTCATTGATGCAAAACCAAACCGAACCGAACCGAAATTTTATTGTTTACAGGCGTTTATTCAAACTTGAGCTACATAATTGTTGTTTTATTGTTTACAGGCGTTTCGTATTTTGTATCGTTCCGAAGACGTGCCGTAGGCACGTGCCCACGGACAAATCTAGTAAACTTATAAAATAGAAAATTTGAGAAAAAAGACGTTACTATCGCGAGCTAAAAACCAATTTTATGGCCGAAGTGTGAATAGTACTCTACCATATATAGCAGAGTTAAATAGCAAATGCAAAATATAGAAGTCTAGTAGATCTGGGAAAGCGACAGGCAGTTTTTTTCTTCTTCTTTTCTGTCACTTTTTCGTCCTTTTCCTTAAAAAAAAATCAAAATATTATATGCCCAGACGAAAGAATATCTTCCGGCTGGGCATAAATTTTTTATAAAAAAAAAAATCCACCAGACGGAAGATCTTCATCCGTCCAGGGATTTTTTTTTTTATATAAATTCGTCACGCGTCCAGACGGACTGGCTAATTTTTTATTTTATTTTTAATTATTGTAAAACGGAACATGATCTCCCGTCTATTCAATTTGGGGTATTAAAAATTTTAGTTTTTTTATTAGACGGAAGATGTTCTTCTGTCTGTATATTTTATTATTTTTTTAATCCAAATTTTGGCTTTAACGATAGCAGCGCAGCCATGAGCGGATCTGGGCCCAAGCAGTTGCTTTGGGCCCACAATTTTATAGGGCCCCATATTTTTTAAGTATTTACAATGAAAAAAGTAAAATGTAATATTTTGTGATATAATTACATTATATTAATAGTTGCCTTATTAGCTTAGTTTTTTTTTGACGAGTAAAAGGTAGGATTAGCCTACCTCAAAATATATATTACTAATAAAAAGTGTTTAAGCAGCTATTACAAAAACAATCTGAGTGGAGGTTACAAAAGATAAGGACCGAGTCGCAGATGGGTCTAGGTTTGAGATAGCATGTAGTTGTGTCGTAGAGAGGGCAACGGACTACTGTCGTACTCCTCTACTAGACACAACAGCATGATTTCATCCCCCTTCTCCATCCAAACAGCAGTACTCGTAATAGTCCTCCAAACAGATAGCCAAAACAGAAAAGCCTAGTTACAACAGAGCAGTAAAAATAGTCAGTCCAAAAGATCAACAAAACCTAAATCATCCACATATAGCTAAAACAGATCATAGCACTCAACAGTTAGGTCGAACAACTCCCCACATCACTATCCAACCGATCAGCCCTAAAGAGTGCTTGCTTTAACAAGGCATCCTGTACTCCTGCAGCATCCAATTCATCCATCAGCTTTGCCTTCTTCCTCCCGCTGTCCATTCCATCTATCCAAGAACGAAAAGAGAAAATGGCATTAGTAATAATGTCTTTTGCTTGCACAGCCTTTGAAGTAAAAATGCGTTGGTTTCTAGCAAGCCACAAATTCCAGCAAACTGAGGTAGTTAAAAGATGCCAAGTGAATCGGTTATTATGATTCCCAAAACACCATGTCGTGAAACACTCATGCATATGATGGGGCATATTGTGGATATTAAGCATATCAGTGAAGTGTTTCCAGGTTGCGGCAGCAATTGGGCATTCAAAAAATATATGGAAGGTCGATTCGACAGGACATGCACAAGCTGTGCATGTAGTGTCGCCCGACCATCCCTTAGAGTGAAGAAATTCCTTCGAGTTGAGCTTGTTCCAACTCAGCAGCCATATGAATACCTTGCATTTGAGCGGGGCAGGCGAGGCCCAAGTTGCAGTGTAGTAAGGGGAACGGAGGCCAGCCATGATGAAGAAGTTATAAGCCGATTTGACAGTATAAGAAGAGGAAGTAGTCAGTCGCCAGGATGGTTGGTCTTCATAAGTTGAGGGCCAGAAATCCACAAGCAGCTCTAGCAGGCGCCTTTTGTCCTCTCGCATTGAGTCAGTAAGTACACAGTTTAGTCTCGGCTGCCAAGTCCATAAGCCATCTGACCAAGATCCCTGTGATATAATGTCAGCTTCAGAGTTCCATGCCGCTGCAGTAAGGGTTGGAAATAGGGAAGACACACTGGCTCCATGAATCCATTTGGACTTCCAAAAATTGATGAGTGTACCTTTACCAAGGCTCCATGTGATGTTACAAAGGAATTGGTCTTTTAGCGGATAAATTCCCTTCCAGAAGCTAGAGGCAGAAGAAGGACATATGAATTGGTTTGGATCACTGCGTTGATAAAGGCTTCGGAGAGTTTGGCTTGGGAGGGAATCGGATGCCAGCAAATTCCACCACCACTTCATGAGGAGAGCTTCATTAAAGACCTTTAGGTCTAGAATCCCCAGACCTCCTTGCATTTTCGGTTGACAGATACGTGCCCACTGCGCACTAGCAATGCCTATGATATTAGCATCTGAACCACACCAGAAGAATCTACTGCGGAGCTGATCAATTCTCCTAATGACCCAAAGGGGTAACTTGAAGAAAGAGGCATAATAAACCGGCAGGGCACTAAGCACAGAATTTATAAGAACCAACCTGCCCCCTCTAGAAAGCATTTTACCCTTCCACAATGATAGTCGTCTCTGGATCTTAAGGAGCAGTGGTTGCCAGTATTGTTTGCTGAGCTTATTAGAAGCGAGAGGCATACCAAGGTATTTAAGGGGCAACTTCTCCTTTTTGCATCCAAGAATAGCTGAGAAGGCTTGGAGTTTCATTTTGGATCGTCCAAAATAAACTAAGGACGATTTATCAAAATTGGTAGCAAGACCAGATATATTAGCAAATAGGTGCAGGGCTAATTTAAGGTTAATGACCTCATCCTCATCACCTTTGCAAAAAAGCAATGTATCATCCGCAAACTGCAGCACAGACAGGTTGGCAATTGCGCCTCTGACTGGCAGTGGGGAGAAGATTTCATTTCGGCGACCACAATTGAGCATTTGAGCTAGTACATCCACAACCAAGATGAAGAGCATTGGTGAGAGTGGATCGCCCTGTTTCAACCCTCTCTTGGAGTTAATATAACGACCTCCTTCACCATTTATGAGGATAGATGATTTTGCAGTCTTCAATATCATAAGAATCCATCTGCACCAGGACTGACCAAAACCTCTAGCGACAAGGAGCTGTACAAGAAAATCCCAGTTGACTGTGTCGAATGCCTTAGCAAAATCAATTTTAAAAAGAAGAGTGCCGGAGTGCCGCCTACTGCATAAATTGATAGCCTCATGTGCAACAACAAAACAGTCTATCGTGGATTTACCTTTCAAGAAAGCACTTTGGGAAGAAGAGACAAGAGTGTGTAAAATCGGCGACAGCCGGTTTGCCAGCAGTTTGGTGAAAATCTTAAGGGAGCAGTTGAGCAAACTGATTGGTCTGAATTCAGAGACAGAGTTGGCTCTCTCACATTTGGGGATGAGGATGATGTTACAATAGTTCAACCTTGATACATCACATTCACCTCTTTGGATCGCCAGGAGCATACTAAGTAGATCTTCTTTGATAATATCCCAGAAAGTGTGGTAGAAGCTCATAGAAAAGCCAGCAGGCCCCGGAGCTTTATCACTGCTCATGCCAAAAACCGCTGTCTTGATCTCATCTATAGTGAAAGGTGCCTCCAAATGAGCAAGATCTTGTAGCCTATGGGGATAAAGTGAGTTCCAATCGATTTGAAAATCGGAGACAGTTGTTGTACCACAGACTGATGAGAAGTGCTGTTCAAAGGCTGCTCTAATTTGGAGCGGGGCCGTTACTAGAGTACCATCTATAACCAGACTGTGGATAAAGTTTCTTCGTCGACGGCCATTTGCAATGCAGTGGAAGAAGCGCGTGTTTGCATCTCCTTCCTTGATCCATTGCACTCTCGAGCGCAGTCTCCAGTAGATCGCCTCAGTTTTGATACTCTCTTGGAGCTCCGTCTGTACAGACTTCATTTGCTCAATAGCGCTTGATGAAATTTCAGCCTCAATCTCCAGTTTGAGAAGTTTATCTTGCAATGCCTTTTTAGCTCGCGTAATATTTTCAAAGTTATCATTTCTCCATATTTTGATCCTTCTTTTAAGAAGCGAAAGTTTAGTTGCAAAGATTTCAACCTGATTCCCTTTACACCTGAAGGAATGCCACCATTCTTTAACAGCCGGTGTGAAAGATGGGTTGAGTAACCAAGCTTTTTCAAATTTGAAATAGTTCACCCTTTTAGGGATAACTTGATCATCAAGAACAATGGGACAATGATCAGAGGCTATTCTCGGGAGCGAATACTGAATGCAGTTCGGAAACAGGGCGTCCCACTCCGCGAAAATTAGTGCTCTGTCTAAATGAGCCATAGTCGGAGCTTCTCTTTGGTTCGTCCATGTAAATCTCCTCCCTGAGAAGGGTAAATCAATCAACTCCAAGTCTTGAATGAAGCTGCAAAAAGCTTTCATGTCTCCGTTCGAGCCTCGGCCCTTGGACCTCTCTTCATCTGTCATAGTAACATTAAAATCACCGCATAACACCCAAGCATCTTTCAGGAGTCTCCTACGCTATTTGATTTCAAAAAAACAGAGTTCACGATCATCAAGCTCAAAAGGTGCATATACAGTAGTGACTGACCATTCTCTGGCTGAAATTCTACATTTGAAAGAGGCAGATACAGAAAAAATATCGATCGCTGAGTATGAGCATTCAAGAATCTGATCATTCCAACCCAATAGAATACCTCCGCAGTTTCCAATAGAATCTAATTGGATCCATTTTGTGATACTCATCCCCCCCACAGATGAGAGTTTTTGAGGTCGCGAATTCTTGAGCTTGGTCTCTTGCAGACAGATAATAGAAGGTGCACAACTCTTGATGCCATCTTTGATAATTGAGCATTTGTTAGGGTTGCCCAGCCCTCGAACATTCCAACTTGCAATCCTCATTTGGAAGAAATAAAACACAACATAACACACACACAAAAACAAAGGCAAAAGAACAAGAATGCTATGCAGAATGCTGTTGTTGATCAGGGAGATCAACTACAGCTTTCTGGCATTCTCTGAGCTTAGAAACCGAGTGTGGCCCCAGAGCCTCCACTCCAATTGATGTCGCAACCTCAACAATATCATCATTGGACAGTAGTGCGAAAGGATTTAAATGTGTGTTGGAAACAGAGGCAGCCGAAGAGGAGGTACCTGAGGCCTTCTTCTTGATAGAGGATGATAAGTGCTTCATAAAAGGCCTGGTGCTCTTGAGCTTGCTAATGGAGCGCACTTGCTTCCCCTTCTTGGAAGGGCCCTCTTGGAACCCTGGAGGGACGGCAGCGGATGAACAGGCTGTGCGATTAGCAGTTCTTTTCAATAGGGAGCGAGTACGGAAACTTTCAGTCTTGCTGTTGCCATCATCTGAAGTCCCCAATGCTTCTTTATCAACATTTCCAACTTCTCTCTGCTCTGAGTCTCGGAGCGCAACTTCAACAACTGGTTGGATCTTATCAAAAAGGGAAAGAGGCAGGGTGATAGTTTTCCCTTCCCACATCATCTCGCGAAAGTCATCTTTAGAGTTATCACCAGAGGATTCAACATCAACGGTGTTGTGCAAAATTGCCTTGTCAGCCTGTGGGCCTTCCTCTAGAAGATTGCCAGCTGGCTTTGAAATTGGTGCTATAATCATGGGGTTTGGCTGCGGAGAAGGATCTGCCGTTGATTTCGGTACTAGCGGAAGGATTGGTGCAATCTCCATAGATGGCGCTAAATCAATCTGATTGGGAGCATTTGAAAAGAATACCATATCAGGAGCTGCATGCGAGGATCGCGCGCCCAATTGTTGCCCCTCCCCCAAATTGCGGGGATTTGAAAAATTCTCATCCGCCACGGCCGTGATCCGCTCCCGGCGCTCCGCCGTATCCTCACCTCTGTTAACTGCATGGTTAATTGGCCTCCAAAAACTCGTGCTTCCCGGCTCCGCCGAGGTCCTAGTGTTGAACAGTTGGACTGTGCCTGCCTGAACGTCCTCCACTGGGATGGGGTTGCCAAGCAATAGAACCAGAACATCATGAATATTGGTCTTCTGATCCCAAGGAGTTGCATACTTAACAGTCAAGGATTTTGCCACCAAGGAAAGGTCTTCAACCTCAAGAAGAACTAGCGCTTGGTCTCTGCTCTCAGCATTCAACATTTCTCGACTGAGGGTGATAAGCTTGCCAAAGCTTTTAACCAAGTGCTCAACTGACTCTCTATTCAACAAGTGAAAGGGGAGAAGGGGTAAATTAACCCAAATGTAAGAAGGCTTCGGCCTCAACCTTGCCCCGAACTCAGCGGACCATGGTGAAAAAATTGCATTGAAACCAGAAAAATTAAAGACCCCCTCGGCGATCGCCGCTTCCGCCTCAGTCACGGTCGGGAATTGAACATGATAAACACCATCACTGACACGCTTGAGCGTCCACCAATAACTTCTCCTTCCCCACGAAAAATTGAATGCATGTTCAAGGTCCTTCATTGGGGGGATCCGTCGTGGGTTGATCAGATGGAGGAATGCACTCGCATACAGTGTTGATAGGGCTTGGGTAATGGCATTGTTGTTGGGGAGTACGACCTCTAGCGACTCCGACCTGCTGTGGAGAGGACAATCCCGCGCCTTATGTCCAAACTTCTTGCAGTTAAAGCAGTGAAAGCCCAGTTTTCTGCATTCCGCTGCCAGATGGTCACCGTCGCCACATTTGAAGCATCTCATCTCCATTCTCCGCTGTGTTGAACGGCGTGCAGGGCGTCTCCAAAAAGAGGGTTTTGGGGGGGAAATGTTGGTGGGTTTAGGTTGAAAATATGGCTTTGGGTTGGAGAGAGAGGGTTTGTTTATGGCGGTGGGATGTGAAGTGACATTTTGAGGGGGGATTTTGGACGGTAGTGGGGGGTGGAACGGAGATCGAAGAGGCAGTTGGAAAAGGTAATGATGGGGGGGTCTGCGTGGGGGGAGTTGAAGCACCTGAGCATAGGATCTGCTCAGGTCCCGAGGGAGGGCAGCTTCTCACCTCACCTCGCTCTCTCTCTCTCTCTCTCCATTTTTATCAAAATTCTAAAAGATTAGACAAATTCTAGTGTTAAGTTTGAAAGTTCACCTTATTAGCTTAGTTGGTTAGAGTATTGTGTTAGTAATGTGAAAGTTGTATGTTCAAAACTTGCATGAGCCAATTAATTTTTTCATCATTTTTATTTTTAAAACTAATTATTTTTCACATAGCCATACATATCATTTTACAATTTTATGAATTTAATATTATTTTTCACTTAGCCCATTTATGTCACTCTATTATATTTTTTCAATGTTCTATGGTATATCATATTTATCTGTTTATGATAAATTTTTAAGTATTTACAATGAAAAAAGTAAAATGTAATATTTTGTGATATAATTACATTATATTAATAGTTGCCTTATTAGCTTAGTTGGTTAGAGTGTTGTGTTAGTAATGTGAAAGTTGCAGGTTCAAAACTTGCATGAGCCAATTAATTTTTCAATCATTTTTATTTTTAAAACTAATTATTTTTTTATATAGCCATAAATGTCATTTTACCATTTTATGAATTTAATATAATTTTTCACTTAGCCCATGTATGTCACTCTATTATATTTTTTCAATGTTCTATGGTATATCATATTTATCTGTTTATGATAAATTTCTAACCAAATTTTCAAGTGCATATGGTTATTCTACATTTTAAGCTTCTATAACTAGTATTCTCATATACATATAATCATCATCATTTCATTCTGATCGTGCGCTCTGATATATCATATTTACCTCTTTGAGATAACATATTTCATTTTTGTTGTTAGAGTTTGTCCGGGTTCATTTTGGCCACGAAGCATTTCATATAAAAAACGTACGTTATCAATTAACTTTTTTTTGGAAGCATCTATATAAATTTGTTTTTATTTATATAGTTTGGTCTCCAATGCTCCAAATTTGTTTGCATTTAAATAATTATTATTTTGTCAGCTTGCAAAAGGCCCTATTTAAGAATTTGCTTAGGGCCCCCTAAAACTCAGATACGCCCCTGAGCGCAGCTCTTCTATTTCCATTTCCATATTTTCAAATACCTAAAATATAGCATGAACGATAGTGGATGCTCTAACAAGGGTGTACTTGGCTTAAAGATAACTAAACATTGATATCAATTGTGGCTTTTGCATTACACAGAGGAAGACGAACAACCATTTATTTCTTGAATGTCATAAGAGCAAAGCTAGTCTAGTCGAGGTCCTGGGGGCACTCAGAACTAGCATCTATCCCTAGTCTTATGAGGACATGTTGATAGGTCCCAAGTTTGCTATCGAGAGACCTACAAACCCCACTGCATAAAGAAGATACAAATACAGATACCAAGGTCCAAAATAGTCTATGCCATCCAACATCCCGCAAGCGAACTGGCTACTCCTCCTCATCCATACGTAGCCTCTTCCTATAGCCCGCATAACCTGCCCAATCATGAATGAAAAGGAAATTTTTTTGCATCAGAACATAAAATCTATTGTTGATGTCACGGAAATATAAGTCATTACGATCTAGCCATAGACCACACATAGTTGCGGCCACCGCAATATCCCATACCATTCTATCATCTTTTCTAACTAAGTCTATCCTCCAGTGACCCCAAACCTCTGTGCTCGAGCTAGGACTCTCTAGACAACCAAATCCTAAACTCTCCACCTCCCAGGCAAGACTTGCCTTAGAGTAGGTAAAAATTAAGCAGGTGATTTGTATCCTCGTCAGCGTTATTACACGTTGAGCATCTAACATCAATTTGTAAGTGTCTTTTTTGCAGATTGATCTTAGACAGAATGACGTCGTTCAGCACAAGCCAAGTAAAAACTTTAACTTTCAGGGGCGCCTTGATCCTCCAGATAATGTTGGCCTCCATGCTCCGAGTTCATTCTTCATTATGCCATTTGTACATAGATGCTACCGAGAACGACTTAGACATTTCTAGATTCCAGCATATATCATCCTCTACGTCGGTTGTATAGCGTCCTTCTGATCTAACGAATAGGTTAAGGTTGGTCAACTGGTTCATACTCTCCTTTGATAACTGATCTGATCCTCAAGCGATAGTCTTCTAGTACGCCATACATCCCCCACGAGAGTATCAATATTAATCGTAGCAGCAGCCGCTTCTAGAAATATCCGAAGCAGAGATCTGTCCCTGCACCACTTGTCTTTCCAGAATCTAGTATCCTCTCCGTTTTCAATCTTGCATCCAGTATTGGTGTGGAAAATTTCCCCTACTTTAGCTACGCCCTTCCATATAACCGACGCCTTCCCGAAAATGCTCCTCCCCCCGAAACGATATTTTTTCTTATTTCAATATGTGGCAAAGGATTTACACCACCAGGTGTTGCGTCTCCTACTCATTTTCCATCACCACTTACTCATCAAGGCTTTGTTCATATCTTTCAAGTCTATTATTCCAAGTCCTCCGAATTCTTTCTTCTTGCACACTCTTCCCCATTTGACCAAGTGGAAACCTTTATTGGACTCGTCCGCACCCTTCTACAAGAATCTTCTTCTGCATTTATCTATTTTATTGATGACATATTTAGGAAATTCATAGATAGACATTAAGTACATCGGCAAGCTACTTAGCACCGAATTCAGTAGCGTGATTCTTCTCCTAGTGATAAGAATCGTCCCTTTCAGCCGGCCAATCTTTTTACAATCTTATCAATTAACGGTTGCCATCCATCTCGACGTAGCGGACCCGGTCTGATTGGTGTTCCTAAATAGATTAGGGGAAACTGACCAACCTCGCAACCGAAGTAGGTCTTGATATTGTTGATAGGGATGGATAATTGTTCGCTGATATGTAGGGCACTGCTCTTCTTTAAGTTCACATTCAATCCCGAACAAGCTTGAAAGCATTGTATCGCCACTCCAATAGCGATAATTTCATCCTCTTTAGCCGTTCCAAACATGAGAGTATTGTCTGCATACTGAAGGATAGAGATTGGATCAGGAATTCCTTTAAGATTGACTCCCTGGATAACATGTTGCTCTCTTCCCCTCTTAATCATTTCAGCCAATCCATCAGCCACCACGGCGAAAAGAAGAGAAGATAGCGGGTCTCATTGCCTAAGTCCTTTGTGACATTTGATCTCTTTTCCTAGGTGTCCACTGACCTGGACAAATGATTTCCCTCCTTGGACACACATCTTCATCCACATTCTCCACCTCAATCCAAAGCCTTTGAGTTGTAGTGCTTCGTCCACACACTCCCATTCAACTGAATCATATGCATTTTAAAAATCTAATTTTAATAGGGAGCCATCCGCTTTTTCTGTCTCCTCTATAAATAATTTCATGTGCTGATGCAATACTATCCATAATGTCCCTTCCTCTGATAAAGCCACCCTGCGATTCTCCAACCACCTCGCCCAGCTGCGGAGACAGTCTTTGGGCTAACACCTTAGAGATAATCTTAAATGATCCGTTGAGAAGACTAATCGGTCTAAAGTCCTTCACTCTAATCACCTCTTTTTTTGGAATAAGAACGATATTAGCGTAGTTGATCTTATCCAAGTTAGATGTTCCGTTGTAGACTTCCTGGAAGATATTCATGAGATCCTTCTTGATGATATTCCAATAAATTTTGTAAAAGAAAATAGGGAACTCGTCCGGACCCGGTGCTTTATCATGTCCGAGTTTATTTATAGCGTCTAGAACCTCTTCTTTCCGTAAACGTGTTCTCTAGACCGTCGCTTCCAACAATCCTTGTGGAGCTCCACATGTCTTGGGTCAGCTTGCCTCTATAAGCTTTCCTTCTTCCTAAAAGTTCGTTATATCTTTGGTCAGTGTGTTTTCTTACCAGGCCCTCGTTCTCGATCCAAGCTCCATCAACAGAAAGCCCATTAATGTGATTTTGTCTTCTTCTTCCATTTGCCACTTTATGGAAGAATTTTGTATTTGAGTCTCCTTCTTTTAGCCACTGGATCCTTGAACGTTGCTTCCAATATTGATCCTCCATGGCTGCTATGTGTTGCATTTTAATCCTGCACCTAGACAGCTCCTCCATCTCTGGACTCAGAAGGTCCCTACTTTCCTGAATGATTTCTAGTTTCTGCGCCCTTTTGTCGAACTCCTCCATCATGAGTTTGATAACCTCAAATTCTAGTTTAGCCCAGTCCTTTAATCGCTTTCGAAGCCTTCTCGTCTTTTCGATGCAAACATCAACTCCTGAGGCCTCCAAAGTAGCCTCGTTCCATGATTCATCACTGATGTTACAAATATCTGTACACATCGTCCATGCCTTCTCAAACCTGAATGGCTGCCTCCTTTTTGTTGTTCCAACGCCACAGTCTAAGGCTAGGGGAAGGTGATCAGAGGTGTACCTCGCGATAGACTTCACCATAGCTAGTTGGAAGGCGTCTTCCCATTCGGTGGAGACCAAGATTCTATCCAATTTTGCTAAGATCGGGTTGACCTGCATGTTTGTCCACGTGAATTTCCTATCTCTCGGGTCCAATTCTATAAGTTCAAGCTCATCAATAATGGAGTTAAATTTATCTTGATCAATGTGGCTAGGCCCTCTTCCTATGTGTTCGTGCTGAAATCTAGTAACATTGAAGTCACCGCCGATCACCCCCGGATCGGGCCATCTTCTTCTAATATCTATCAGCTCGATCCAGAGTTGTCCTCGCAGTCTCGAGCCAGAGACCGTAGTTACCACATGCTCTCAGTCATCACTTCTTCTTCTAATTTTAATTGATACCATAAAATCCCCAATCAGTTCCTCTAGAATCTCAAAGGATCTCCTACCTCGAGGTCCACATGTTGCTCGATCATGTTAGGAGCTTGACGATGTTCTTTTTTTTATCTAGATCCACCGTATTACATGAATCCAAATCAAAGGGGCTAGATATCTTCTGAGAGAGATATATAGCGAGCGACAAGATATTTCTTATCGATCACATGAATATGAAAATTATTTGATCCTCCACTAATTTTTTTATGGTGATTCATAAGTTGAATTAAAAAGATTTTAGTTGTTTGTGAGTTTAGTTCATCCGCGTGTCTATATCAATCACCCAATATAGAAGATTTCTCTCAATCTGCCAAAAAAACGATATGCTCAGAAGAAAGAACTTATTATTAGGACCGAGTATTTTTTTTAAAATTTTTTTATTTATGGTGAAGTATGTGTGTATATGTGCCACCTTTGGAGGCTTAGCATTCTCATTCTTCATGTCGGTATTTAGAAAAAGACTTTGATTTGTTATTATCATTTCTGTAATTTCACTTCCTACTACATGTTGTTTATTTGCTTATGTATGTACTCTATAAAATTCAGCATCATACGTTTGGTACAGTTGGTTTGATTAACATTTTCATAGTACACACTCTTTTCCTTTTTTGTTAGTTAACTCAGAAATTAACCAGAGATTAGTTGGAGAGAAGCATCAAAGGATTTCCAAAAGTATATGCTTCATATCATATGCAACTGCCAACTATGTGACAGAAATATTAATAAATAGACATCTTAATTATAACACTGATGAGCGTGACTTATAGTGAGATAAAGCCGAATACCTTCAGGCTCGAGCTCGGCTCGTTTACGAAACGAGCTCAATTTTGAGCTCAAGCTCGGTTCGAGCCGAGCTTTGACCGAGCTTTGATCATATTCGAACTGAATAGCTCGCGAGCTTAGCCTACTACCAAAAAAAAAAAAAAAAAAAAAAACAACTCGAGCTTGGCTCGTTTACGAAACGAGCTCGGTTTTGTGCTCGAGCCGAATAGTTCAATTCGTTTGCAGCCCTAGATAAAGGCACATAATATGTATTGAAAATTTGAAAGCAGTGATGTTTTTATTTTTATTTTTAGGGTTTAAATAAACTCAATCATTTTTGAACTTTGTCTCGAAACTTCAAAATATATACATATGAGAAAAGTGAGCCTCATATAGAGTATGAGAAAATTTTCCTCATACAAAGTGATTATACTCACTTGGTGGGGCCATTATGGAAGATCCACTCCGTTCATCATATTTATCATGCTAATGGATGTATGTGTTAAAAAAATCAAGTGGTTTGGAAGTCATTCACGCGTGCATCATGTGGTTGAAAAATGAACGATTCACAATAATATAAATCGAACACAAATTAGACCCGCATGATGCATGGATGAATGACATCCAAACAACTTGATTTTTTCTACACTTACATCTATTAGCATAATAAACATGATGGACGGAGTGAACCTTCCATAATGGTCCTACCAAGTGAGTATAATGACTTTGTATGAGGAAAATTTTCTCATACAAATATGAGGCTCATTACTCTCACTCTCTCTCTCTCCACACACACACACACACTCACACACACACACACACACACCAGATTTGTCTGTGGTGCCTACGACATGTCTTCGAAACGATACAATATATAAAAAACCTTGTAAACAGTAAAACAAGAAATATGTAGCTCAAGTTTGCATAGCAAGACAATAATTAGTTGTAAATAAAAGTCATTATTTTCAATAGTATATATGTTGAAAAGTAATTATAAATAAGGTATAAAATTCAACTTCTTAGAAATTTAAGGTGTAAAATTCAACTTCTTCGATATTTGCTAATTTTAATATAACATGAGCAATAAAAAGCATTAAAAATTTGAAAATTTACAAACCTGAAATATGAAAATCTAAATTTTTAAGGAAATAAAGAGAGAATGAGAGACCGTTAATTTTGTTTCAATTGAAGGGGAACCACTTGATAACTTTTTTTTCTAATTGTCCTGTGTTTTATTATATAGATATATATATGTTCACTTTCTTAATGCACAGCTCTCATTCGTTCTTGACATCTTGTAATAATAATGTCGATCGATATTCAGAGAACAGCAACAAATGGAGATAGAAAGCACATCCAAGTTCGATATATAGAGACAAACATTCACACAGGACCGTGAAGAATGTACGAAAAGGAGAAGCTAGCCATGCACGTACGACAAAGGCTTAATCACAAAAGAAAACAAACTCATATATATATATATATATGAGCATGTTTGTTATTCTTAATTAACAATACTCGATGGAATTGTAAAACTATTTAGAGGAAACGGTGGTGCCCTTCAGAGTGTTTCTCCTCTTTCTTGGCTTCCTTCTTCTCGTGTTTCTCCTCTTTCTTGGCATCCTTCTTCTCGTGCTTCTCGTGGAAAGTGTACGCAGCTCCTCCTACTGCGACAGCAGCTGCAATGTCCTTCTCCACCTTGTGTTTGTGACCATTGTCGGGGTCCTTCTTCGCCCTATGCTTCTCGTACTGTAATTAACAATTTTCAATTAATTTAACTGTTTATTTCTCAATCCATAATTCTTATAACATAATTCAATGAAAACTAAAAAAAGTTTTGAAAATGAGTAGGACAGCTCATTATCTATAATTCTATAATTCAAAGCACTTGTGGAAGATTTTTTGTGTATATTATTTTTTTATGCCCAATCAAACTAGGTTGTAATATACAACTTCACGTAGCTTGTATGCTGGTCGATATCATGTGAAACAGCATCTACAGTCGTTTGCTATTTTTGCCACTTTCTCATTTTAAGAGAAATGAGCATCTGTTATCGTTTGCTATTTTGTCATATTTTAGCAAAAACGCTACAGTCGCTTCCCATATTTGAGAAACAAAATTGACGATTCTCAAATTATAGGGGACGGAACAACTATTTTATTTTAATTTTTTAATATGATCAAACGAATATGTTGTTTCGTCTGGTTTTTTTTTATTTATAAAATGATCAGAGGTACATGTTGTACCGTTTGGAGAAAAAAACCCGTAAAACGTCGAACGGAACATGTTGTCCCGTTTGGAGCCAATTTTGTTGGCTTCAAACGGGACAACATGTCCCGTCCAGCCCATTTGATGAATTTAGCCCACTTAATTATAGGTTAATCTTAGGTTAGTGTATTAATTAGGTAGCTTAGTATATATTATAATATTTAATTTATTTAATTAACCTATTTTAATATCTAATTATTAGTTAATTAACTATAAGAAAAAAGAGAGGAAAAAAACGAACGTAACAAGATGTTCTGTCCAACCTCCGTTTTTAATATTTCTTTCTCAAATTATAGCAAATGACGACTGCAACAAATTGTAATTTTTGCTATATGTTATTTTGTCATATTCTCATATTTGAGAAATACCATTGTGGATGCTCTCAGTACAGCAAAACTTCATACTTATGATAAAAAAAAAAGTTGATGGTTTTAGTACTTTTATTGGAACTAACTATGTTTGGGTAGAAATATACTGTTAGGACCAAAAGTTCATACCAGAGTGAAACCGGTTGCAGCGCCGGTGCCCATTTCGCCGAGGTGCTCCTTATGCTTGTGCTGCTTCTCCTCCTTCTCATGGTCCACAGGGCCTGAATCCTGCTCCTTGTGGTGGAACGGGTGGTGGTGGTGCTTCTCCCCGGCCATTGGATTGGAAAAATGAACGGCTGTGATTTAAAGATTTAGAGGACAATACTTGAGATTGATGGTTTGATATGGTGAGCATTTGTGGGCATTTATAGGCTCTGAAATTTGAAGCAACACATGGATGGCTATTGTTTATAAAACTATTAATTTACACGTGCAATGCACGTTTTAATAATTTCAAAAAATAAAAATACAAACTCTGACATATGAAGAATTTGAACCGGAAACCTCATTTATATTAGTTATGTACGTACGGTGCACAGTAAAATGACAAAATAACAAATGACATGGTGTTTAGAGATTAGAGATTAAGATTAATTTAGAGCGGGATTAATTGATAATTAAAGGTCTTACTTATTAGGTGGCCTAATAATTCATGGAAGAATGGTGTTTTTGAAAATTATTAATTGTGGGACCCATTTTCCTTAGCTGTTCAATGATAGATATTTATGAGCATATCGTTGTCAATGATAGATATTTATGAGCATTTGGGGGATAAGATCATAAGAAAGATCAGGAGAGTTAAAAGTTTAAAATTATTTTTAATTTTTTTTTTGGAAGAAGCGATTTGGCACTGTTTGTTCAAATTATTATTAGAAAATATAATATTACTAGATTTGTCCGTGGACACGTGCTTACGGCACGTTTCCGTAAACGATGCAGCATATAGAAAGTCATGTAAGAGCATATGTAGTCGTTTTCTATATATGCAAAAAAAAGGGAAAAGCGTATGTAGTCGTTTTCTAAATATCTATATTTGGCAAAAGTTTTGACAATATGCATATTATAGAAATGGGAAGATGATATGCCGTTTGAGGAAAAAAACCCATTTTTTTAGTGGACGGGAAATGATATGTCGTCTGGAAAAAATAAAATTTAAAAAAAAACAAAAATTGGAAGAGACGACAGATGTTATGCCGTTTGAGAAATTAAAAAAATTTAAAAAAATTAAAAATGCATAGACGGCAGATGTTCATCTATTTGAGAATGGCCCACATTTTTTTTTGGAAGAAGCTATTTGGCACTATTTGTTCAAATTATTATTATAAAATATAATGTTATGTTCACAAGTGCGGTTTAATTTTCGTGCAAGTGTGGGTCTCTTTATAGAGGACCTGGATCCGGATCTGGACTTGAAGTTAGGTGGTATGTGGCTATGGTCTAGAGGTTGTTGTCCAACCCGGACCTAGATTTGTTAAATGCGCAAAAGTTAGCAAGATCTGGTAGATTAATATATGAGAAAAATGAGACTCATATCTGTATATACAAAAAATTCTTTTACAAAATGGTTATACACACTTTGCGGAATCCATATAGAAGATCCACTCTGTTCATCATATTTATCATGCCACAATATATATATATATATATAAATATATATATATATATAAATATATATATATATATATATATATATATAGGGGTCGGTTCGGGTGAGAACCAACCCTGGGGTGAGAACCTAAGGGCCTATCCCAGCCATTCATCTGTGTAATCTTAATGGTCAAGATTTTTTAAAATTAAACAATAAGATTAATTAATTTTTGTATTAAGATGTCAATCCCTTTAATTAAGGGATGGGGACCGCGTAATAAAAGGAATAATTATAAATTGTCTTTTTTTGTGTGCGACGGTTAAGGCAAATTTGGTCAAACTGGAGAGAGAAATAATTTATTCCCGTAAAATATTGGAGAAGATTTTGTTTCCCAAATATATGTTTTACAGTTGCTTTTAACTTCAGTTGCTATTTATAGTATTCCTTCACCAATTTCAGTTGCTATTTATAATTATTTCAGTTGCTATTTATAATTTATACAGTTGCTATATATATGTATTACAGTTGCTATATATATGTATTTCAGTTGCTATATATATGTATTTCAGTTGCTATATATATATATTACAGTTGCTTTTAACTTCAGTTGCTAAAAAAGGAAAAAACATTATGGTTCTTTTGTATACTAATGAAAAGAACCATAATGTTAATTAGCAACTGCAAATCAACTGCATAAAAACTCAAAAAAAAAATAGCAACTGTAAATAGCAACTGTAAATAGCAACTGTAATAACTATAAATAGCAACTGAAATAACTATAAATAGCAACTGCATAGCAGTTAATTAGCAACTGCATATCAACTTCATAAAAACTCAAAACAAAATAGCAACTGCATAGCAATTAATTGGCAATTGCATAGCAACTAGATAGAAAATCAAAACAAAATAGAATCTGCATAGCAATTATTTAGAAACTCAATTTTTCAAGTAAATAGCAACTGCATAGTAATTAATAGTTATAAATAGCAACTACATAGCAACTGCATAGTAAACAAAATCAAAACAAAATAGCAACTATAATAATTATAAATAGCAACTGTAATAACTATAAATAGCAACTGTAATAACTATAAATAGCAACTGCATATCAACTGCATAAAAACTCAAAACAAAATAACAACTGCTTAGCAATTAATTAGCAATTGCATTTATTCCTTCAGCAATTTCAGTTGCTATTTATAATTATTTCAGTTGCTATTTATAATTTATACAGTTGCTATATATATGTATTACAGTTGCTATATATATGTATTTCAGTTGCTATATATATGTATTTCAGTTGCTATATATATGTATTACAGTTGCTTTTAACTTCAGTTGCTATTTATAGTATTCCTTCACCAATTTCAGTTGCTATTTATAATTATTTCAGTTGCTATTTATAATTTATACAGTTGCTATTTATAATTATTACAGTTGCTATTCGAGAAGATTTTGTATCCCAACTTAATAGTAACTTCAGAATCATCACCAATTCGTTCCTTCACCAATTCGTTCACTATATAGCAACTGACTGTATTGTAAGTAGATACAATAGCAACTTCAGTTGCTATTTATAATTTTAACTTCAGTTGCTATTTATAATATTCCTTCACCAATTTCAGTTGCTATTTATAATTATTTCAGTTGCTAATTATATGTGATCTACATTCCTTTTAAATAAAATAAAAAAGGCAATATATGTTGCCTAATAATCTGTGATCTTTCATTCCTTTTATTACGCGGTCTCCATCCCTTAATTAAAGGGATTGACATCTTAATGCAAAAATTAATTAATCTTATTGTTTAATTTTAAAAAATCTGTCTAATATCTTCATTCCTTTTATTATGCGGTCCCCCACGCTTAATTAAAGGGATTGACATCTAAAATCAAAAATTAATTAATCTAATTAATTATAACAGATAACATCTAGACCGTTAATATTAGTCAGATGGATGGCTGGGATAGGCCCTTAGGTTCTCACCCGAACCTCTCTCTCTCTCTCTCTCTCTCTCTCTCTCTCTCTCTCTCTATATATATATATATATATATATATATATATATATATATATATATATTTTAACCATATGATGCATGGATGAATGACCTTCAAATCACTTATTTTTTTTCTACACATATCTATTAGTATGATAAATAAAATGAACGGAGTGGATCTTTTATGAAGGCCCACCCAGTGAGTATAATTATTTTATGTGAGAAAAATGTTCTCGTACAAATCTGATGCCAAGTCCGTCTCCCTCCCCCCCCCCCCCCCCCAAAAAAAAAAAACAAAACAAAACAAAAAAACACAAAAAAATCACACTATTGGTAATCTTAAAAACCCTAAAAAAATATTATTTGGCCCTCCTAAATTAGGTTTTATTGATAGCCACCTAAAATTTGTGAAAAGAATCATACATATTTATATATAGTTATAGGATTTTTCTCTGGCCCTCTCGGTAAAATTGTGGTGAATCCGCCCCTGATTAGATAGTGAAATAACCTTAGATGATTTAGAATCGTAGATAATTTGAATATATTGGATATATGGTCTCCACACATACCTTGTGTAGGCTCAATGTCTTTATATTGTACAGAACTTGTACTTTGCCGTTCTTATTGGCTTTGTAGTTGTACTAAAGCAGGAGATTATCTTTAATATTGATATTTCTAGGAATTTGCTCCTTCTCTTTTCTAGCATATCCAATAATTGACTAAGTTTTAGGTTCATAGATTTGTGTAGTTTTTAATGTTCCATGTTCTTTGATTGGTAGGGTTGTTTTAAGTTCAATCTGATAATAGTTTTTAGTCCTTGGTGGATTGGGGAGAGAACGACACACCCTCATTCTTAGTTATAAGAAACAGTATAGATTAAAACAAGAATAGTTACTTAATTAAGCATAGACCTGATATTAAATGAACTCGACGTGTCATTAGTCACCATAGTAGTATTAAGGGTGGTATACCATACCGTACCGTATCATAATTACTCTACCATCTACCGTACCGGAATATTTGGTACATAAATTTCTCTACCATTACCGTGCCAAGATTTTCGTACTACCGAGTTCGGTACTACCGGAATATCGGTACGGTATTGATAATACCATGGTTCTACCGGACATCAATTAGCTTAAAAAATTAACATTCATATAAATGGCAAAAGAAGGATAAATAAGCTCAACATCTATATAATAAAACACAAAGAAAGCTATCAAGTGGCTCTCATTCAATCCCCCCAAAATCAATGGCCCAAATCTAACCTCACAAAACACATTTTTCCTCCCAAAAGTTTCATCCCAAAATTCAAATTCAAATCCCTTCCAAAACAACTCCTTTATTTATTTAATTACTCTCTCTCTCTCTCTCTCTCTCTCTCTCTCTCTCTCTCTCTCTCTCTCTCTCTCTCTCTCTCTCTCTCTATATATATATATATATATACTTATGGAAACATGGACTTTATACCTCAATTCATAATTATTTTTCAACATATACTAATGAAAACACGGACTTTTATTTACAACTAATTATTGTCATAGTATTCAAACTTGAGCTTTATAATTGTTGATTTACTGTTTATAAGACTTTTCATATGTTGTATCGTTCTGAATACGTGCCGTAGGCACGTGCCCACGGGCAAATCTAGTAAATATATATATGAAGAAGTTTCAACATAAATAATTAAATATATATATATGTAGAAGTTCCAATAATCAGCCAATGTCAATTCTCAAACAAGACTCAGCTAACGGTCCATAATTTAGTCTAACATCTGTGTTTCCAGAGCCCAATCACTAGCAGTACCAAATTATATAAGTTTCTGTTTAACAATGAAGGAAGAAATCATCACAAAACTCCATTGAAATAACTAATATCTTTAGGTATGTTCCTTTCAAAAAACTCTAGAATTCTCACACAAAACAAATTAAACACATACAGGAACAGAGAAATACCAGCACGAATAGTATACAGAAACATACAGTTCAACTAATTAACTGGAAACAGATTCACATAAAAAAATTATCCTCACAGACAAACATACATTACCTGATATAGTGATAAAGAATCGATACAAAATTTAAGATCATGGATACAAAAAAACATCAACATCGCCTTCTCATCCCCTAAATAGTTAAACTCTCAATAAAAGAATTAGCTAAAGACCTTTTCTGCCCAATCCTTAATCCACCCAGGCCAAATAACAAATCAGGGTTGTAGACTTTATTGTTGTACAATATCAGAGATGTATAAGTTTCAGTATAATGTATCTTTATGTATGAAAATTGTTAGAACCCGATTTTATAAATATGAAAAATCTGAACAGCGATTGCGAAGAACTGAAATGCAGAAACTAAAAACAGAAAACGAAAGACTTTGCACAGAGTCGAGATTGAGAATCTCACTTCTTAAAGCAGAATTCGCCCCGTAATGTGACGGTGGCTGGCGAATTGCTTCCCAGGATACAACTGTACCTTCTCTGAAGAGCAGCACCCTTACTTCAGACCTTCAGCGAACTGGTGTCTGTGATGTACTCTCAGTTGACACTGAGAAGAAGAAGAAGAAGAAGAAGAAGAAATAAAAACACTAACTGTCTGTAAGACTTTGTCTGGATACAGCAGTCTTTTATAAAAGACAAATGGAGACTGGAGACTTTTCAGAAGCCATTACTCTGTAACAGCAGAGTAATGGAGACTCTTCAGATTCATAACTAGTGAGCCATTACTCTGCTGTTACAGAGTAATAGGTACCAGTTACCGAATCTGAAAAGCCTTATCACTTCAGTAGGGAAAAAGTTTTTGTCTGGACAAAAAAAAAATTAAGCCAGACCAGACCGAACCGAACTGAGCCGAGCCCGGGGCCGGAGTGAAACCGGGGCGGGCCGGAGCCGGCGCGCGCGCCCGTGTGTTTGTCATTTTGGCTAAATCCTCTCTCCACTACACGTTAGTGGTAACCCCCGGGCCACGCCTCTTTAGTCCAGTTTTCTAGTATATATACTAGTAAAAAACTTTCCCAATTTCCGATATGGGACTATCCATTTTTTCCAAGTTGCCAAGTTAGTACATTTCAAGTACCCAACTTCGGACCAACATTTCTGTTGCCGCTAAATTCGGTGTGGGGGCAAACAGATGAATTTGTGGGTTCGAGGAAAAACCTGAATAGCGAAACCAAACCTGACCCGTCGTTGACTGATCGTTGACTCCCGCCGTTAACCTGCAAAAAGTGCGAGACACCGGGGGGGATCCCGGCGACGCACCCTCCGACGCTCAAGTCAGTAATCAGAAATGATTAAGAAAGAGCGTAAATTGAGAAAATACTGATTACCTCTCAACGGAGATGGATGGGGGGTATTTATAGGCGTCTTAGGGACTGGTTTTAGGAATGTAATCCCCGTGATTAGATAAGGAATATTCCTCGTAATCAGATAAGGCATGTAATCTGATAAGGTATATTTCCTGTAATCAGTTAAGGAATTTAATCCCTAATCCCCAGTGAAAAGATAGATGTGAATCATGGCCGTTGATTTAGATCTAATCAGGGACCTTGATTGTATCTTGCTGGACCGGGCATGCAGCGGGTTGGAACTCGTACCCAGTTGACGTGGATCCGTTCATGAGTTATTGGGCTTTGAATAAAGACCCAATTCCCATTTCAGACCCGTTTGTAGGCGAAATTACCGTTTTACCCCTGAGCTTTAAGATTCGTGTCCGATGTGAACGGTCCCGATTTAATCCTATTTTTAGCCATATCACGAGCCCCCCACTCCCGAAGACTGAGTTTGATCAGCCTTTGAGGAGTAGTTTTACTGTTTTAATGGCGTACGGGATTTTATCGGTGTTCTTAAGGGAGTTTGGATCTTGCTCGGGGGTGTAACGGTGTTATTCTGGGCTTGTAAAATACCCAAAAATGTCCTCAGAATTTTATGGATTCTTGGTGATTTTTCCAGATTTTTCTGAATTTTTCCTCATTTTTTTGAATTTTTTATTCATTTTCCGAATTAAATAATTAATTATCAAAAATATTAAACAATTATTCTAATTAAATAATTATATTTTTCAGAATTTAAAATAATTTTTCTGAATTTATAATTATTTTTTAGAATTTTTATTTAATTTTTTCGATTTTTAAACATTTTTTCGGATTTTTCGAATAATTAAAACAAATAAATAAATAAATAAATAAATTTAATATTACCTGGACACGTGGCGCGATCGTGTGCGTTGATCACGATCAAGCGAGCGCGCATCGGGAGGAGAAAGGGGGAGACCATTTTTTGGTGTAACATGATCGGTGGCACGTGTGTTCGGCAAAGTGGCCGAAGTCTACGTGGGTGCCACGTGGCGAAGTCAACAGTTGACCCCCCCCCCCTTTTTTTTTTTTTCTTCTTTGTTGCGCTGCTGCTGCTCTTCTCTTTCTCTTCTCCTTTCCTCTTCTTCGTTCTACTTCGTCTCTTTTTCTCCGCCTTCGACCGTCTACATCCTCGTCTTCTTCTCTCAACTTCGACCGCGAACTCTAAGACGGAGCAGAGATTCGCGATGGAGCTCGTCTGAGGCGAGGGGCTCGAAGCTTTGGAGTTTGGAGACAGTGGAGGCGGTGAAGGAGTTTGGCGGCGATGAGCTCGGCTGTCGAAGGAGAGAGCCTCGACGGTGAGCTCGGAGACTTGTCGAGACGGCCTCGAACTCGATGAAGAGGGGGCTCGTCGGAAGTAGATGGCGAAGGCATAGCGTGAGTTCGGAGGTGAAGCTCGTCGACGGTGGTCATCGAATGGAGCTCGGAGCTTCGTCGAGGAAGTGGGCTCGATGGAGGAGCTAGCTTCGGCGGAGCTCGTCAGAGCCATGGGGATGGGCGGCGACGGTAGAGCTCCGCGAAGGAGGTGGCGAGCTCGTCGGGCATGGAGCTTCGCCGTGGCTGACCGCGATGCCGAGCTCCGACATCTCCTCAAGCTCCCCCCTACTCGCAGTCGTCACTATCGAGCTCCACGAGCTCGGCGACGATGCGAGCTCGGCAGATGAACTCGCCAACGAAGCGAGCTCGGCAGATGAAGCTTCGTGATGAGTTCGAAGCTCTTGCAGGTGGCGGAGACTGTGAGCTCGGCGATGGGGGCTGTGCTTGAAGATGGAGGTGCGAGTTCGGCGTCGGTGGTTGATGAAGATGGAGCTCGGCCATGGAGGTTGATGAAGCTTTGTGATGAGTTGGCGACGGCACGGTGGTGTCGAAGTTGAGGAGAGCTCGGTTGTGGTCGGAGCTCGGCATTGGCGATGGAGTGAAGCTTGATGGAGGAGGTAGCCGGCGAGGTCGAGTTCGCGCGAAGATGGGTTCGGCCATGAAGCTGGAGGCGTGGTTGAGCTCGCGAGAAGGTGACGAGCCTGCGTTTTTGTTTTTGTTCCCCTGGTTTGTTTTGTTTGGTTTTTTGCTTGGGTTTTGGCGCCAAACATAGGAGGAGAGAGAAGGAGGGGGTGACGTGGCGGTTTGGTTTGGGTTCGGGTCCTCTTAATGGTCCGAACCCGGCCCCTTGTGCTCTCCTCCCTTTTTTTCGTGGGTCTTGTGCTGAGAGCGTTCGGCGGCTGGTGCCGAACTCAACTGGTGCCGAACTCAAGCCCGTAAAACGGTCGGTGGCAAGAACGCTCGGCAGCGGGTGCCGAACTCAAATGCGCCGAACTCAAGCCCGTAAAACGGTCGGTGGCAAGAACGCTCGGCAGCGGGTGCCGAACTCCAATTTTTCCTGCAGAGTTCTTCTTGATATTCCCGGTGCTACGGAGGTCGGCTCGGGGCGTGCGACCCCTTGTTTCGAAGCTAATTCGGATATCTACAACTTCTCTTTAGGAGTGTGATGAAGATTCACCCTCCTTCATGGTCAAAATAGCCTCGCAACATCCTTGTCTGCCGAGGTTTGAGACTTGTTAATTTTTTGGTGGTCTTGACTGAGAGTGTTCCGAACTCAATTGTGCCGAACTCAAATGTGCCGAACTCAAGCCCGTAAAACGGTCGGTGGCAAGAAGGCTCGGCAGCGGGTGCCGAACTCCAATTTTGCCTGCAGATTTCTTCTTGATATTCCCGGTGCTACGGAGGTCGGCTCGGGGCGTGCGACCCCTTGTTTCGAAGCTAATTCGGAGATCTACAACTTCTCTTTAGGAGTGTGATGAAGACTCACCCTCCTTCATGGTCAAAATAGCCCCGCAACATCCTTGTCTGCCGAGGTTTGAGACTTGTTGATTTTTTGGTTGTCTTGACTGCCGAACTCAAGCCCGTAATACGGTCGGTGGCAAGGACGCTCGGCAGCTGGTGCCGAACTCGAATGTGCCGAGGCTTGAGACTTAGAAATTTTTTGGAGATCTTGGCTGCCGAACTCAAGCCCGTAATACGGTCGGTGTCAAGAACGCTCGGCAGCGGGTGCCGAACTCGAATGTGCCGAGGCTTGAGACTTAGAAATTTTTTTGGAGATCTTGGCTGCCGAACTCAAGCCCGTAATACGGTCGGTGTCAAGAACGCTCGGCAGCGGGTGCCGAACTCCAATTTTCCCTGCAAAGTTCTTCTTGATATTCCCAGTGCTACGAAGGTCGGCTCGGGGCGTGCGACCCCTTGTTTCGAAGCTAATTCGAAGATCTACAACTTCTCTTTAGGGGTGAGATGAAGATGTACTGGGAAGACCCACGTAAGAGTCATGGGAAGACCCACTCTTTGAGGTTAGCAGAGCGAAGAGCTCGGCTCCGGAGGAGAGCCGTTTGTGCTTCGAACTCGCTGAGAAGAGGTCCGCTTCGAAGGAGAACGGAGCGAAGAGCTCGGCTCTGGAGGAGAGTCGTTTGTGAGACGTGTGAGGAGGAACTATAGGAGAGAGTTGTGCTCCGAACTCGTCGAGGAGAGCTCCGCTTTGGAGGTGAGCGGAGTGAAGAGCTCGGCTCTGGGAGAGAGCCGCTTGGCCGGCGAGTTTGAGGAGCAACTCTAGGGGAGAGTTGCGAGCTCCGAACTCGTTGAGAAGAGGTCCGTTTCGGAGGCAAGCAGAGCGAAGAGCTCGGCTCCGGAGGAGAGCCGTTGGTGCTTCGAACTCGCTGAGAAGAGGTCCGCTTCGAAGGAGAGCGGAGCGAAGAGCTCGGCTCTGGAAGAGAGCCATTTGTGAGATGAGTTTGAGGAGCAACTCTTGGGGAGAGCTGTAGCTCCGAACTCGTTGAGAAGAGGTCCGCTTCGGAGGCGAGCGGAGGGAAGAGCTCGGCTCTGGAAGAGAGCCATTTGTGAGATGAGTTTGAGGAGCAACTCTGGGAGAGAGTGGCGAGCTCCGAACTCGTTGAGAAGAGGTCCGTTTCGGAGGCAAGCAGAGCGAAGAGCTCGGCTCCGGAGGAGAGCCGTTGGTGCTTCGAACTCGCTGAGAAGAGGTCCGCTTCGAAGGAGAGCGGAGCGAAGAGCTCGGCTCTGGAAGAGAGCCATTTGTGAGATGAGTTTGAGGAGCAACTCTTGGGGAGAGCTGTAGCTCCGAACTCGTTGAGAAGAGGTCCGCTTCGGAGGCGAGCGGAGGGAAGAGCTCGGCTCTGGAAGAGAGCCATTTGTGAGATGAGTTTGAGGAGCAACTCTGGGAGAGAGTGGTGAGCTCCGAACTCGTTATTTAAGTGAGGGTATCAACAGTTGTGGGAGCAATTCCGAATGGCGATCTACTTCTAGCTCGCTTAACAGTGAACTTGCGAAGTAGAATCGAGCCGAGTGTTGGACTCCGGAACCATCGTTAGAAAAGTTCAACGGCTGTGGGAGCAATTTCGAATGGCGAACCACTTCCAACCCGCTGAAGAGCAAGTTATTCGAAGCAGAATCGAACCAAGTGTTGGACTCCGGAACCATCGGTAGAGTTATTCAACGGCTGTGGGAGCAATTTCGAATGGCGAACCACTTCCAACCCGCTGAAGAGCAAGTTATTCGAAGCAGAATCGAACCAAGTGTTGGACTCCGGAACCATCGGTAGAGTTATTCAACGGCTGTGGGAGCAATTTCGAATGGCGAACCACTTCTAACCCGCTTAAGAGCAAGTTATTCGAAGCAGAATCGAACTAAGTGTTGGACTCCGGAACCATCGGTAGAGTTTAGTGAGTTGCGGGAGGAGCCATGTAGAAGAAGCTGGACTCCGAACCCACCATTTAAGAGAGTCGCGACTCGGAGAGATAGAGAAGCAAGAGCAATAATTTTCAATGAAAAGATGTAAAGTTTTATTGAAATAGATTAAGTGGCTGCTCCAATAGGGCGAGCCATTATTACATGCTGTTGGCCGAGTTACAAGCATCGGCCTTATTGAAAATCAGAATCCTACTTCTACAATAAGGTGAAGACCTCTTGGGAGGAGCTGAATCTTGAAGCTCGGCGGGCCTTTCTGTTCGTTCGGAAGAGGAGATGATCAGGGGAGGAGCTCGGCACCCTCTTTTCGGACGAACTTGATCAGGTGCCCCCGTTGTATGAGTTCTTCGATCTCTTCCTTGAGAGCCCGACAATTATCCGTGTCGTGGCCGTGGTCCCTGTGAAAGCGGCACCACTTATCTTTGTCCCTCTTCTTACCAGGGGTATTCATTCTAGGGGGAGCGCGGAGTAGTCCTTCGTTGTCTACCTCCATAAGAACTTCTGATATGTTGGCAATGAGGGGGGTGAACTTCTCAAACCGAGGAGTCGGGCGACGCTGTCCATTGTTGTCCTTCTGGGATTTTTGGGACCCCTCTTCACTTGTGTTCTTCCGTTTGTTCCCGAAAGATGTCTCCTCCAGAGAAAGGGTGTCGAGGGCTTCTTCGGCCCGAATGTACTTTTCACACCTGAGAAGGAGGTCGGCAAAGTCCTGTGGAGGCTTCTTAGCAAGAGAGGAACGGAGGCTGGAATTGAAGACATTGGATTGGAAGGCGGCCGTTGCGACGGATTGGTCGAGGGAAGCTATAGACCTGGCTTCAGCTGTGAACCTCTTCACATAGTCTCTCAACTTCTCACCCTCCTTCTGGTTAAGGTAGAGTAGCGAAATGCTGGTCTTTTCAGTTCGGCGACTACTCACGAAGTGGGTGATGAAGAGTGTTTCGAACTGCTCGAAGGAGAATATGGAAGACGGTGCGAGGCGGGAGTACCATTCTCGAGCTGGGCCCTTCAGTGTTGCGGGGAAGGTCTTGCAGAGGAGGGCATCGGAAGCTTGATGGAGGAGCATCAGAGTCTTAAAACTCTCTATGTGATCAACGGGGTCAGTTTCTCCGGTGTAAATCTCGAACTGGGGAGGTTTGAACCCGAACGGCACAGGTGCATCCACTATGGTTCGGGAGAAAGGAGGTCTGCTAGGACGAAGAGTTCTCCCCCTGAGCTCTTCTTCTCGGTTTATCTGACCCAGGCGCCTCTCTACCTCATGAAGACGGCGATACATGGCGTCGTCCCTCCGACGGTAATCAGCCGAGCCTCTAGACTCGTCTTCGTAGGAGGGAGAGAGAGGGCTACGGCGATGGTAACTTCGGGAGCGACGAGGACTTGGGGTACACCGGGAGTTGGTAGGAGCGGGACGATGAGATGGGGACCGTCGGCGAGGGCTTCGGACTGGAGGAGGGGACGGGGCCTTCGGCTCATTAGGGTTTTGACGGAGGTTGAGTGCCTGTTGTACCATTGCTTGGAACTGCTGGAACTCGGCACGGGTGATTGGTGCCTCATTGTTCCTGGGCCGTTGCCGATCTGCGGGGGAGTGCCTCCTTCTGTAATGCTCGGGGGACTCCCTCCTTCCCCTTCGGGCAGGGGATCTTCTGTAGTCTCGGCGGTGAAGGGATCGCTCACCCAGACGTCGCTGGCGGGAGGCTCCCTCTCGGGCCCGCTTCTCGTCTAGACGGTGGCGTAAGTCCTCCACCTTCTGCCGGTTTTGTGGATTGTGAGAGGCCATAGAATCCGTAGAGGCTTTGTGTATGGAGACGCGGTCTTGATGGAGAGGTTGCTTCATGCGGGAGCCCCCCGCACCGGCATTCTGAGGACCGGTGGGACGCTTGGGGGGTTCCTGATTCTGAAGAGGAGGCTGATCTTGTTGAAGAGGGTCCTCCACCTGAGGCGGGGGTTGTCCCTGCCGCGGAGCAGATTGGACGGGGACTACCTCTTGCTGATCGGCGGGGTTGGGCCCGCGGTTGGACCCTCTAGATCTGACTTTTCTGGGAGGCATGGCTGGAGAAGAACTAGTCGACGAGGAAGAGGCGGAGGCTATTCGTATGGTTTTCCCACAGACGGCGCCAATCTGTTGCCGCTAAATTCGGTGTGGGGGCAAACAGATGAATTTGTGGGTTCGAGGAAAAACCTGAATAGCGAAACCAAACCTGACCCGTCGTTGACTGATCGTTGACTCCCGCCGTTAACCTGCAAAAAGTGCGAGACACCGGGGGGGATCCCGGCGACGCACCCTCCGACGCTCAAGTCAGTAATCAGAAATGATTAAGAAAGAGCGTAAATTGAGAAAATACTAATTACCTCTCAACGGAGATGGATGGGGGGTATTTATAGGCGTCTTAGGGACTGGTTTTAGGAATGTAATCCCCGTGATTAGATAAGGAATATTCCTCGTAATCAGATAAGGCATGTAATCTGATAAGGTATATTCCCTGTAATCAGTTAAGGAATTTAATCCCTAATCCCCAGTGAAAAGATAGATGTGAATAATGGCCGTTGATTTAGATCTAATCAGGGACCTTGATTGTATCTTGCTGGACCGGGCATGCAGCGGGTTGGAACCCGTACCCAGTTGACGTGGATCCGTTCATGAGTTATTGGGCTTTGAATAAAGACCCAGTTCCCATTTCAGACCCGTTTGTAGGCGAAATTACCGTTTTACCCCTGAGCTTTAAGATTCGTGTCCGATGTGAACGGTCCCGATTTAATCCTATTTTTAGCCATATCAATTTCTCATTCATACGGAATTTGTTTTTGGCAAGTGAGCACACTACGAAATAGTACTCGTCGAGAGGATCGCAATCCACTCATTTTCCGGCGTCGCCAGTGGCCGGAGCCTGCCGGAATCCGGCCCGGAAAACTGAAAAAATTAATTCCAACAAAAATTAGTTTCAACATTCGGCAATATGATTGACTCAATATGCAACTCTATTAGATTCAGCATTCTGTAATATGCTTGATTAGATATAATTGGATATCTTTAGCATATAGAGAATGACAACATTACCTGAAATTCAGAAGATTCATATATAAAGAATGACAACAATATTGTTTTTTTTTTTTCATAACATTCATGATATTTGATCGTTCTTTCATTTCTGTGTATTGTTCTACTCCTTTTTTTCAGTATGTATATCATTGAGAAGATTCATATATAAATTAATTTCAGGATTATGATACAAATATAATACATAAATAAGATTTCACCTATATTAACTTCTAAAAAAACACAAAAATTAATCTGATAAATCAAATCAGATGATCTTTTGCATCCTAAATTCCTAATTACTTGTGAATAATAATACCCAAGATCTCAAGAAAACCCAACAAGAACAAGAAGAAGATGGATCTTATATTAATACACCAACTAAACTCTAAAGTTTTCCTAATTAGTCGAAAAGTCGGAGGTAGACCCCTCCCAGTTGGGTTGTTGTTCGGCCTCTTCTGCCCGGATATACTTTTCACTGCGAATGAGTAGGTCGGAAAAGTCATGTGGTGGCTTCTTGGCGAGGGAGGAGCGGAGGTTGGAATTGAGGACATTGGATTGAAATGCTACTGTGGCGACCGATTGGTCGAGGGATGCTATGGATCTGGCCTCAGCTGTAAACCTTTTCACGTAGTCTCTCAACTTTTCCCCCTTCTTCTGGTGGAGGTGCAATAGGGAGATGCTCGTCTTCTCGGCCTTTCGGTTGCTTACGAAATGTGTGACGAAGAGAGTTTCGAACTGTTCGAAGGAGAATATCGAGGAGGGGGCGAGACGAGAATACCACTCTCGGGCTGGTCCTTTGAGAGTTGCGGGAAAGATTTTGCAGAGGAGGGCATCGGAAGCTTGATGTAGGAGCATCAGAGTCTTAAAGCTTTCGATGTGGTCAACTGGATCGGTCTCCCCAGTGTAAGTCTCAAATTGCGGAGGTTTGAAGCCGAACGGGATGGGTGTATCAACTATGGTTCGGGAGAAAGGGGGCCGGCCAGGACGTAGGGTCCTTCCTCTAAACTCTTACTCTCGGTTTATCCGACCCAAGAGCCTTTCTACTTCATTAAGACGGCGGTTCATGGTGTCATCTCTCCGATGGTAATCTGCCGAGCCTCGAGACTCGTCTTCATATGAGGGGGAGCGAGGGCTACGGCGATGATAGCTCCGGGAGCGACGAGGACTTGGGGTACGCCGGGAGTTGGTAGGAGCAGGACGAGGAGAGGGAGACCGTCGTCGAGGGCTTCAGACCGGAGGAGGGGACGGGACCTTCGGCTCATTAGGATTTTGACGGAGGTTGAGAGCCTGCAGGACGGTCGCTTGGAACTGTTGGAACTCGGCACAGGTGATTGGTGCCTCATTGTTCCTGGGCTGCTGTCGTCCTGCGGGAGAGTACCTCCTTCGGTAATGATCGGGGGACTCTTTTCTTCCCCTGCGGACGGGGGACCTGTGGTACCGATGGCGAGGAGACCGCTCGCCCAGATAGTTCTGGCGGGAGGCTCCCTCCCGGGCCCGTTTTTCTTCCAGATGGCGGCGGAGATCATCCTCCTTTTGGCGGTTAGGGGCTGCGTTGTGGTGACCAGGGGCCCGTGGGCGGTGGGAGGCCATAGAGTCAGTGGAGGCATTGCGGATGGAGACCTGTTCATGAAGGGGTTGTTTCTGAGGGTTCGGACCCTTTGGATCAGGAGGAGGAAGGTTCTGTTGGAGGAGGTCTTCCGTCGTAGGGGGAAGCTGCGCTTGTTGTTGAGCAGGATTGCTGGGAACTTCTTGTTGGTCAGGGTTGGGTGCTCGGTTAGACCCCCTTGATCTGACTTTGCGAGGCGGCATGGCTGAAGAAGACCTGTTTTCGGGGAAGAGGAGAGGTTTCTATTCGTTAGTTTCCCACAGACGGCGCCAATCTGTTGCCGCTAAATTTGGTGTGGGGGCAAACAGATGAATTTGTGGATTCTTAGGGAAACTGAATAGTAAACCTGTATACCTGTTCCGTCGGTCTTCGATCGTCGATCCCGCCGCGGACCTGCAAAAAGTGCGAGACACCGGGGTTGTTCCCGGCGACGCACCCTCCGACGCTCAAGTCAGTAATCTGAAAAGACTATGAAAGAGCGCAAAAACTGGTGAAAGATTGATTACCTCTTAATGGAGATGGGTGGGGGGTATTTATAGGCGTCTTAGGGAACGGATTAGGAATGTAATCCTCGTGATCTGATATGGAATATTCCCCCCGTAAACAGATTAGGAATGTAATCTGATGAGGTATATTCCCTGTAATCAGATAAGGAATTTAATCCCCAAATCCCAGTGAAGAGATAGACGTACATCAGGGCCGTTGATCAAGATTAATCAGGGACCCTAATCTTATCTTGTTGGGTCGGGTGTGCAGCGGTTAAGGACCCGCACCCTCTTGTTGGCGGATCCATTCGCGGGTTATTGGGTCCTTGGGGAAAAGATCCAATACCCATTTTGGACCCTTTTGTAGGGGAAATTACCGTTTTACCCCTGGGTTTCAAGATTCATACCTGATTTGGACGGTTCCGATTAAACCCCGTTTTTAGCCATATCAATAATATTACTAGATTTGTCCGTGAACACGTGCTTACGGCACGTTTTCGTAAACGAAGCAGCATATAGAAAGCCATGTAAGAGTATATGTAGTCGTTTTCTATATATGCAAAAAGAGGGGGAAAGCGTATGTAGTCGTTTCCTAAATACCCAAATTTTGGGTTTTCGATGAACAGTACCCGACTATATTTGACAAAAGATTTGGCAATATGCATATTATAGAAATCGGAAGATGATATGCCATTTGAGGAAAAAACCCATTTTTTTTAGTGGACGGGAAATGATATGTCGTCTGGGAAAAATAAAATTTAAAAAAAAAACAAAAATTGGAAGAGACGGCAGATGTTCTGCCGTTTGAGAAATAAAAAAAATTAAAAAAAATTAAAAATGCCTAGACGGCAGATGTTCATCCGTTTGAGAATGGCCCAATTTTTTTTTTTTTTGGAAGAAGCTATTTGGCACTATTTGTTCAAATTATTATTATAAAATATAATGTTACTAGATTTGCCCGTGGACACGTGCCTACGGCACGTCTTCGGAACGATACAACATACGAAAAGCCATGTAAACAGTAAAACAACAAATATGTAGTTCAAGTTTGAATAGTATGACAATAATTAGTTGTAAATAAAAGTCCATGTTTCTATTAGTGTATGTTGAAAAATAATTATAAATGAGAGTATAAAATACAACTTCTTAGAACTTTAAGGGTGAAAAATGATGAAATTTAACTATTGAAGAGATATTTACTATTTTCAATATAACATGTGCAATAAAAAATGCATAAAAATTCTGAAAATTTTACAACCCTGAAATTTTAAAATCTAAATTTCTAAGTTAAGAAAGAATGGGGGAGAGAGAGGGAGAGAAAGAAAGAGAGAAATATGAAAAAGTGAAGAGAGGAGAGATAGTTGAGTTTTTTAGTTTTTGGGGGGAAAATTTAATTTTGAGGTTTGAAATTTTGAGCGGAAAAATATGTTTTGAGAGAATCAATGTAGGCCATTGGTTTTAGGGGAGACTGAATGAGAGCCACTTGATAGCATTCTTTGTAATTTATTATATAGATGTTCACAAGTGCGGTTTAATTTTCGTGCAAGTGTGGGTCTCTTTATAGAGGACTTGGATCCGGACCTGGACTTGAAGTTAGGTGGTATGTGGCTATGGTCTAGAGGTTGTTGTCCAACCCGGACCTAGATTTGTTAAATGCGCAAAAGTTAGCAAGATCTAGTAGATTAATATATGAGAAAAATGAGACTCGTATTTGTATATACAAAAAAATTCTTTTACAAAATGGTTATACACACTTGGCAGAATCCATATAGAAGATCCACTATATTCATCATATTTATCATGTCAATATATATATATATATATATATATATATATATATATATATATATATATATATATATATATATAATCAAGTATTTTGGAAGTCGGTTATTTTTTAACCATATGATGCATGGATGAATGATCTTCAAATCACTTAATTTTTTTCTACACATATCTATTAGTATGATAAATAAAGTGAACGAAGTGGATCTTCTATGAAGGCACACCTAGTGAGTATAATTATTTTATGTGAGAAAAATGTTCTCGTACAAATATGATGCCAAGTCCCCCCCCCCCCCCCCCCCCAAAAAATAATAATAATAAAATAAAATAAAATAAAATCTTCACACTATTGGTAATCTTAAAAACCCTAAAAAAATTATTATTTGGCCCTCCTAAAATTAGGTTTTATTGATAGCCCCTTAAAAATTGTGAAAAGAATCCTACATATTTATATATAGTTATAGGATTTTTCTCTGGCCCTCCCAGTAAAATTGGGTTGAATTCGCCCCTGATTAGATAGTGAAATAACCTTAGATGATTTAGAATTGTAGATAATTTGAATATATAGGATATATGGTCTCCACACATACCATCTGTAGGCTCAATGTCTTTATATTGTACAGAACTTGTACTTTGCCGTTCTTATTGGCTTTGTAGTTGTACCGAAGCAGGAGATTATCTTTAATATTGATGTTTCTTGGAATTTGCTCCTTTTCTTTTCGAGCATATCCAATAATTGACTAAGTTTTAGGTTCATAGATTTGTGTAGTTTTTAATGTTCCATGTTCTTTGATCGGTAGGGTTGTTTTAAGTTCAATCTGATAATAGTTTTTAGTCCTGGGTGGATGGGGTAGAGAACGACACACCCTCATTCTTAGTTATAGTAAACAGTATAG
This sequence comes from Hemerocallis citrina, assembly GCA_017893485.1. Lineage (NCBI taxonomy): Eukaryota > Viridiplantae > Streptophyta > Magnoliopsida > Asparagales > Asphodelaceae > Hemerocallis > Hemerocallis citrina. The sequence goes on from CM030368.1 coordinate 212,208,700, forward strand.
ATTAAAACAAGAATAATTACTTAATTAAGCATAGACCTGATATTAAACGAACTCAACGTGTCATTAGTCACCATAGTAGTATTACTTGAGTTTCTTTATAATATTTTTAACAATATTACGTGAATATGTACAAGAACGAAGCCATAATTAGTGTCATTAGTCACCATAGTAGTCTTACTTGAGTTTCTTTATAATATTTTTAACATTATTACGTAAATATGTACAAGAACGAAGCCAGGATTAGTAGCAAGATATTAAACAAACTGAACGTGTCGTTAGCCACCATAGTAGTATTATTTGAGTTTCTTTATAATATATAATTTTAACAATATTATGTGAATATGTACAAGAACGAAGCCAGGATTAGTATCCAGATATTAAACGAACTCAACGTGTCATTAGCCGTCACGCCCCGCTTCCCAGAATACGGGAACACAAGTACGTAACTGAAGCCCAGCGAATAATATAAGTACGCCAACTCATATCATCCATAAGCTGTACCAGTCTTATCTCAACAACACGACCAGAAAGAAATCACAACCACGCATAAATACATAACCACATAAACGGGAATGAAATTCATTCACCAAATCTAGAATATAAGAACTTACAAAATAGCTTGAGAGGCTCCTGCTCCATTCCTAGAAGAACTGCTCACCAATGCCTTCTGAAAATTCTCCTTGTGCACCTGTAGCTGGGTTAACTAAAGAAGAAAAAGAAATGTCCTTATAGCAAGTACGGACAATAAGTAGTGAAAAACAGAGAGTAAAGGAGTAAGGTGCATGTGGAAATATGAATCAAGATCAAGTTGCAAGGATATATACATGTCAAGTATATATAGCAATGGTCTTAATCAAGTATATATACATGTCAACTAGGTCTATTATCAAGTTGTTTCTCCTATCTAGTGCACGTACTACTGCGTTCCATACCACAGGTTCAGTGCACGCACAACAGTATTCGTTTTAGACTTCGTGGTGGGGTCTACGAAGCGTGTACTCGGTGTATCACAATAACAAGATAACAAGTCACGTCTCCACAAGTAATTCTCCACCTTTCATGTCAAGTTCATGTTACAAGATAACAAGTTCACGTCTTCACAAGTAATTCTCCACCTTCCATGTCAAGTTCATGTAACAAGAGGGCCCTACCGAGTACATTTTTTTAGACTATCCACTACTAGGTCAACCCTTAGAAACCCCAGCTTGTTTAGTATGTTATTAATAAGTCATACATGTACATGCAAGTGGTTATAAGAATGTCAAGAAAATGGTAATAATGCAGCAATATGATGCATTGCACAATAATAAACATGAAGTAGTAAATCTAAAACAACAATTCTCTTTATATTATTTTAACTGATTCCTAATATAACTGGGTCGAAACCTCAGTACAAGACAGACAAGGCAGCATCACATAAATGTTCATCAAGTGGGCAATTATCGAGTTATTGTATCATGCATGTATCAAGACTAATGTACAACAAGTAGTGTGAATTTTTCCAGTACACGAGTCAAGTTTATCATGTCAAGTTCAAGTCACAAGATCTCAAGTAACATGTATTTAATCACGATGTAGTTTCTCATGTACAAGTTCTATTTATTTTATTCATGTCAAGTATGTATCTAGGCTTGGATTTGAGTCAATGGATAATAATAAGAAGTCAAGAGTAAGTCGGGTTATCTCGTGTAAACCCTCGATACTCCCAACGGAAAGGGACATAAGGCAAATTAGAATAATTGAGATGGAACTACTTGCATAGAGATCAAAAATCTTGAACTAGAATAAATAACAGAGTTCAAGTGGACTTGCCATTTGTATACGATTAGATTAGAATCACCAGAATAACGGGATCAGAATTCTAGGGAGCAATCCCAAGAACACATGCATAGTACGTGCGAGAATACCAAACAACAACCAGATCCAATCAGCAAGAGCAACCCGACAGCAAGCACCCACACACAACAGCACACACAGCCAGTACACAAATACACCACAACAACACCGGATCGAGATCCCTTACTCCACAAACACCAAACACCTGATCTCTTCCTTCACACAACCGCAACACACCAAAATCCCCTCACTGGTCCTCCTTCTCCAACCCAACAAACAACAGCAACACCAACTCCACACAAACTCCAAAACAGCAACTCATTACCCAATTCCACAACACCAAACACCAATACAATACCAATACAATTAAACTAATCCCCACAACACCCAACACAGCAACAATCCAATACTGTCTCCTTCACATCGACACCCAGAAAGAGAGAGCGCGACTGAAGCAGAGGGCGGGGAGCACAGGCAGCGACGGGCGGCGTGCTCAGGGAGGCAATGCGCAGAGGGCGGAGGTGCTTCGAGGGGTTGATGGAGGACTTCGGGGGTTTGTGGCTATCGACAGAGTTGTAGTGGAAGGAGCAGCGGCACTAGGGAAGATGACGAGGCGATGAGGCGGCGACGTGCAGTGGGGGTCGCGGGGCGAGGGCTGGGCTGCGGTTGCGGTGTGAAGCACGCCCGAGAGGCGGTCGACGGAGGAAAGCGGAGGAAGAGGGCGACGGAGATGAGCGGGGGGTAGCTACGACGGTTGCAGTTGAGGATGGTGCGGACTGCGTCGGAGTTTTCGAACGGGAGGAGGGCGATTGAGGGACGGCGGCGATGGCGATGGGGTTGTGGTGGCAGGACGGCGCGAACGGGCTGCGGAGTCGAGCGGCAGGGGTCACGACGGGGGATGGAAGACGAAGATGAGGCGGAGGAGACGGTGGGTTCTGTTTGGGTTTCTGTTGGGGAAACAGAAGGGGGAGATAGAGGGGGGAGATGAAGAGCCGGGAGAGAGAGGGGTAGTGATTGGGTATTAAAATAATAAAATAATTATTTATTAAAGGGTAGTTAGAGATAGTGGGGTGTAGTTACGGGGATGTGGGAAGAGAGGGGAAAATGGAGAAATTGTATACGGGTGAGTGTATGGGTTTGTGGGTTTGGGTTTGGGGCTAGAGTCCAATAGGAGATGGACTTGGGTTTGGGCCTCAATTAGATACAATAAATTCAATAATTGTTGGGTTTCTCATGAGTTTAAAATAATTAATAAAACAATAGTATGGATTAACTTGGGCTTCGAGATAAATAAATAAAAGAAGGGAGATGGAATTCTAGTTGGAATATAAATTTGGGTTTCAATAGGAGATTCAAAAGGATTTAAATGAATCGGAAAGAATTTATACGGAAATTGGAATACAAGAATACATGAAGAATGAAGAAAAGAAATGAAAATCCGTATAATTGGAAACAGGGGTTACATTAGCCACCATAGTAGTATTACTTGAGTAAGTTAAATATATATCGAAAGACATCCAAGTTCTATATATAAAGAGAGGAGACAACTGATCTTAATAAAACACACAATTAACTGAATTAAACAGTTTATGCACAATAACCACAATACTATGTATATTCACTGATTACAATCACAATATGTATACAAGTAATAGAAGTATGTATAGAAACATTCATCACTGAAAATGTAAAATACAACCAAACTCATATGGGAGTACTTAAGTTCTATTAACAATACTCAAACTAAATGGATATTAACTTAGTGGTGGTGGTGGCTCTTGGCTTCCTTCTTCTCGTGCTTCTCATGAAAAGCGTACGCTCCAGCTCCTACTGCGACAGCGGCCGCAATCTCCTCCTCCACCTTGTGTTTGTGAGCGCTCTCGGGGTCCTTCTTAGCCTTATGCTTCTCGTACTGTAATTAACAATTTTCAATTAATCTAACTATTTATTTCTTAACATTTAACCAAAATTAATTAATTAATCCATAATTCAATCAAAATTAAAATAGACATCTATTTTGAAAATGACTAGGACAACTCATTATCTAGAAAATGACTAGGACAACTCATTATCTATAATTCAAAACGCTTAATTATGGAAGACTTTTTGTGTATGGTTTTTTTTTATTGCCAATTCAAACTAGGATGGAATATATATACAACATCACGTCTTGTACATACCATGTGAAACAGTCTATCAATACACCAGAACTTCAGAGTTGTAATAAAAGTTGAGGGTTTTAGTAGTACTTTTATTCTAACCAACTATGTTTCGGTTGAATTAATGAACTGTTAGGACCAAAACTTCAAAGTTGTGATAAAAGTTGAGGGTTTTAGTACTTTTATTCTAACCAACTATGTTTCGATTGAATTAATGAAATGTTAGGACCAAAACTTTAAAGTTGTGATAAAAGTTGAGGTTTTTAGTACTTTTATTCTAACCAACTATGTTTCGGTTGAATTAATGAACTGCTAGGACCAAAAGTACATACCAGAGCGAAAGCACCAGCAGCGACGGTGCCCATTTCGCCGAGATGCTCCTTATTCTTGTGGTGCTTCTCCTCGTTCACATAGTCCACAGGGCCGGAATCCTGCTCCTTGTGGTGGAACAAGTGGTGGTGGTGCTTCTCCTCGGCCATTGGATCGGAAAAAAATGAACGACTGTGATTTAAATGTTTAGGGGACAATACTTGAGATCGATGGTTTGATAGGGTGAGCAATTAGGGTATTTATAGGGTCTGAAATTTGAACGCTCCTTGAGGATACCGCGTTTAGTAGGTGGGAAAGAAGCTAAAATTAAAATTAATTAAGAGGGGGATTAGTTGATAATTAAAAGTCTTACTTAGGTGGCTTAATTTATGGTGGTGGTTGTGTGTGTGGGGGGGGGGGGGGGGGGGGGGGGGGGGGGGGGCAAACGTGATTTTGAAAATTATTATTTGTGGGACCCATTTTCCTTAGCTGTTAAACTCATCTAGAAAGTCAAATTGTCTAAAATCCCTTCATTTTTTTTTGTTGGGAGATAATTTATTTAATGTATTTTTGGAAGAAGATATTTGGCACTATTTGTTCAAATTATTATTAGAAAAGATAGTGTTTATGTTCACAAGTGCGGTTTATTTTTCGTGTAAGTCTAGGCCTCTTTATTAAGGACCTGGATCTGAACCTGGATTCGATATTTTTGAAGATATAACCTAGAGGTTTTTCTCTAGTCCGTACCTAGATCTCTTACATACTCGAAAATTAGCAAAATCTAGTAGATTGATATATCTCTAATATTATAATGGAAGAAAGTCTTGGTATCATCTGTCAATCTACCAATATATGCAACGCACGTACATAACTAATATGATAGAGCTTTTAAGTTCGAGTCCTCCCTACATCAGAGTTTTTTTTTTATTTTTTAATATTATTAAAACGTGCATCGCATGTGTAAATTACTAGTATTACATAGTGAAAAAACCTTACATGATTTATAATCTTTGTTCATATATATATATATATAAGATAGATGGTCTATACATATTCCTTATGTGTAGGCTTAATGTCTTTATATTGTATTGAACTTGTAGTTTACTATTCTATAATATTGATGTTTCGTGGAATTTGCTCCCTTTTTCTTTTCTTTTTTTTTTTCTTTCTTTTTTCTCTCAGCGTATCCAATAATTGACTAAGTTTTAGCTTCATGGGTTTTGTATAGTTTTTTAATGTTCCAACTTCTTAGATCGATCGGGTTGTTTTATTTTCAATTTGATAATAGTTCTTAGTTGGTTGTGGGTAGATGGTGAGAGACAACACAACCTCCTTCTTAGTTATAGTAAACTAGTGTAACTATGTGCAATATTGCACTTTTCAACAAATGAGAAAATAACAAAAAAAAAAAAAAATTTAAAAATTCATCTAATAACATCAATACAATATTACATAATTTTTTTTATGTTGGTTTATGGTATGGGATTTCAATTTAAAATTTGGATGGAGAAAGAATAAGGGGTTGCCTCCTTTATTTGCTCTGCTATGGTTATTTTAAAATTTAAAAAAATCATTTGATAAAAGATGGTTTTAGTATAATATATTGTATAGATATAGTATAATCATAAGCAATATAATATTGCACGAACTTTTTTTGAATGAGAAGAAAAGATACTATTTTTGAAAAAATAATCTTGGAATACAATTATGCAATATTGCATGATTTTTTAGATTTGATTAAAGTATATGATTCCAGATCAAAACTTGGGTGGAGAAAGAGTGGGTGTTTGTTTCTTACATTTATTCTCCCTTTTTTTATTTTAAAAAGAGAAAGGGAGATAATTCTCGGACAAATGTGTTATTAGCATAACATATTGTATAGATTCTATAATTCTCGAACTTTTAGTGGATTGTCAAATTAATGCCTAGTATCAGGGCCGGCCCTACCCTAGAGGCGGGTAAGGCCAACGCCTTAGGTCCCCGAAGATTTCGCGATTTTAGGGGCTCCCAAATTTGAACTTTCCTTGTAAATATAGGTACGTATTTTGCGCGTAAAAAATATATATGTTATTAGGGGCCCCAATGTTGGAAGTTCGCCTACGGCCCCCGAGAACTCAGGGTCGGGCATGCCTAGTATAATGGACGTCCATTATTGATCCATTACTTTCTACTAGTGATTTACACGAGTGATGCATGTCTTAAAAATATATATTTTTTAAAGTAAAAGCCTGATATAGTTTACTTTCGAAGTTGAAATCTTATTTATATTAGTTATATATGGGCGATGCACGAATTTGCTTGTCTAAAAATATTTATTTATTTAGAAATGGCCACCCAACTCTTATTATTATTATTAAAGTTCAGATATTAGAGATAGTAAAGGTTAAAACAGAAATAATTACTTAAGCACTGACTTAATATTAAGGAACTCCAAGGAGCATTAGTCTCCATAGTCGTACTACTTGTGTTTCTTTATAATATTTTTCACAAAAATACGGTTTAGCAAAGAAACTTTTGATTGTTCAGAATGCACGGCTTATCTCTTAATGCACAACAAAGATTATATGTTTTCAATGAGTAAGACAAACAGATATAGAAAGACATCTAAGTTCTATACATAGAGGGGAAACAATTAACTCTTAATAAAACACACTAGCTATTTGCATGCGTGCAATGCACGCCCTAATATTTAAAGGTGTGTAGGATTTTGAGGAAGAGGCAGGTCACCGAAGAGGTTGCATGCAGAGTTGACATTTTGATATTTGCACAATTTTGATTTCTACAGGCATGCACATATTAGTTTAAACAGTAACTTTTCTGTATTGTTTACTTTTTAAATTTTGATCAACTTAGTATACATCATCGTTCTTCTTAGACATTGAAGCCAACAGGAACTATTAATGGTAACAAATTAATAGTTTCCTCCTACCAATGTAATTGCATGCAAATTACATTGCATGCAAATTTATTCATAAGCAAAGTAATTGCATAAGTAATTGCATGCAAATTTATTCATTTTGATATTTGCATGCATGTGTTTATTTTTTTCGTAATACATGCAAATTACATTTTTGACCTCCGATATTAGCCCTATATTTTTTTTTAGCCTTTTATGTTTATGGGGGCATGATAGTAAAAAACCGCCAAAATGGGGCATTGCTTAATAATAGTATAGATATATAATTACCTGACTCAAACAGTTATATATGCACAATAACCACAATACAATGAATATTCACTGATTACAATCACGTACAATGTATACAAGTAATAGAAATATAGAACCATTCATCACTGAAAATGTAAAATAAAGACAAGCTAGCCATATATAACCAAACTCATATAGCTAGGAGTGATGTTCTATTTACAGTACTTTAATTAATTAAATGGTAATTAATTAACTTAATGGTGGCGGTGGTGGTGGTGGTGGTGGTGGCGCTTCTTGGCTTCCTTCTTCTCGTGCTTCTCATGAAAAGCGTACGCTCCAGCGCTCACTGCGACTGCAGCTGCAATCTCCTCCTTCACCTTGTGTTTGTGAGCATTCTCGGGGTCCTTCTTCGCCTTATGCTTCTCATACTGCAGTTAACAATTTTCAATTAATCAATCATACTTGTGATGATTCAAAGTAAGTTTCCGGTTGAATTGAATTAATACCAGAGCGTAAGCACCCGCAGCGACGGCCCCCATTTCACCGAGGTGCTCCTTATGCTTGTGGTGCTTCACTTCCTTCTTATAGTCCACAGGGCCGGAAACCTTGTCGTTGTGGCGGAACAAGTGGTGGTGGTGCTTCTCCCCAGTCATTGGATCAAAAAAATGGACGGTTGCGATTTAACGAGAGGGTCTTCATTAGATTAGGGAAATAGTTGTGATTGATGGTTTGATGTGTTATGCAATTTGGTGGGCAATTTATAGGGTATGGAATTTATGTACAAACCGTGTATTATTGGTGCAACGAAGCAACGTAGGTATGTGAATGGGATGGAATTGTGTGAAAATACTTAACACTTACTTAATTGGGGTTGATAACTAAACCTTTTGGGGCCCTTTTTTCCTTAGGTGTTAAGTTGCATTTGTATGTGTTCAATTGCACCTTTTCTTTAAAAAATAATATTAAAAAAAATGTCCAATTGACGATGGCAGACGGCAATAAGAATAGTCTAAGAGTTTGTATTATAGGGATAAAACTTTATAGTATTGATTCTTTGCGGCTGCTCTATGTTTATTTTGTCCCACCCCCTATGTTTGGAGTGGAGTTCATGTACTTATGTTTTGATTGTAAAATTTTGTAGTAGGCTCAGTACTCTGAGTATGTTTTATTAATCACTTATTAATAAAATAGGATGGCCAGATTCCATCTTTTCTCCGAGGAAAAAAAAAAAAAAACTTTATAGTATTGATAAAATATTTATAGTTCAAATTCAGTTTGCATCAAGTTACAAGTTTGGACTTGTCTTCTATAAAATGAAAAAGTGGATGAACATATAAAACTATTTATTTAGTGCGACACAAACAAGAAACTAGTTACGTTTGTGGTTCACATTTACAAGTAACAATGCTACGAAGCATTAATGAACACGATGTTTTTTCTGCAAAAAAAATGATGTAAGCGGGATCAGAACTTCCCACCTCTTGTTGATTAGCAAACAGGTTGACCACCCAGACCCTGATGGCTCTTGCATATTTTTGGTTTTATTGCATAAGAGCATCCACAATCGTTTGCTATAATATATGGCAAAATGAGAAATAGGAAATAGCAAAAGAGTCGTTCGCTGCAACGGTTCATTTCTCAAATTTTGAGATTTTTTTTTTTAATCGGACGAAACATATTTTTATAATTTATAGTAAAATTAGATTAGTGTTCAGTTATTAAATAGTAATTAGGTAGATAATTATTGATTAAAATAATACTAAATATTTATTAGATACTTCCTAAACTATGATTAGTGGGTTAATTAATGGTTAAACACTTTGACAGTGACATTTGGTTTCTCCCGTTTGTGGGTTTTTTTGAGTCTGACGGGACAGCATGTCCGTCCAGTGGCGGAGCCAGACGATTCAAAATGGGGGTCCCAAATTTTTTTTCCCCTGGTATCGACATAATTGAGTCTTTAATAAGAGGTGAATTAGACTTGGGGGTCCCAAATTTTTTTTAACTGGGGAGGCCAAATAAAAATTTTGGTCTATATTAGGGGGTTTTACAAAATTTTTGATCTATATTAGGGAGTTTTACAAAAATTTTGGGGTCCCAAATGTCCCCCCTCCCTCCTTCCTCCCTCCGCCACTGTGTCCGTCTGATACATTTCGATTAATTTTTTTGGGGGAGGGGGGACGGCACAACATGTTCCCTTCTATACTCTAAAATAATTTTATAAAAAATTCGAAACGAAACAACTTGTTTCGTCCCTCGCCATTAAAATAAAAAATAAAACATTGGGGACGGAACAACACCTATAATTTGAGAATCGTCATTTTGTTTCTCAAATTTGAGAAGAGACTGTATTGTCAAAATATGGCAAAATAGTAAACGACTGTAGACGCTCATTTCTTATAAAATGGCAATTTGGCAAAAATAGCAAACGACTGTGGATGATCCACAGTCGTTTGCTATATTTGCCAATTTCTCATATTATGAGAAAATCGACGATGCAGTCGTTTCTTATTTTGCCATAAAATGCAAAGTTGCTACAGTTCGTTCTCATAAATGAGAAACGAAATTGCGATTCTCAAATTATAGGGGACGGAACAACATGTTCCGTCCCTACCCTATTTTTTTTAATTTTGTAATAGGATCAGACGAAACATGTTGTTTCATCTGAATTTTTTATTTATTTATTTATAATCAACATGTACCGTCTGGAAAAAAAAATCAATTTTTTGCTCAAACGAGATATGTTTTCCCGTTTCAAGCATTTTGGGCTTGGACGGGACAACATGTCCCGTCCCACCCCAGTTTTAGGATTAGGTTAGTGTTAAGTTAGGTTAGTGTATAATTTAAGTAGGTTTAAGATATATTTTATTATTTAATTTATTTAATTAACCTATTTTAATATCTAATCATTAATTAATTAACTCTAAAATAAATAAAAAACGGACGAAACAACATGTACTGTCGTTTCTCAAATTTTAGCAAATTACTGTTGTGCAAGAAATTCTCATTTGTTATTTTCATTTATCATTTTGCTATATTTTTTAACAAACGATTGAGGATGTTCTAACCAATCCAATTAAAGCAAAATCTTTCATTTTTTGATCCAATGGCTGAGGAAAAGCACCACCTTGGAGTAGGATTCAGGCCCCGTGGACTATCAACTATGAGGAGGAGGAGGAGGAGAAGCACCTCGGCCGGCGAACTAGGCGCCGTCGCTCTGGGATGAACTTCTGATCCTCACTGTTTTTTTCAACCGGAAACATAGTCTGAATCAACATACTACGAATTTTTTTTAATTATAATTTCATCGACAATTTCTTTTAAAATTATGAATTAATCAATTAGTAGTTTTGTTTAAAATTGATTATAACTAATTAATCAAAGGAACTGAAAGTTGTAAATTACCGTATGAGAAGCATAAGGTCGAAGGACGACCTGAGAGCGCTCACAAACATAAGGTTGGGGAGGGGATCGCAGCTGCAATTCGAGTATCTCTAATATTTTAATGGAAGAGGTGGAGTTGTGTAACCAAACAAGTATGTACATAGTAACCAAATAAACATGTGCAATGGACGTGCAAAACTAATATAAATGATGTTTTTGGTTCGATATCAGGCAAAGTCGGCATTTTTTATTTAAAAAAATTATGTTTATAAAGACGTTGCATCGCATGTGTAAATTACTAGTTTTTATTCATCTAAATTAATATGGCATTAAACCTAAGGTTAACACAAAAAATATCAAATATTATTAATAATATAAATATCAAAATATTGTTTAAGTCTAACAAATTTATTAAAATCCAAATAGTAATAACATATTAGATGACGGTCTAAAATATAAATAGTCGATCAATTAATAATATAAAATAAAATTAAAATACACCGTTATTCGAAATAAATAAAATTTTCGAATAATAAAATGAAATAGAAATATTTTGTTAAAATTCGATGAATTGAAAATGTAATTGTTGAAAAAGAATTTGAAAGCGAAAAGAAAGTTATAAAAAATTAAAATACAAAAAATACACGAAAAATACATATATACGGGAACAGGGGTTACAATAGTCAATACAAGGTCGAAGTAGCTCCTTCAACCGCACTATATTTCCCCAAATTCCCGATTCAACAATTTCCTAGGACATTGGAGTTTATAGTTTTCAGAACGTGAATGAAGGGAGTTGAGAGTGTGAGGAGAGATCGTAGGTGAGAGATGTGTTGGAAAAAGTTTTTGCATATTTTTCGGGCCGGATTCCGGTGGGCTCCGGCCACCGGCGGCGCCGAAAATTGATTGGATTATGTTCCTCTCGTCGAGTACTATTCCGTAATGTACTCACTTGCCAAAAACGGTTTCCGTATGAATGAGAAATGTAGATCCAAAGTTGGGTAGTCGATATGTACTAACTTGGACGGTTGGAATGAATAATCCCACATCGGAAGATGGAAAATATTTTCTCTAGTATATAAGCTAAAGAAATAGACTAAAGGGCATAGCCATGGGGTTACCACTAACATGTAGTGGGGAGAGGACTTAGCCAAAATAAAAAAACACGGACTTAGCCAAAATAAAAAACACACACACGCCCGGCCCGGCTCTGGCTCCTGCTACCATTACGGTTTATTACTTCATTTCCTGTAATTGTAATTATTCACAAATATTATTAGCATTTTCCTATTTTATGAAATTCAAGTTCTAACAAGATGAATTATTCACAAATATTATTAGCATTTTCCTATTTTATGAAATTCAAGTTCTAACAAGATGTGGAAGATCGCAGGTGAAAATTTTTGGGTTAATCGACGAGGGGAGATTGCCAAAATGGGTTAGGGTTTCGGGGTTAGAAAAGGAAAAGGAAGATTGAGAGTTGAAAGAGAGAGTTAGGTCGAAACAGCGAGTTGTGTATTAAAAACCCCAAAACCACACTTGTTGTCTCCCGAAACTTACTCACTTTTTGAGACAGCGAGTCTTGAGCAGGGAAAAACAAAAAAAAACCCAAATCTCACACTCGTTGTCTCAAAAAGTGAGGGAATTTTTTTCAAATTCGTTTTTTGAAACAGCGAGTAGATCAGTTTGGGAAAAAATTCTAGAATATAGACAAATATATCATTCTATAAACCACGATATTCACCGACAAGATAACAGGCCAAAAAGGCCACACACATAACATCAAAGTGAAAATTTAAAAAAAAAAAAAAAACAGAAAATAAGATACATACAGATCCACAAAGTGAGAGCCATATTACATACTCAGGCTCTTATTAAGAAACACTCTGATCGTATAGAACGAGGAGCATGTACGCCCAATTTCGATACTTAAACACACGGTGCTAAAAAGTAGCCGACGCGATAATACGATGATTTAGAAGAAGTGGTGCTTCTTCTTGCCCTCGTACTCCTCCTCCTCCTCCTTGGCCTCCTTCCTCTCGTGCTTCTCATGGAAGGCGTACCCTCCCGATCCCACTGCAGCTGCTGCTGCTATCTCCTCCTCGATCCTGTGCTTGTGTGCATGCTCTGGGTCCTTCTTCGCCTCGTGCCTCTCATACTGCAAATTGTTAATTTAGAAATTAATCAAATTCATTTTCAATAAATGACTAACATAATTTAAGTGTCAGATATATAGGTATATTCTCAATATAATATAATATTATTGTGTATAATGTTCTATGGAGGTAACACGTGCTTTGTACGTATTGTATGCTAATTGTTGGATCAGATTGACTGACGTGAAGCCTAGTACCCTAAATCCAGTTTGATCCAATATATACTGATCTTAGAGGTAGTACCCTTGTAATATTTCAATTATGATAGGCAGAATATAATATCTCAAACAGTAACCCTAACCCTAATTGCTCATTATTATATACCAGAGCGAAACCTCCAGCAGCAACGGTGCCCAGCTCGCCAAGGTGCTCCCTCCGCTTGTGCTGCTTCTCCTCCTTCTCGAACCTTTCATAGTCCCCAGTCGAGTCAGTGGCCACCGCAGAGTTATATGCACCACCGGTATTGTAATCACCACCGGTGTTGTAATCATTACCGGTGTTGTAATCGCCACCGGTACCGTACTGATTGTCGTACCCTTGGTTTCCGTACCCCTGGTCGCCGTACCCTTGATTGCCGTACCCTTGACCACCACCTTGATTGCCGTAACCTTGACCACCACCGCTGGAGTACTCAGTCGTCTCGGAGTAGGCCACCTCCTCGACTGGCTGCTCCTTGTGGTGGTGGAAGAGCGAGTGGTGGTGCCTCTCCTCAGCCATTGGTTCAAAAGATATGTTAGGGTTTCTAAGAGTGTGTTGTTTAGCTTAAGAATGAGTGTGAGCTTTTAATGGTTTGATTTGATTAGTATTTTGGGGGGAGTTATTTATAGGGTTAAAAGCAGGGTGGAACGCGGTGATGATACCGCGTTTCTTGGGAAATATCGCAACCGTTAAACGGATTATTTGTTAATAAGAACATGTTTTTGTGGGCTTAGCTTATGACACGTATGGTGCGGGACGCCCTTCGTTTCTGACTTGTTTCTAGATTTTTTTTTTTTGGGGGTTGGGGGGGGTTCATCTGGAACGTCTATTATTTTGGAAGACTGAGGAACGGTGAGGATTTGAGAGCAAGAAAAATAAGAGAATTGGGTACGCAGTAGGTTTTCTCACTGATTTCTGGGTCCCAGTCGTTATCCATTTCGCACCACGAATAAATAAATAAAGAAAAAGATGAGGGTGGATCCTACCACTGCAGTTCTAGGTAATTTTGTTGAATTTTTTCGGTACTGGCACATTTTTTAAAATATTCACCAAACTAACCTTCTTTCGAAAATATTTACCCAACTAACCCCAATTTAGGTATGTCAGCATAACACGTTCTTCGGAAAAATTACATAGGTTAATTTAAGGTTAATTTAATGTCGTTCTTCCAAAAGGCGGCATCAGTTTTATTTTTTTTAAGATGTCGTCCTTTGAAAAAATAGCATAACTACATTTCTTATACAAGTATGAACATTCTGACTTGAAAAAGATTTCAAGTACTGAAACAACTTATAAATAATGTCATTATCCCCAATAAAGGAATTCGCATTACTAATGTCGTTGTTGGAGATAACGGTTATAATACTCATTAAACTTTCTGTCTCCACAGTCGTTCTTCCAAACGACGACATGAGATAATTATTGCCATTCTTAGAAACAGTAACAACAATTCACATAAATGAATTAGCCAAGTATAAGTAATAATATGAACTGTAGTCGCTGTTCCAAACAACGACATCGATTATCCCTAACAATGAATATTGTAGCTGATGCCGCCATCCCGAACAACAGCATTCATCATTGTTTAGAATAGCATCATCAGCTATAAAAAAATTTCACTTACAATTTTTTCCCTAGTCAGAGAGAGCAAATGATTAGATATAAGTTAACTAAAGTCGTTACTCCAAATAGCGGTATGTAAATTTCTTTTTAACAGATGTCGCTCTTGAAAACAACGACATAAATAATTTATATCGTTATTTTCAATAGTGATTAATGGTGACATATCCAAAACTGTATTAGTTTGGTAAATATTTTCGAAAGTGTGTCAGACTTCTCAATATTTTCAAAAAGCGATTTTATTCAAGTCCCACTTGCACCAATTTGCCAATTTCATGAAACCGGATTCCTCGAGAGTAGTATATATCCTTGCATAATATTCCGAGAACATCATACAATAGGTATAGATCAAGATGTGCTCTTAACTTCTCTACTTTCAGATTATTATTATTTTTTGATAAAAGGAATGAGGTCCGAAAACCTCAGCCAACAAAAACAAAACAGAGTTCATATAGACTCTCACGTGGTCCTCTACTTTCAGATTATAAGCACGGTTATAAGACAAAGTCAGAAGTATATCCGATTATCCTACTTTCAGATTATAAGCTATGTTTATCTTTACCTTTGCCTAAAAGAGTAAACTATAAGCACTAATAACGAACATTCCATGACATGGATCTCATTCTGAGTGACACGCATCCTAAAGTGCCCCCTATGTGCAAGAGATATAAAGGCACTAATCTCAAAGCAGTTGGTGAGGTGAACAAGGGAGGACCACAAGGATAGAGGACGGTGGTTAATGATATTTAATAATGGTAGTTTTAAGTTAATGTGACATTAATCACGATTTAATTGTGTCGGCAAGCATCATCTTATCCATTTAGAATATTCCGAAGGTATCTATCTATCTATCTATCTAAGCCATCTACTACTGTGGGACCCATCACTTACCAGCCTCCCCTTCAGCAAATGTCATGTCTTGATTCACCTTTCAACGTAACATATACTTGCAGTTCATAAGACTCGTGATCGACGATTCACAAGATTCACACTGTTAGATTATGAGGAGAAGAAGATCAATAATAAACTAGGGTTAGGATTGAATATCTCACTCACTTAAGATATTATCCAACAATTATTAACAGATAATACGTACAAAACAAGTATTGCCGCATAGAACATTATAATAAGAATAATTAGACATCTAGAACAAGAATAATTGGAGTGCTTTGAAGTAGAGAGAATAAACAAAGATAAAGTTATCCGGATTCTTCAAGTATATACTTCTATTTATTTATTCCCTAACACTACGGAAAAGAGAGGAACATTAAGCATGGCCTTTGATTCAAAGAAGAAAAAAAAAAACATTACATATGGCCCACTATATGAAGACCTTAATAATGTAAAACAATTTACAAAATTCATCATACAACTAAACAAATTCACATTGCAGATGTATAGTTATAGAATTATTCTTAAAATCACATAGTTCAATTACCTCTGGATATAAGGAACAAATTTGCTGATAGTCTATAATTTGTCCATTCTCCAAATGAAAAACAATTCGATGGCTAGTTCATATTTCAACAACTTAACCAATGAATATGAATTGCAATCTGCAAAAAAAAAATGGGTAAATTGCATATAAAATCACGACCTTTTTATGAGTTGCAAATAAAATCCCACCTTTTCAATATTGCAAATTAAATCATAACCTTTTCTAAACATTGCAAATTAAATCATTAGCCGATGTATAAATCATTAGCCGATGTAGGTTTTGGGATATGTATGGGATCCCTTGCATCCATGCTCGTTCAGCCAGACATATCCCAGACAAGCATGTATGGGTGAACAGCCCGTAATGATTTAATTTGCAATGTTTAGAAAAGGTGATGATTTAATTTGCAATATTGAAAAGGTGGGGTTTTATTTGCAACTCATAAAAAGGTCGTGATTTTATACGCAATTTACCCTAAAAAAATTAATCAAAATATTTTGCAAAGAAATATAAGAGAAGAAAGCAATTAATGGACAAATAGAGACCAGGAAGGCAAGAACAAACATATTCCACCTGTAAAATGTGGCTATTAAGAGGCTAATAACTACTGTCAATTAGTAAATAGGCCAACATAGAAAATGGACACTTTATTTTTTAAGGCCAAAAGAATATTAAAAAAATATAAGCGATTTGGATTTGGTTAGTGCATGCTACCAATCAGGCAAAGAGAAATGCTTCAAGTATTTGAATGATTATTTTAATTTGTCCCTACAGATTTTTTAAATGGAATCCAAAGGGTGCTTGCAAATATGTGCTCCTATTTTTTTATTCGTAATTAGTGCAACAAATATGAAAGGGAATGGGATGGATACTTGGATAAAAATTCAAAGGAACGAGAAAAAATCAACATTAAGATGTGTATCACATTCATTGTCCTACACAGTTCAACAACAGAAATAATTGGAGATGGCCAGCACCTAATACTTAGAGCATCTATAGTCGTTGGCTATATATGCAAAAAATTGAATATTTTAAAGAAAAAAACCTATGTAGTCGTTGTCTAAATACCCTTTTTTGAGGCTTTGGATGAACAGTAGACGTCTATATTTGGTAGCGAAAATGGCATTATACATATTTTAGAAATCAGAAGATGATTTACCATCTTAGCGTCGAACGGTATATGATATGCCGTCTGAGACCAATTTTTTAATTGCGAAATGAGTGGACGGCAAATGATTTACCGTTGAATTATTTTTTTAAAAAAAATAAAAATCGGAAGATGTTTCGTCTGTTTCATGAAGAGAGAAAAAAGTTGGTATTTGTGCATAGGTGTTGGACGGCACATCATGTGTCGTCCTACACATTTTTTTCATTTTTTTTTCATTTTTTTTAAATTTACATGACGGCAAATCATCTACTGTATTTCACACTATTTAAATATAAAAAAAATGCGCAGATTTTCAAACGGTATATGATCTTCAATTTCATCCAAAAAAAAAAAACCATTTTTTTAGTATAGATAACTGTATCGTTTGAGCTATTTGCTATTTCCAAAATATCCATGTACCCATTTTTTAACTTCAACGACTAAAGATGCTCTTAGGTGGTAAATTATCCACAAAAAATAAGTAATGGGACCTCTAATTTTAAACGTAAAGAAGTATAGAACGAAAATAATGTGTTTGATATAGACATGTCCATGAAATATAAAAGATAAGGTGGTGATAGTGCCTTAGATGTGGGGTAAGAAATTAGTTTTTTTTTCTAAATAAATAAATAAAAAGATAAAAGACTACACCCATTGTATGTGAAGATATTGTGTCGGCAGTGTTAACCTCCCCCAGATACTGGGTTGGTGCATCCTCATTCTTCACACCCTAAAAAGAAAATTAATAAACAAAAAAAATCATAGCAGAGAATCCTATCCATAATAAGGACTGTTTGATTATAAAATTTAATTAAAAAAAACAATAAATCTCAAGACCACGTAGCTTAAATACCCTTCCCTATCCAACCGACCATCTCTAATTTCCAGTTATGTTCAAGCTTCGTATACTACTACTTTACTAACTAGCCTATAAAATATTTCAGCTAACATCCAATCCCAAACAACTATCTAGGGAGGGATAAATCTGGGGGGATCAAAAGAGAGTTTTGAATGGGACCCACTTCCATAAACTTTGCAAGAAAAGAAAACCACAGTTAAAGAACCCAATTATTGTTAAATTGGAAGGTGGACTAGGCATCTAGGCGAGCAATAAGGACCGTGCATTGTTTAAACCGAGATTATTGCAGGAAGGCAAGTATGCATTACCTCACATGTGAAATAATGTTTCCACACACCAAAAGACTCCGACTCACTGCCCTTGGCTTGGATCAGACTAGTCCTGCATGATAGAGATCACACATTAGATGGTGCTTTGAGATGTGTGACACACACCTTGATCGAAAAGTATTATATATATGTCCCCACCAATAGGAATAGGAATAGTAGTGTGTCACTTGTCTCTCCGTGATACCCAACCCATCCCAACCCAACCCAAATTGGAACCTGACACATACCATGTGCTCATCATCTTTGATAGCAAAAATTGACCATTATTCTAATTACATCATATTTTCAAGCAATCTGCTTTCAATTTATTGAATTTATATCTATGGATACTTTTGGAAATTTAACCCCAGTAAGGTGATAATAATACTATTACTTATATATGCCTGCATGTCTATTTACAGATAACTTATGTTAAAGCTCGCCAGATTTTCTAAACACACAATTTTGCATTGGACCAACCTGAACAACTCATGTTGATAAATGACAATGGACCAACCTGAACCTAGCAACAACTTGGTTTGTAATGGTCGGTCTGATATGGAGTTTTACACTTGATTTTCTCCATAGAAATGATTTAGATATTTCAATCCTTCTAATCATAATGTCAATATTAATAATTGAGATTTAAATTAAATAATAACATGATTTTCGAACTAATGACTAATTATTCACTCTGTGAAATCTAATCAACCACTTCCTTCCCTGTCATCAAGTGAAGCCTGTGAATTCTTTACTCAAACAAGGACAAACACCTCACCATCCACCGCATTAAATTGAAAAAAAAAACAAACAAACAAATGTTTATGGTTGTGTGCAACACGCCTGCAAAAAATCGTGGAACTACAAGTCTACAATGTCCAGTCCTATGTAGTTGCAACTTGCAACTAATGCAAGAGAGCACAGAGTATGTTGCTCGGTTTAATGTAGTTGCAAAGAAATAGATTTCCAGTGTTTGTTCATAGGCATTTGGTTGAATAGACGACACAAAATGGAATAAATAATAGGGTATTGGAAAAATCAAGAGGTATAAGTATAACTATTTTTCAAACAACAAAAATTAAATACATTATTTTTTTAAAAAAAATAACTGAAGCAATGAAGCTGCTAGTACTTCGAGTTGCTTTCACAGTTCTAACTGCAGAAATCCAAACAAGACAAGATTGTTTTGAACAAACCGCAACGAAACAAACACTCTCCAACTACCATTCCAAATAACATAGGCCGTTGCTTTTTATTCTATTTGCTAGAGTTCAAATAAAATTTCACAAGGCTAGTATAAATTTGGTGTTCAAAGAATTCAGAAGTGAGATATTATGCTAAAGTATCAAGGACATGATTCTATGGCATGGTTCCTCCATAATGGAAGAACATATATTAAGCAACCTCATGATACTGACATTTCCTTTTACTCTATTAATGATTTTAAGCTTTTTTCCCACATATGGGTGTAGTGATAATATCAGAACCTTTATTCGGAGCTATGTTAAAAACATGATATCCCCAACAACATAAAGCCAGCTTAACCTTTTAATTTTCAACAATCTTCTTTACATAATTTTCTCCCTCAAATTGAAACAGACAGTTGCCCAATTTACAGCATGGCTCTTAACAAAGCTGAACATAGTAGCCCATACTAAAAAATTGGGAACTGACATATGGTTTTTTCGTTATATTTGTACCATAGCTATTTATCACAACTGAGGAGTGAAACTAACACATATAATCAAGGATTAATGAGTGTAAACTTCTTATAGGTTAAATGTCACTAGAAACCTAAAAGTAAGATGATCCGCCGTTGCTCCAATAAAAAGATTAACATGAACATGTAAACAAAAGATCGCACTACAATAATTAATTTTTTGGCAGCAAAAATTGGTTATAGGATCAATCTATTCAAGTAATACTAATAGTACAGCAACTCAAACAAGAGAATGACACAAGGAAATAAAAAAAGGGAAATTAAAAAAGGAAAACAATGCAAGATACCTTTCTAATATGCAGGGGTAGCATGAACAAATGATCTTGCTGCAGAATATTCACCAAAGAGGAAAGAGCAGCAACTAAATTTGCTCACCAGGAATATAACTATATTTTAGTTCTCCGGCACCAAAATTTGCTCCAAAGAAACAACTAACTGAAATCACTGAACACGAAAAAATTATTCTCACTAGCTTTAACTGTTGCCACGCACATTTTGGATAACAAAAGACAAGTCATGCTATGCCTTAACTTATACAAGTAAATATGTCTGTAGCTTCATCAACTAAATAACACCGTGCACCCCAGCAAATGAGAGCAAGATATCTCCCATACGTCAAGCAACAAATAGCAAGCTGTGCAAGACTCTTATACTCTTCAATGTGCGTCTCGATAATGATCTTGGATCCATAACAAAAACAAAAAGCCTTGGCACTTCTCTGATTATCAATAATCTGACAAGTATTTGCAATTCCCAGCCAACTGAAATCTGTTGGACTACTAATATTCTCCAAGTATGATAAGCCTCGAACTAAATATGGCCATGAATTTGTTAAATTCCTCGAGGTACATTTGAGGAACCTCATAGATGTTTCCTTGAACTCGTCCAAGGACACTGAAGAAACTTCTCCCTTAATAAAATTGGGAAAATAGCTGAACTTTACTCCACAAAAACTTCTAAGCAAACCAAATATGGATCTCCCCGCATTTACCAAGAAAACTGCAGAGCTGGCTATGAAGGAAGGTTCAAACATGAATAGCTGATGAGTAGCACCTGCAAGCAGCAGAGAGTAGGCTACAGAAGCTCTGCTTATCTTGAAACCTTTGATTGTGCTTTCTTCATCAGAAACAGTTGCTAGACAATTAGCCGATAATACTTTGCAGGTAGATGACAGTGCAATATAAGCATTAATCGAGAGGTAATTCAGAGGATGCAATCTAAAAGTCATTTTGGGCCGTGCTTGGAAGGTTTCAGAAAGTATGTCCTCGATCGTTTTATAACATTTCTCTGGATTCCCATCGGACATGTAGTCAGCTATAGCTTGGTCTAAAAGATCAGATAGCTCGTCGCACTGGACATTACTGTAGTTGTTGTGGTTGGATTTCAAGATTCGACCATCAGACTGAGACAAGTGGCAAGATTCAGTACATTGTTTGTGTATATAATGATCTAATGGGGTGTAACAGGGTTTTGTGCATCTTATTCAAGAAAAGAAATTGAAGGGTAGCTAGATGGTTGCATAAACTTGCATGACTAATCAATACAGAATTAATTGGATCAGACTGTCCTATGCAGTTCATAAAATAAATAACTTGATCAGAATTGGCACCAAATTAGAGAAAAAATATACTCTGCATTGACTGTCACTAAAACTTCAGCAATTTCATTTCTGTGGAGTTTTCTCGGATTTGAGTCATATTTGCCACCCCTCTATACGAATTTAGATGAAAGTTATGATGACAAAGTTAATAACCAAAAAGATAACAAGAAAGAAGAGTGAATGATCGTGTTGAATGGGTTGTCGTATCATTATGTTAATAATACCAAACATGCCTTTATCCTGAGCTCCAAGAGAATGAGGATTAGAAGGAAGTACGCGCCAGAAGAGAAACCAGCTATCAGGGGCCAACATTAATCAAAATCAGCGCCTCAGGGGTATTGACAGGTCGAGTTTGGTCTCATTTTGGGACAAAGCATAACTAGAGCCAACAGGTTTCAAGGGTTCAAGGTTGAGTTGAGCTTTATCCAGAAGGGTGAGTGGATGAATTTAATTAATAACATGTATTGGCAAAATCCAATGCAACAAAAGAAGATATTTCAGTTTAAAATATAAACAGAGATGAGTAGCATCCATCTGTAATAGAGTAAAAGAACATTCTATGGCTTATAATATTTGCATAAATGTAAGGATGAACGTATGTATGTTTTGGAGAGCGGGTTACCATCAAAATATGTAAAGTTCATACACAAATTAAATTAATTTTTAAAAAATCAATTTATCATAGTATGTGGAACGAGAGGCGCAATTTATTATAGAGTAATAAAATATTTTTCACTAGAGAGATTGTGTGTAGGTATGTAGATTTGAATTTTATCTACAGTACGTAAGAGCATGGGTTTGAGCAGGTTCAGGTTTGGTTTCAGGAGAGCTTTTACAGTGTACAAAACCTATGAAATTTATCCCAAAAAAAAACCTATGAAATTCAGATCGAGGTTTAGATCAAACACAACTCCAATGAACAACTCTTTTCAGGATTTAGGTGCTTCTGAATGGTTAGTTGTTAGAGCCATGTGCTGCTCAACTACACCAAACTTTAGTTGCAGACCGAATGAATCCTTGAATTTAGAACCACATCCTTTAGTTGGAAGTTTGAACCACATGGTGGACTGCAGCTATCGTAGTCGGAATTGAATTAAATTGAGCTTAAATTAACTATAACACCAGCTACGTGGGCTATAATTATGTTCATAGAGGACAGATCAATACATGAGGTTTTAGCTACATAAATTAGTAGTTACAGATGGTTGGCTCGCTTGGCTCACTGCATTTGAAATCACATCCTCTAGTAGGCACTAGGAATCACATACAGGGCACCAACAACCAAAGGACCACAGGGGGAACTGCATTTAATAGAGCTCAGTTGAAGGAAAAACCAACTTCGTAGACCATAGTTGCATATCAGAAAGTGCACATCAACCGTGCAAACACAAATTACACAAGATAAATACTCAGCTTGCAGCAGTTAGTGACCCAAAATAAGGGCAAGATGAACTGCACTTTGAAGCTGCAATCAACCAAATGATAATGCGCAAAGTTGAAATGCATTGTATTAGCAAGCAGCAATTGGACACACCCTACATGAGTATGACTAGAATCACTAATTAGTCATGTGTCTAAGCAAGGAGAACTTGAGGGTTACATCATGCTATATTGGAATATAGCACCCACTGGTATATAAAAGTTAGAAAGGAATATATAAGTTTTCTAGAACATAAAGAAAATTTCATATAATTTTGTAGTTGTATATTCACAATTTTTCAGAATTAATTAATTAATTAAGATTTATGTTTATTAATGCATGCCATGCATCTTTTTTGTATAATTACAAAGGCTATACACAAACTATATGGAACTATCTGTTTGTAATTAGATTTAACCAAAGCTGGCCTAATTTGCATTTAGTAAGACTAACCTCTTCTATCAATATCTACATTACAACGTCCTCAGTTAATTTAAAGTAGTATACAGCTTACAAGTAAAAAAAAATAGCAAATCAAAAAATCAAGTAATTATAAATCTAGCCCATAAATATAATAAAAGAAGTTAAATTAGATTGTTAACCTAGTGCAAAGAGATAAAATAAACGAAAAGAAATATGCCGACTCATGGATATCCATATTCATTAGTAAGCATTTACACATTGATAAACGGTTGTCAACCTTTTTCTGATGTGTCATTGGTAATCATATGACTTAAAAAGAGGATATCATACCTAAGAAAGGAAACTTCTTCTGAAAGAGTCAATAATACAGTAGTGTTAATCACATATAACAGTACAAAAAAGGCTCAAAACAAGAAAGTTGCAATTCTTCGTATTCACAAAGTTCTATCAATGCATGAGCTTGAATATATACTCCATAATGAAAAAGGCTTAAGAACATATAATTCATACTTCATAATATCTACCACTGTGAATCATTATTATTATTATTATTAATTACTATTTTGGAACGAGGCTGTAGCTACACACTCTCTCACACATTCCATAATATCTCACATTCCATAATAAGGGATTGGTGCAAGCAAACCCCCAATTTCTTGCCCACTGAAGATGAGGCTTACCACTAGACTACTAGGTACTTGCCATCATTAGTTGCATGTGCATGGGCATGGAATCACAATGACATCACTCAAAAATATAGTTGATCCTACTTGCTAAAAGGAAGTCAAGCTCTAAAAAAGAAAATAATATTTAACCCACTTGCAGAGTGTTGGTGTCACACTGGCAAATGCTTTTATGGAGCTTTCTAAACTCCACAACTAACCTAGTTGGTAGGATAAGTCTTGAATGATGGTCTGGTTTGAAATGACAGTGATCATGCACTACATTAATAGTAGCTCATTTCTTACATTCAAAACATAGTCAACGTACATCTCCGGTGATGCAATACAGCGCGTACAGCTGCAAACAAATCGATACTTCGACCACAAATCAAAGTGTCTGACTGCCTGGAATATTAATATGCACTGGTCAGAAGATGAAATGTCAAGAGGAACTAATCTTTAAAGCCAAACTACAGAGAAGTCTACTCCTTTACATTCTATAATACTCATTTCCTGATAAAAACAGTAATACCTTCGGTTGCAATAAATCTGAGTATGCAATGCAGACCGCCTCACCCTTCTTAATTGGCTTAATGCTGCGTACTACAACTCTTGGACCATAGTGAGACATACCTGTAAACACACAGTGATGAGAAAAAAATTGAAGAGGCATAATTGAAAATTATGCAATAGATTGAATATCTTTTCAAAGAATTCAAGATCAACTAGAACTGTACCCTCAGTCAAGTTGATCCCATGATATAACAAGGGTTTCCACTGCGAAAAAAGACATTAAAAAATTCAATGCAGTCACTATACAAAAAGATAACTGTTTCTATACAATGTAATGAGAGCTACTGAGTTGTTCATTACATAAATACCCAACTAAATAAATTCCTTTTTAACTAAAAAAATTTTATAAAAAAACATCAACTTGAGTTGAGGATGGCAATAGATTAGAGTTGAATATGTGTATGATTCCCTTAGAGAACTATACCCTCGATTCCTGATCTGAAAAGTTAGTATTGTTGAACAATAAAGTATCAATCTAATCAGCAGCATTTTGAAGCCCACAAAACCGGACCAAAACAATGAAATTTGGAATATACAAAAAAAAAAGGCCAAAAACGATGGACCATAGCCCACAAAATATGGCAAAGATAGTGAAATTCGGAATTTCTCAAAATCGGCCCAAAAAAAATTACTATAGCTCACAAAATTATGCCAAAACAGGGAAATTCCGAATTTCACAAAATCAACACAAAGCGATGGACGGCAGTCTGTCCAAATTAGTGAAATTCGAATTTATTTTAATTGACGAAAACAGTGAACTGCCGACATAATCTATAGCAAAAAATAGTGAAATTTGGAATAACTCAAAAACAGTCTAAAACGGTGGACAGTAACCACCAAATCTGGCCAAACAATGTAAAACCCAAATTTCTCAAAATCAATGAAAACTATTGACTATATCCAACAAAATCCAGTAAAAAATAGTGAAATTAATACTTTCACAAAATTAGCTAAAACCAATGGACAATAGCCCACAAAATATGGCAAAAATAGTGAATTACATGATTTCATAAAATCAGACGAAATTTGTGGTTAAAATTCTGAATTTCTTAAAATGGAAAGAAAAAAACCGTGGACACAAAAGTCGGGCCAAAATAGTGAAATTTAGAATTTATCAAAATCGAGAAAAACGGTGGACAACCACGAAATATGGCTAAATAGTGTACTTAAAATTTTCAAAATTGCCCGAAAACACTAGATTATAGCCCACAAAATCTGGCCAAAAAAGTCAAATTCGGAAGTTATAAAAATCAGCCAAAAGTTGTGGACCATAACCCACAAAATTTGACCCAAATAATGAAATTCAGATTTTCTCAAAATTGACCGAAACGGTGGACAAACAACCTATAAAATCTGACCAAAACAGTGAAATTCTGAATTCCTCAAAACCGCAAAAACGGTGGCCAATAGCCCACGAATCTGGTAAAAGCAATTAAATTCTAAGTTTCTCAAACTTGCCCATAATGATGGACAAAATATAGCCCACAAAATCGGATCAAAACATTGAAATTCATAATTCCTCAAAATCGACAAAAATAGTGGATTGTAATTTACAACCAACAAAATTTGGCCAAAACAATGAACTCCAGAATTGCTCGAGATCAGCTAAAAACAGTAGACTATATAGTTCATAAAATCTTGCAAAAACAAAAATTTAGAATTTCGCAAAATATGCTGAAAATTGACTATAGCCCACAAAATTTGGTTAAAGCATTAAAATTCAAATTTTCATAGAATCTAAAGAAAATAGCGGACTGACCGACAAAATTTGGCAAAACAATGAAATTCAAAGTTTCTCAAAGTCACTTGAAAAATGTGGACTGTAGGCTACAAAATTGGACCAAAACAATGAGATTCAAAATTTATAAAAATCGGTCGAAATCATGGACCATAGCCAAGAAAATCTAGCAAAAAGAGTGAAATTAGGAATTTCCCATAGTCCATTGAAAACTGGCGACTATAGTTCACAAATTTTGGCCACAACTGAAAATTTTACCAATTTCTCCACATTAGCCAAAACGGTCGACTAGCTCAGAAATTTTAGCCAAAATAGTGAAATTCATAATTTCTCAAAATAAGTGGAACGTTGGTAGACTATAGTACACAAAATGAGACTACAACATGGGCAGATCCAGGGGGGTTGGGGCATGCTACAGCCCCCCCCCCCCAACATTTGGCATTTCTTTATGAAAAAAAAAATTTGGTATATTAGTGTGGGATGTATGCTCCAACCCCCCCCCCCCCCCCCCCAAAAAAAAAAAAAAAAATATATATATATATATTTAAAGCCCACCCAAAATATTTTTTAAAGCCCACCCCATATATATTTGAGCCTTCTATTTATTTTTTGAGCCCAAGCCCAACTCTATTCTATCTAGTATCTATAACAACTTTACTCCTCTAGTATCTATAACAACTTTTTATATATTTTGCATGTTACCTTGTGCGATTTTTTTTCCGAGTCCCCCCTCACTTTTCAATCATGGATCCGCCCCTGTACTACAACAGTGAAATTACGAATTTCTCAAAATAGAGCGACAATGAAGAACTATAGCCCACAAAATCTAACCATAACAATAAATTTCTACAAAATTTGGCCAAAATATTAAAATTCAGAATTCCTCAAAATCACCCGAAAATGGGAAACTATAGCCGACAAAATTTGGCCAAAACAGTAAAATTTTGAATTTCTCAAAATCAACCAAACATAGTGAACGGCAATCAAGAAATTAGGCCACTGCCAAAAGTATCCAATGTATGCTCCCAAAATGATGGGTGACAAATATTAAAATGAGTTGCATTGTTAGTTTGCAAAAAGAGAACCTTTGCACAATAAACTTTATTCAAAGAAACACCCTTCATACTAAAGGATTTCCAAGACAATTATCATGTACTATCTCCATGAGGTACGCATCAATTTTCTCCTAAGGGGGGAATATGCATCCTTCCACCTTAATTACGGGATCCCCTTAAGCCTTCAACAAGAGAAATGAGTCCTAGACATGCCCCCACAAATATTAACCTTTCATTAGTTTAAACTAACTCTCATGCACCCGATAAATTATTCAAAATTGTTATGGACTTGGAGTTTTCGGCCTCACAGACTCCCTACTGACATTATTTTTTACCTATGTTGTATGAACACTTCAATCATGAAGTCATACTCGTCGCACCCTGACACTTCGTGTACACTCCATGGACACATGTTGAAGTCGGACATTTCTAATATATGGCCTAAATTTTATAGTATGTTGTATATTGTAAATGAATAGATATAGTGGAAATAGTTTAGAGATTTCTCATCGTACTTCATCATTCAAGAACCCACATTCCTCTGTCTTAGAGATGGAGAGAGTAGAGAGGGGGACGAGGCAAGTGGAACTTGTGTTGGAATTTTACAGAGGCGGCAATCAGTAGTATTTGATAAATTGTCATACGGATTTTATAAAAAGTAACTCCCAAAGATACTTCCCATTATGTTTGGACAACCTAGTAACCCAAAAATCCAAAAGTTATGCTAAGACGCTTGTTAAACAATTTTTCATAATCAACAATTTTCACACTTTTCCTATACTTGTTGATAGTTACGAATTTTGCATGGGCTAAGGATCTTCTATGATTTTGTAAAAGAACCAAGATGTATACTACTTCTTTATTGACTAACAGTCTCTTATTGTAATTACATAGTTCAAACTTATGTTGTTTGGTATATATTGGACTAAACTTATGCATAATTGTGATTTGTAATGTTATATTAAACAATACTATGGTTGTGTTGATGTGTTCTACTTTTTACAAACTAGTTGTGTTCCTTTAAGCATATTACATATACATGTTGTGTTTATACTTGAACCCACAATCAATGATACCCAGACCTTATAATGTATATTAACATGCAGCCAAATCAAATTTAAACAAGGCTAAATATAAAAAAACTCACTGAAGTATTTGCCAAGTTTAAAAAAACCGCACTCAACTTTTTTTTAAAAAAACTCCCTCAACTATGTTTTGGACACAATTTTTAAAAAAAAAAACTCGGTCACCCATGTCTTGAAAACATAGTTGAGGGAGGTTTTTAAAATTATAAAAAATTTGAGTGCGGTTTTTTTAAACTGAGCAATACTTGAGTGAGGTTTTTATATTTAGCCTTAAAGCAATGAGTACTTCCTAAAGTATAAGATAATAATAAGAAGAAGACACAGAAATTGTTAGACAAAAACTCTAACCATGTGCCATTTTCTTTACACATTCATGCCAACTATACAGAGTAACTAGGGTGTTCATCAACTGATCAGACCAGTAATCAATGCATAACACAAACAAAATTCAATATCATATCAGTGCACATTAAAACCCCATATTCTGACCATTGTATATGCTCCTAAAACCAATTTATCTGTTACAAGTATCAACCTATGGTCCCTGTTCTTAGGCATTGTCCAAACATGTCCTGTCATATATGGTCATACTCAGTTTGCTACATTGCTTTCATGTTACTAATGTAAACTAACTATTAGATAAACCTATTAAATTTCATTAAATACTATATCTTCATATGCCAACTTTATCTTGATCTCTCATTTTTGGCATTCATTTCTATTTCTCACTCATCATCTTCAAATTCTGCCTATTGTTCAATTTTTGCCCTCCTTTACTCGACATTCAATGACCTTAAATCTCCAAATTAGCTTGTCGATCCCCTAACCATTTACCCCGTTTGGATACAAAAGAAGGATACCTATAGGTAATCTTTTTAGTAGAGCTATAGCAATGTACCTATATTTTTTGCTTAAAATAAATTTGGTTGGATAGGAGTTTAGATACATATGGTTATCTTAACTTTAAAGTGAGATAATTGGTGGTAACATAACTCCAAAATAAGATACCGACACACGAAAGTTTGGACAACTACAGACATACAAGTCACTTCTACTAACCTAAGTATCCAAACATCGCCTGAAAACAAAAACACAAACACAAACACCTTAATCAAACATAACATTGTTCGATAATACAAAATCATACAGAACTCGCGATGATACACTTACCACTCCGGGCTCCACTTCCCCGCTTCCAGGCCAAACCCCAACCATCCCCAAATCCACCGCTCCAAAACAAGAACCACCAGCACCACCACCATCCAACTCAAACCTAAAGCACGCATTCGGCGCACAGCTATGATTAAACCACGAAAACAACGGCCCGTACACCGCCACCCCCACAGGCCCATCCCCACTAACCTGCACCTCCACCGCGTTCGTCATCACCGCCCACATCACCTCCTCCTCCCTTCCCTCTCCCCCTCCAACTCTCCTCATCACCTCCGCCCCTTCCCGAATCGCCTCCCCCATCTCCGACCCCTCTTCTTTCAAAACCGCATCAAGATTCGCGCACGAGAGCCACCCGATCCGATTAGAGCTCCGGCCTAGGGTTAGGGTTCGGAGGCGGAGGGCGAGGCGGAGTTCGGAAGAGAGGTGACACGTGGCGGGATGAGACCGGATCAGCTGGCACTCGCCGCTTTGAGAGTGGAGCGGCGAGTCGGAGCCGAGGCAGCGAGGGGAGCAGTAGAAAACGGAGTTGCAGGGCGAGCACGAATTTTGAGGAGGGGTAGCTTGGTAATTTGGGAGGGGGCGGAAGCAGGAGGAGCAGAATGAGGAGAGAAAGGGGAGGTGGAGGGCGGCGGCGGCTGGAGGGAGGGATGGGGTGAGGTCGACGCCGATCGGCGAATTTTCGCGCGCTCGCAGCTCCATTTTTGGATTAGAGATGGAGATCGAAATTGGGGGGGAAATGCGAAAGAGTTGTGGTCACTCGCGATGGGAATGGGGTTTTAATTTGTTTTTGGGTGGGTGAGCATGGGTTGAGCGATACTTACAGACACCGGTCAGTGTTCTGACTTTCAATCGTCTGGGCTGGCCCGAGATTAAACTGAAATAGATAATCACACGTTTTTTTTAGGCTTCGTAAATAAATTTGAACTTTGATGGTATTATGATAATTGACAACAACAGTTAAGTAAATTGATAGTTAATGCAACTTCTAAGTAGTTAAAATTAAATGGTTGGTTATTTACAATTAACAACCCCAACTCTCGCATTATCTGACATCCTGGCCAACAGCAGGAAGGGAGAGACGCTACGACTGTTCGACTGACTGTATCATTGTTTCTAATGTAGAGGAACTCAAACTTGTAACCGAAACAAATGCAAGGAGTGTTACCTGTGTCCGTTGGGAGCTTCATTCTTGCAGAATTTAATAAAATTTGTTTTCGAGGGATTAGAGTGTGTGTGTGGGCGCGTACCGGTGCACACAATTTTGTCGTGCCAGTAGAAACGCATATGATGGCACAGCGATAGGAGACGAATCTACAAATGTAAGACGGTACATTCTATTGTATATGAAGGGCTCAGGAAAAGATATTTTTTTTTAAGGAAAAGATGGAGTATGACCACCCTGTTTCATTAATAAAAAAATTAATGATTTAAACCCAGAAGAGCTCAGGAAAAGATTTGAACTTGTACTGCTGAGCTTGTTCTTCTAACCTGGCATCCACTACTGCTTCTTTACAGTCAAACTATCAAGCTCAGCAATTGAAACTGATACAATTTCGCACCAAGGAAGCAAAGAGCAAATGTAATGGATGCAGATCACAAATGAGTGAGGTGCATTGTTTGTTCCCTAAGCAAGTTGAACATTCAATAAACTCGCTGTTATGCCCCAACTGAGGGCGCAGATAAATCAGACAAGATTCAAACTGAAAAGGTGTAGCTGCAAATATGCAACTTGACAAGCACAAAAATGAACTGAAATGCATTGATAACCACCGTAAGGTATTAAGCTACAATTCACGAAAGTACCCAATAAGTCTTGTTGTATGATACACAATTGAATTAATGAAACAGGCATTTCTTCTCCTCAGTATTTGTTGTCATAAAACCCTTTGCTTAGATGAATAGATACTGTACTTGACATGAGGGGCTTTGTGGATGCTTGCAAACCTTTTATTCCTCCTGCTCACAATACTGATGGTTTGGATACTCATACTTCTCTGGTGGCTTCTTCTTCTGATACTAATGTTGGTCGGTCTGGATAATATAATTGTGATTGATGATGATGAGGTTGATAGCATTCATCCCTCCGAGCAGCTTAGTTCCTCGACCCTTCAAGATATTTCTTCTTCCAGTTTGTCTGTGCCTGCGATGATACCTGACCCTTTGCTGCAGGAGGAGGTTGCTGATGATGTGTCTTTTCATGGTGATGTTGATCCCTTAGTTTCCAACACTCTTGATTCTATTTCGGCTATGACGGTCCATCATCAAGAGCTTATCACTGGCATTCTCCCTGTTCAGAACATTTAGGCTGCTCATGAGGCTTCTTTGCGCTCAACTGATGATAACTTTTAATTGTGTCTTTCTTTATGTTGTCGTGCTCTTTGTTGTTTTGAAGCTACTCTACTTTTGTTCTTTGTTGGGTTGTGATCCTCTCTGTTTTGAGGATTTTTTTGTTGCTTCTTCTTTTCTTTCCTTGGTGATGTCTCTGTATGTATAAACTCTGTTTCGTCTGTTGGTTTTAATGGATTGGCTGAAGCCTGTAGGCCTCATCTCTGTTATCAAAATAAAAATAAAAAATTAATAGATACTGTACTTCTTCCACTCTGTCCTGTTATACTTTCATATGCCACTGTCCCCCCCTATCATACAATCTAAGAAGCAGTCCATCATCGGCACAAGTAACATTCTATATGTTCGTTTAAATTGTTTAATTGTGGAAAAAAATCTTTTGAGTAAAAGATGACAATAACTTGTGTAATGAATAAATTAGAAACTCACCAGTGAGTTACTGTGGGACCTTCAGTGCTCTCATAAGCAGTATGGAAAGAAGAAACAAAGAGAATCTCATTGATATATTCATGTTGATGCGCAGACATTGCAGCAGTTGAATTTAGAATAGTTGAGAATGGGTCAGCCTCAAAATTATCTGCAACTGCTTCAGGACCAACCCCTTCAGCTTTAGAATTGATATTGATATCAGCATCAACAGAGTCAGAAACTTCAATAACATCATTTTGGATACCATGAGAACTGGATTAGATAATTGAACAGCAGCTACAACTGATGTTGCAGTTTTTTCATCTATACTTATAATTTTAATTAATTGTGATCTATACTTATCATTTTCATTGTGCGCGGCATTGGATATTCATACATTTCAACAAATTTGTAGAAAAAATAAGGCTTCTTATCGACCTGCATTGTAAAGGAAAATGATACATGCATTTTATGTACTAATAATAATCACAGTAAAAAAGGAATGCTGAAAAACTCATTCAGACACACATGATCATGTTGCCTCAAAAAGTAGATACCTACTCGCCTTCATCAGAATCCCCAAATGATAAGATCGAACTGAAAGGGAGCTGAAGCATCTACCAAACAAAATATGATGCTTAATTATCATGTGTCTAGCACACTAAGATCAGACACAAAATTCGATTCAAGAACAAGAAATTGATGCAAACTTGCACCCATACGAATCCAGACCAAGCTCGACAGTTGTATAAACGGGCCATTTTTGGCAAAAATTGGTAACATTTTAAACCGAGTACCATCTTTTCATGTCCCAAAACTTACAAAAACAACACAGTACTACAAACAGACAACAACAATCTCAGGCTAACTTACAAATATCACTACAATGATTTCTAAGAGGTCAATTAACCATCATTTGTCAGTACAAAAGCTAAGAGCACGACAGAGAAGGAGAACACAATGGTAATTCCAGCGAAAGTATAAACAGCCCATTTTGAACAACTCAGCCTCTCCTGACCTGCCAACTCGACTTCATGCAAGAGCTCTCTGATTCCATCAATATCAGAATCCTTTGCAGCGTGCATCAGTCTTCCTTGAACCTCGTCGAGCTTGGCAAGTCTTCTGACTTTAGAACTGTCTTTAGTTGACCATATGAAACCTGTCATTTTCCACAAAAAGATTCCGACGTAAATTGCCACGATGCAGTCGACACTGTAGTGGTTTCGCTCGCGTATTTCTCTTTGAGCGCTGTGGAGGACAAGGGACCATATGAACGCTGATGACCACCCACCATATGCTTCCTGAAGTAAGTAGCACAATGTTAATACCAATGCGTCTTTTTGTCACTAGGCGGATACTTACAAAGCAAACGAAATTATTTTCAGGCTAAATTGCCAAAGACATAAAATAAAATAAAATAAAAACCTGCCACGAACTGTAACAAACTAAAGAAAAACTACAACCACATTGTTTTGCCTACCTATATTTTGAAAGGTCCCATACTTCCATTCCATAGGTTTGTGCACACATGGGGCTATTTGTGGCATCGAGGATTACGGTTAACATGAGGAGGGCGACGGTTATGGTGATGCTAAAATTTATATATTTATGAAAGAAAGAAAAGAATGTCCAACCAAACATGAAGTTACCAATACATGCTGATGTTGTTATGACATACAATATAGGCAGTGGTTTTGTTAAGTTAGCATGCTACAATTTTAGTCCAACACTTTTATTTTAGGTATTCTTTCAGTTTTAATACAAACCCTTACAAGAAAAGGTGTTATTTCCTTGTAATGTTGGGAATCTTTGACATTTGTGTTTGTAGTAAGTGGCAACAGGAATAGTTTGGTCAACGATATATAACATCATTTTTCTGACCGATACTTTACGTGGTATTCTTATGTTTGATATCAGCTTCAACCTGTCTCGATTCATTTGAATAAGGAAATAGAGGTCTTGTTTTATTGGTTTATTATATCTAACATAAATACTAAGCCACTGGTGGTTCTAAAATTATAGTGTTGCAAAGAGTGTTAAGAAATTTTTCGTTGATACAAATCGTAAATAACATGGTTCCCTACAACCAAAATTTATAGGCTTCTATCCTATGGTTTATTTTAAAATCTCAATCTTATGATTTGTCATCCATTCTCAGCTATTTCCAGTTATATACATGGCAAAATCAAATTTCATTCTATGGGGAAATCACATCTAATACCTTGATACAAGTTAAATGGCAATGGTTCTTTACAAAATCTAACTGAGACAATAGAAAACAAGCGTGATACGACGATATTCCTCTCTTTTTAACAACATGGTCTTTTTCTTGAACATTCTAAATCCGGAACTGAACGACAGACAATAAAATGCTTATGCAATTGGAGACAAAATAAACAAATAAATCTCAAGTAGGTAAGGGACATACAGTCCATGCCATTGCAGTCAATACAGCCACAAACATGTGACCACTGTAAGCTAGGTCATTGCAGCCGCCACTTGCTCTCTTCAACAACTTGTACCATGTTCCATCATCAATAGCAGGCCTCATAAAATCTATCAAGAAACTCATTCTCCCCCAATCTGGCCGCAACTCATCAGGATACTCACCAACAGTTGCTTCTATAACACCACAAAAGGAAAATAATAATCACAATCAAATAATCCTTATGATAGCAAGTATTACATATAACTGAGGTTTGAACTAACCATAAACTCTATCATTGTATATTAGTCTGCGAATGGCATAAGAATCGGAAGCATATGGCGTGTAATACTTTTGAGCCCAAGGGTGAGGATGATTAGGAATTTGATATCGAGAATCAGCACACCAAGGGCGAGCTGAAGGAAGTATCGTGGAGACAAATGTTATGGCACGAAGAAGACGGCCTATAGCCATGGTGAACATATACCTTGCACCAAGTCCGAGGCCAGGGGCTTTCACAGAATTAAATAGCACAGAGAAGGCCAGCATCATAAACAACATTAAATAGTGATGAAGACCGATGAGTCGAGCTCTCAACAAATCAACAATTGATTGAGGAAGCTTTTCATTGAGTGCTAAAAAAATCCACTGACCGGTATCAGGCAGAGGAGCTGCAGACCTACCCATATATTGAATAGATAATTCAAGGATCTCAACTCAAAATACAATAATATAATCTAATCCTACCAAAAAAGGGTAAAATAGAAATACATAGTAAGAAAAACTCCTAAGCATTTTCCTAATCTCAGATGTGCTCTATTCAGTAGTTATCGAGTGGTGTTAAGAGCTTGCTTCCCTCCAATAGGGTAGGGCACTGGTGTTTTGTATAGGTACAATATAATGCTACGGAAAAGGTCAAATTGAAGAAATACATACTCCTTTACCATGGTCTCAAAACTCACTATCTGAAATTTATCGAAAAACTCGGTTATATTGGGAGTATTGGTAGCATATTTCCAATCCGGCTCGGGCAATGCATCTCAATACCGACGAAATTTGCTACCATGTTCCTAATCATTTTCTTGATTTCAGATTTGCCAGAATCAATGAGAATAGATGACTTGCTGTTTCTATAAATCTCTTCT
The DNA here is from genome assembly GCA_017893485.1 of Hemerocallis citrina. Lineage (NCBI taxonomy): Eukaryota > Viridiplantae > Streptophyta > Magnoliopsida > Asparagales > Asphodelaceae > Hemerocallis > Hemerocallis citrina. The sequence continues at coordinate 212,245,035 of CM030368.1, forward strand.
TTGGACAAAAGAAGACTCCGTAAACACTTCTTCAAAATCACACTCAGTAGAGTTCTTTGTGGAAGCATCCCCAAAAGAAGACCATGAATATATTTGATCCGCAAAAAATGGATACAATTTCTGATTGCTAGTTATTATAAAAAAACAGGTCCAAAAAGGTATCTAAAAGGGTAAAAGTAAAAGTTGGATATTTCAAGTAAGAAACCATAGTATATATGTTTGATAACAGATTCCAATTGAGTAACCTAAAAAAACAATATTTCCTTGAAAGGTTCTACGCATTTTCCCTCTCACTCTGGCTAGCGGTAGGGTACCAACCAAAAAATGTTACTCTCAGTTCAACCAACTAAAATCACCTCTACTCCCAAACTCTATAGACCCGATTGGAATTCCTTGATGTTGTGCGCTTGACCTTCACCGTCATAAAAATAGTCATTCTAATCTTCACTCTCATACCCATTACTCATACATTAGCTGACCCTCATTGGTAAAAGAAATTGACATAAAAAAGCACAAGTATGTGTAGAGGAATACAGATACCCCTAGTTATCCTACCTATGACCTATTTCAAAACATTTTTTGAAGTCAACAACCAAAATTTCAAAGAGAGCGAGTTATTTGACTCCAAAACAAGAAACCAAAGTTTTCCACCTAGTATCTTTTTCGTGCAGGTAGGTATAAGTTGCCCCTCAATCAATTTAAACTTTTTGGAGCACAAAATCAAAATGTTACCAAGTATATTTCTGAAGATATAAATAAGGCTCCGTTTGACAATGCTTTTGGAGGGTGTTTTTGGGTCCGAAAGCTCTTTTAGGCTCAAAATATGTGTTTCGAAGTATCTGCAGTCGTTGGCTAAATAGCCATTTTTTCCAAAAAAAAAGAAAAAAATGTTGTGGTCGTTGGTTGTATAGCCAAAATTTAGATTTTAGGGGAATAGTGGTCTGCTATATTTGAAAGAAGATATAGGAATTTGAAAACTATAGCCGACGAAAGATCATCTTTCGTTCGTTCATTAAAAAAAAAGGGACGAAATATCATCTTTTGTCACTTAAAATTTTTTTAAAAAAATAAACATAATAATCTCGGACGGTAAATGATCCATCGTCCAAGCAATTCTCCCCCTAAAATTTCCAAGGATGTTTCTATGGAATTATCCATATAGGAATTACTATGCAATCCTGTAGCATTGAGATTTGTGTACATTTGGGGATCAAGGGCTGAGATGAAATGGGTCTATAGACAATGATATGCAAACATTTGCATACAATTTTTTTTTGCTTTAATCTATTTCATAAATCTTCTCGGACGGGATTTCATCTCCTGCTCGTCGATTTTTTTTATATATAATATCGATAGGACGAAACATGATCCCTCGTCCGTTACTATTTTTTTAAAAGAAACCCAAATTTTGGCTTTTGACCATTACAGCTCAAACCCAAAATTCATATTCCTCTATGCCAAATACCTAAAATTTGAGATTGAACGACTACAGATGCTCTAATCAAATGTTTTTTTTTTCTAAAACTAAAATTTTTACCATTTTTCTCAAAGCATTCAAAATGCTGCGTTCAACTTTTCAGAAAGTACTTTCACTTGCTAAGAAAATTTGAAGTTAAACATAATTCTTTCCAACAGTATTTTCGGTACCAGCAATACCAAACAAAGCCACATAAAATTTCAAAATTACATAGCACTAATTATCTCGCGATCAATTTACCGATGCCAATCGAGGCCGAGAACGGCGGTCACAAACCGCACCGAAATCATCTCGAACAACAGGCAACACAGCATAAACACGAGAGAGGATATAAACGGCAAAGCTGCTCTAATTTCGAGGGACCAGTGGCGGTAGAACGGCGCACGGGCTGCCGCGGCAAGGGCCAGCGCGGCCCAGAGCGCCGGCTGGAGGCGGTCCTGCCACGTGGGCGAGGCGGCGCCGAGGTAGTCCAAGCATATGTAGGCGACCGCGGTCAACCCCAAACCGAAACCGCAGTTTATCTTCACCATTTTTGGTGTCGATGTAAAATCATAGTAGGAATTTAGTTTGGGTTTGGGGTTTTAGACTGGAGGAGGAGATGTAATTTGAGCGAGGACTAGATCTATGTTTGAAGTGACTGACGTGGCATTGTCTTATTGGTTGTAGATTGTTACTCGGCTTAAGAAAGGAATGTGCAGCCTAACAGTGAACCTTTTTCCGTACTGACCCACTTTTTTTAACATAATTACCAAACTGACTCACGTTCGAAAATATTTACCCAACTGACTCACGTTCAATATTGTTGATATCACCGTGTAAAAAAATTTACATGCTGCTTTTCGAAGTAACAACATTAGTATATTTAACGTTTAATTGTGAATTCTCTGACTTGAGAAAAAGTTGTAATCATCTTATTGTTGATGTCGTTATTCTCAATAGCTGTAAGCTTAAGTTGATGCCACTATTATCATAGCGGCACCAGTATAATAATGTTTTCATATATAAAGTGGCCACCTCTTCTCCTTCCCCTTTCACTTAATCTCTCTCTCCCTCTGCTCCCGAACCGAAAACCGTAAAACCTTACAGCGCCAATCCAACTTTTGTATACTCTCAAGCTTCATTTCACTTACATCCCACTCCTTCCAATCCGAAATTCAACTCCCCAAATATGATAAATCTCTAACATTGTCTCCGGTCATCTTATACATCATCCACACGTATTCTCCGCGCTCCAACTTACAGTTCAATTTGAAGGTATTCTATAACCATATGTTATGCATTTTGCATAGGTTATGATTGTGAGTAGCTAATGACTCGAATATTGGTCCATTTATGTATATGTATGGATTACAATATGTCTATTTGGTTATATTTTGGGGGTGAAATAATTTGAGATCCGAATATATGATATTGTTATTGTGATGTTGAATCGGTCATTATTTGGGCTCTTCGTAAAATCATATACCCACTGTTAAGATAAATCAGAGAGATGAAAACAATACTGAATATTGAATTGAGAAATAACTGAGTACAATATCTCCTATATATAGGAGAGAACCAAATACAAAACTAGCCCAATATCCAATGTGGGACTATAATATCTAATACCCTCTCTCAAACTCACGGTGGGTCAAACAGTGTGAGTTTGCCCACTAAATATCGAAATCTTCGAACAGTATGAGATTTGGTAAAGAAGTCTGTCGTCTGCTGTGACGAGGTAATAGAATGAAGTGAAATGGTCCCTGCTTCAAAGCGCTCGCGAACATAATGACAATCAATCTCTATATGCTTCGTTCGCTCGTGGAAGAGCGGATTACTTGCAATGTGTAGTACATTCCGGTTATCACAATGAAGAGGAGTAGCTCCTAAAAGAGTAACGCACATATTTGATAATAGCCAACGAACATGAACAATCTCTCTATTAGTAGCTGTCATTGCTCTGTACTCAGCTTCGGTCGAAGAACATGCAACAACTGCTTGTTTCTTACTTCGCCATGAGATCAGCGAATCACCAAGAAATAGACTGAAACCTGTGGTAGACCGTCTGGTAGTAGGATCACCTGCCCAACCTGAGTCAAAATATGCACTCAGCTCTAGTTTGGATGTAGTAGGAACGAATAATGAGCGAGTAATAGTGCCCCAAAGATATCTGAGAACCGAAGACGAGCACCATAGTGAACTGATGTAGGCGCGGAAACAAACTGACTGACAACACTGACCGTGTGAGCAATATCGGGTCTAGTCAAACATAAGTAGACAAGCTGTCCAACAATCTGTCTATATCTAGTGGGACTAGGAAGGAGCTCACTATCAGTGGGACAAAACTTCACATTAAGCTCTAAGGGTGTATCGGCTGATCGGCTGTCAGAGAGGCATGTAACGGAGATAATATCTGATATGTATTTATGTTAAGAAATGAGTATCCCCCGAGATCCATGAGCAATCTCTAGGCCCATAAAAATAACGTAGTCTTCCAAGGTCTTTCATATAGAACTGCTGATGAAGGTATTTCTGGGTGGATGTAATACCCGCAGAGTCATCCCCAGTAATGATCATATCGTCAACAGAGAGTAGTAGAAGTATCCTTCCCTGCAGTGACGACCGCATAAACATAGAATGGTCATGAGAACTCTGACTAAAACCAGCCTTGGTGATGATAATGCGAAAACACTCAAACCAGGCTCGAGGGGCCTGCTTCAAACCATATATAGCCCGACGCAACCAACAAACATGACGAGGAGGAGTAGGGAGGCCAGGAGAAGGATCCATATAAACAACCTCAGATAAGGTACCATGAAGAAAAGCATTCTTCACGTCCATTTGGTATAACGGCCATTGGCGGATGGCGGCAATAGCAAGAAGAGTGCAAACAGTAGTCATCTGTGCAACGGGAACAAAGGTCTCATAATAACCAATGCCATGCTCCTGAGTAAATCCTCGGACTACTAGACGAGCCTGGTGCCGCTCAATAGATCCATCAGGTCGATATTTGACCTTGAAAATCCACTTGCAACTAATAGGCTGAACGCTCTCTGGCAAAGGAACAACATCCCAAGTGTCAGTCTGATCAAATGCACTGAATTCCTCTGCAATAGCTTTCCTCTATTCAATATGTTGAATTGCATCGTGATAGGTTCTGGGCTCACGTGTATAGTATATAGCAGTGAGATATGCATGAAACTGTGGTGAGTAGGAAGCTGGGGTGGCAAAACTAAACTGGTCAGAAGGACCAGTGGCATCGGGTATATAACGTGCCGGAGGAATACCAGAAGTGGAACGTATAGACTGACGAAGAGGTGGTGGACTGACAGGGTGTGGGGGGTGAGGACGATGGAGTAGGTGCATCCATCGGTGGGAAATTAGGTGGGGTGGGTGCTGTGGGGGTGCAGGTGGTGTTTCGGTAGGGGGAACAATAGGTGTAAGGACTGCATGAGATGTGAATGGAGCCAGAGGGGTGGGATCAAAAGGAATGCGGGCAGATGAAGTCGGGGAGCTAGCAATAACTTGGAAAATCGAGAAATTTGGTATCCTCGGGGGGAGTCAGTTAGTAAGGGGAGTCTTCCACAAATGATACATGTCGATAAATACGGACACTACTTGCTAATGGATCAAAACAACGATAACCTTTGTATTCGGGACTGAGACCTAGGTGAACGCACTCAGCAGCACGGGCGGAGAGCATCGTGCGCTTAGTAGGAGGGAGAAGAACGTAACAGGTGCATTCAAAGGTACAGAGCATACTGTAGTCGGGAGGTGAGTGATAAAGGGCCTTATAAGGTGTTGTACCAGTTAGGGCAGACGAGGGAGTAATAATGATGAGACTAACAGAGGTCATAATAGCTTCAGCCCAGAAAGAACGAGGAGCGGAAGAGGAGAGTAAAAGAGCACGAGTCGTCTCAAGGATGTAACGATGCTTGCGTTCAGCTACACCATTCTGCTCATATGTGTGAGAGCATTATTGCTAAAAAAGGTGTCGTGAGACTGAAGAATCGATCTCATAGTGGTGGAAGTATACTCACGTGCACAGTCCGATCGAAAATTCTCAATGCGCACACCGAATTGAGCGTGAATCGTAGTTGTAAAGAACCGGTAAATATCAGGTATCTCAGATCGCTGACGCATAAGAAAAACCCATGTATGTCTAGTGAAGTCATCGATGAAGGCAACATAATAGAGATAGCCTTTCCACGATGGTACGGGAGAGGGTCCCCATATGTCAGAATGAACAAATTGAAAAGAATGGGTGGTTTCAGAAGTGCTTTTGTGACTAAAGGGTAGGGCAATGTGTTTGGCCAAATGACAACCCTAACATCAGATAAATGTTTAAAAGTAAAAGAACTAAGGGCACCACTGCGAGCTATAGTCTGGAGTCGTGATGCGCTAATATGACCTAAATGTCTATGCCACAGATCAGCATCAGAAGAAACAATACCGACAAAACTAGAAGGAGAGTGATGTGCACGAAGAAAATCTAGATAATATAGACGACCCTGACAACTAGCACGCCCAAACTCCTCATCGGTGGAGGAATCAGTAATAGAACAACCCAAATAGTCAAAAGTAACGACAAGACTACTATCACACAATGCACTAATAGAAATAAAGTTTATTGATAAACGATGAGCATAAAGAAAAATATGGTAATGTGAGAGTGGGATAGCTAATTGTCCCTGAGTGTGTAATAAGATGTGGTGAGCCATCAGCTGTGTGTAGATATGGAGAGTGAGAGGTAAGTGCTGTGCAGGTGGTGAACAGTGTCTGATTAATAATGAGATGATGCGATGCACCATAATCTAATATCCAGAACGAATTCATATCGGGAGTAGCAGGAAGTGCAGGAGCAGATGAGCCATCATTGATATATTGACCCATGAGCTGGAGTTCTAGCTGAGTGAGGCGTTGCTGAAGATTAGCCCAATCAGCCGGAGACAGTAAGGCTGAAGTGACGGGCATGGCCGAGGATGTGAGGGAAGAAGCACTGCGAGGAAAAATACGACTAGCTCTGCTGTGAATGAGAGCACAATGAGAAGGGAGATGTTGCTGGTGTCTGGATCGGGGTAGGGAGTAGGGCGGTGCTACCGGTGGCAAAAGGAGAGGTGGGGTAGGGTTAGGAATGATGTTGGGAGAAGGTAGGACGCCGAAGGCAGTGTTGTTGCTGTTTGAATCTGAAGGAGGAACGAAAGGCGGTTGCAGCGGGGAAGGCAAAAATATGTGGAAGTGAATAAAATTTCATCCAGTAGTAGTAGTAGTAGTAACTGTAAATTTTGGATTTTTTGGACTTTTTTTGGATTTTTTTTTGAATTTTTTGTTTTTGAAAAACATTAAAAATTATATATTTTAAAAACGGGGGGGGGGGGGGGGGGGGGGGTTGAAGATTAGGGTTTTAAGATGATAGTGGCGGCAGATTAGGGTTTTGCCCGGTTGCTGCTGACGACGACAGAGGAAGATACGTTGGGGTTTGCTGGCGACGACAGGGGTTTCGATGACGGTTGAGGGCATCGCAAAAGGCAGCGCGCCGTCGATGGGAGAGGGAAACAGCAACAGATAGGTGGGTTCAATTTGGGTGGAGCTCGACGGACAGGGAGGACGACAAGGGGGTCGGGGGTGAGCGGCGGCCTGGTCGACGGAGGAGGACAGGGCAGAGGGTCGACGGGAGGCTCTCTAGAGAAGAAAGTTGTAGATCTGGTGGGTTTCGGGGTTGGGAGTTGACGATGATTGGGTGAGGGGTGATGTAGATCTGGTGGGTTTGTGATGGCGAGGAAGGGTGAGTGTGCTGACGATGGGGGTGCCGAGCAGTGGTGGGTTTCGGCACTGAGACGAAGAAGATGACAGGAAGGAGATGTTGCCGGAGGAGTTGGATATGTGCAGGTGTTAAAGAAGGTCGGAAGAGTAATCGGAGTATTGTTGAAGATGGCTACTGTTGTTGTTGGATCTCAGTGAAGATGACAAAAAAAATTTCTTTTTTGTTTTTGTTTTTGTTTTTTTTTTTTTGGGTAAAGAAACCCTAATTTATTGTAGGGGATTTTTGGAGCTCTGATACCATGTTAAGATAAATCAGAGAGATGAAAACAATACTGAATATTGAATTGAGAAATAGCTGAGTACGGTATCTCCTATATATAGGAGATAACCAAATACAAAAGTAGCCCAATACCCAATGTGGGACTATAATATCTAACGCTCACAATTAGTAGATAAGATATTTAAAGTTACTAATTGTGATAGAGGTAAATGAAGCCTCAAAATCAAATTCTGTTATGCTGTCGAAAAATGAGAAGGACAATATTTCATGACGATGCATGTAGATGGTGATAATGTACTAAGGCCTATGATTGCTATGACACTCGATCTAAATTGTAGTTCAACAGCATTTGGAATTATATATTAAGCAAATTAAGCAACCTAATGCTCGACCACTTGTTATTCCTAATTCAAGCTATGTTCGGAGTTTCAAACTAGCTGTCGTGTCACATACAAGAATAATTCATCCATAAGAAGACATTGGCACAACTCCAACAAAACATGTTACCACCGAATATGAGCCGGTACACCATTTCACTTTGACATGAGATATTGTCGACACCGACAATGTTAAGCAAGACTTTAATAACACTATTGTGAATAACAAATTATTAGAAGAGGAAGAAGATGCGGATCACGAGGCTGACGATGAGGAAATGGAAGAGGAGGAAGTCGGAGAAGATCAGGTTAATGATGTTAACGTTAATGTACATGTCAGCAGTGTGGTTCCCTTGAAGCAATCCATGAGTGCACCAGTACATGAGATTCAAACGGGTGAATGGATGACCAGTGCAACCGTACATGAACATCAACAATATTCCGTCGGCTCCTCAAACACGGATGAACTCTATATCAGTCAGAGATTTACAAGATAATATCAAACATCAAGTTAAGATGTACTCCGTGAAGAAACATCGAGAATTTGTGGCAGTAAAATCGAGCTCAAGTGTGTACTATGTGAAATGTAAATATGCATCGATTAAACATATACCCGAGGAGATTGCAGAAAATCCGGAGCTCGTAAATGAGGTGGGTTGTCCATGGAGATTGTGTGCACTCGTTCCAAAATGGTGAAAGGTCACTCTAGGAGTACTCGTATTCGCAATGATATAGATACCCGAGAAAGCTCGGGCACGGGTAAAATTTGATCTAAATGTGGATTAAGTGGACACAATCGGCGCAACTGCAAGAATAATGACAATGTAGGTCAATCCAAAAGTCGTGAATCTTGCAAATGTATCTGTTTGTGCACTTTCATATTGTAACGCCCCGAATCCTAAATACAACTGAATTCGAGAGTTCTACAGGATCTTTCCACTTCATTTAGTACAATTTTACAAGGAAATTTGAACTTTTCACTTTACATCAGAGTTTACATAAAACTTCACTCTTTACATTGCACAGCGGAAGTAAAATTACAACAATTAAATAAATGTACAACAATATTGAATAATCTTTAAGCATCTGTTCCTCTTTAATCTTTATCATGTCATTACCCTGCATATAAAACTGTGGGTACGTCAGTTTATTCAACCGACGAACATTATACACGGTCATCCTCTCTATGACGGAAATAGTATAACTCATTTTCCATATTTAACAAACACAAACTTGTCACATATCAGACTAAAGGGAATACTCTAATGATGTTGTGTTGTGATTGTGCACTTAGTCCTTAATGCAATTATTTATATTACATGACACTAATGCGCACTTGTTCGGATTCTATGCATCCCATACTACATAGGTCTGAGGGCAAGCCCTTAATCGTTCTTCATCTTTGTAGGGTTCAATCCCTCGTCATGACTTAATCTACTACTGTAACTACGGTAAGTATCCTAGATGTTTTCTAACCTACGAATTCATGTCTAGGCGCCATGGAGGGAATCCCATCGCACTGACACATGACTCATCATGCAGGCATCCTGTGGTAATTCAGCTTCTACCATAGACATGACACCACTCGTAGTCTTCAAACATCCCACGAGCGTCGCCACCGGGACGGTACTCTGGAGCAGTATCCACGCCCTATCATGACTCATCATGGGACATCCTGGGATACGCTCTCGCCGCTACCCAATGGCCCTCATACTCATTGTTTTTCTCTTACTTTCATCACCTCTTCACTATGTAACTAATCCTTAGTTCTAATGAAATAGAATCATGAACAAAATCAAAGCACTAGAGTTAGCCTCTCCACTAAACCGGACTTATTCATTTATTCAAACATGACCAACCTTGGTCTTTCATTTCTTTCCAAATGCCTGGGGAGACTTAGCTACTATTTTGTTTCAATTCTAATTCACAATTTCCAATATTAAGCGTTTCCAACTCATAAGTTCACATGTTGAGTTATCATACTCAAAAATATTTCTCTTTTCCAATCATGATTTCCAAATTGTTCAATAGTCCATAATTATACATTAAATTCAACTATTCATCATGTGACTCATGAAATATTATTTTCACATAAAAACCCACATCACTAATTATTCAATCAAAGATGGACATTTACACTTCATAATTTGTCGCACTATTCTCCATTGAGAATAACTCACATCACTTCACATAATATAATTTCTATTCTTATTTCACTTCTTTTCTGATATTTTATTTCAAGTCCTTTTGAAAAGTGCAACTTTTACAAGTGTATAATTATAATTTTAAATTATACATTTTATTTTCAAAACATACTTCATTTAATGCAAATAATCCTCAAATTATTTTTCACAAGTCCCACATAATTTTTGGATAATAATCATATTTTTTTTGTAATTTTTCATCATAAAAAATAACCCAAAAAAATATTTTTTTCCCTCACTTAAACACAAACCGACTAGGCCGAAGGTGCTAGGCGGTATAAAGAGGGCTGAGAGCATTAAATGCTCTCGGCTGCAGTTGGTTTTGTTTTTAAAAATACCAAACAAAATATATATTGCCCACGGGATTCGAACCGCAAACCCCTGAGACCCAAGGCCTACTGTAGCGATTAGAACCATCCAAACCACTTGAGCTATGCGCTCAGGTTGTCACTAGTTCAACCCGAAGTCTATTTAAAACAATTCTCTCTGTTTATTAAACGTTTCGATGTTCAGCAAGCTCTCATTTCACTTTGCTTTTATAAAAATTACTGTAAATGTCCAGATTGACTAATATCATCATAAATTATACTCCAGTATATAGAAAATAATTTTTTCAATAATTAAAACATGTTTTTCTTACAACTAATTCGAATTCTAAATTATCACTACCACATTTCTTCTTTTTCGACATTTCTTAACAATTAATATTACTAGTCTCTTTATTAGCAAACTTCATATTAATTCCCTGTTGTTAATCATTTATCAAACATACAAATCTATATTTTAATTCATTCATTTCAATACAATACAAAGGTTCATTTAAACACATAAAGTAGCATTGTTAATCTACTAACTTTTGTGTCTATAATTTATGGTGTAGATAATAAAATTTTCTTTAACAATCCATGGCTATAATCAATTCACACAAAATTTAGACTTTTACTAATAAAACCACATACAATTGCACATCCACATTCCAATCAATTTATAGATCAATTTTTCAATTAAATGTGTACTCTTATTAATCTTTTCATGCATCATTGTTCCATTCAAATCTAGCATGCATTCCTATTTAGAAATATAGAAAATTTACCCACCTTAAATGGAGAGAAAATACAACTAACAACCTCCTAAACGAATGTCCTTGCAAACGAGAGTGATCCTCCTCCTTGAACACGCGCACACGAGCCTCCAAGCACACCAAACCGACAGCTCTCCTTGATGATAGCCGGCCTCTTCTTGATGATGCAAGCACAATCTTCCCACACACTCTCAATCTTTTACTCACTTACTAACTACTAAATAATTGTATTTTGAACTATAGATTGGAGGAAAAATTTAGCACAAGAATACTAGCCAAAGGGGGGATATTTATACTAAAATAATTGGAGAATGGATGGTTAAGATTGAAGTAGGAGTTAGGGACAAATGGCTAAGATTTAAGGAGGAGTTACACTAACTACCCATGATCAAGTAACCACCACCACCATAACTCTACTCAAAATTTTGATTTCCCTCCAAGATCACAACCGGCCATGCTTGGAGAGTGAACTTTGCACGTGTACGTGCAATGCACGTGCAAGCATTTGCCTCCAAAAATTTGTACATTATATTTTACATAAAAATAAACTTTAAATTGTATCCTATGTGACAAGTTGTATTTAAAAATAAAATAGCTCATGGGCTTTAGTTTTTGGGCCAAAATAATAATTATAAAAATAATAAATGAATTAAATTTTTGGGCTTTAAGAAGAAAATACTTGTTTTCTAATTGAAAGAAGGCTTTATATAAAATAATTAAAAGCACAAATTTAAATATCTATACTTATCATAATCACCAAAAAATATTGCACGTGCACACTACGTGCAAAATAAATAATTTTCCATCAAATAAAAAATCGGAGCATTACACATATTCTCGGTAATGTAATTTATTGGTTTGGTAGATCTCTTGTTATATTTTGAATGTTGAATGCAAAAATGTACAATTGTAATTGCTTATGATAGTATATTATTATTATAATCAACACTTGTGGTGTGGATGTGTTGCTGTTATTGGTGCTATAATTTTTTTTTCTCGCATTGATTGAGGTCAATATGTTTGATTGATTATGTGCATGTTTTGGATAAAAAAAATTGTAAAGGTGTGATACACAGGTTGATGTTCGTAGACAAATTTTGAAAAAGTTTTTTAAATTGATGTCGCTATTAGGAATAACGACATCAATTGCCTGTAACGTTATTCCTAACACTAGCATCAGTTCAAATGACATTCACATATCCATATCTCTGACAATCAATTGGTATAACTGTTGCCGCTACTACAAAGAATGACATCAGTTATAATTATGTCGTTATTGGAAATAATGGCATCAGGCAACTGCAATTTTTTGACAAACTTTCACTTTCTAGAACTCTATGTCTCCACGGTCGTTATTCTCAAAAACCGAAAAACGACATCAAAATAAATGTTACCGTTATTGCAAACAGCGACAATAGTTGAAGAGACTATCTAAAGTGTATTTGAATTTATCAAGCTCTTGGTTTCAATACACTACTCATATCAATATCAACAATATATAAATTCAACTACGTATATCCATTAATACATACACATAAATCTCCTAAAATTGAAAAAATAGACCAATTCTAATATATATAAAATCATATTGTATAAATTGTCCGAGCTCGGGGCAGGCCCGGCAGGGGCATTTACACATATCCACATCCATTCATACATAGACATAAATTTTATGAACGTTGAAAAATATAGCAATTCTAGTATATACAAAATTTTGACAACATCTCAAATACACGTATTGTCAATTATAGTATATAAAAAAAATGTCCACAATCATTCATACTACTACTCATATTAATTTTCACAACATCTCATATACTACATTGTCCATATAATTGCATATATACATATAAATCTCAATACACAAATTCATACATAGACATAAATTTTATGAACTTTGAAAAATCTAGCAATTCTAGTATATACAAAATTTCCACAACATCTCAGATACGCTTACTGTCAATTATAGTATATAAAAAATGTCCACATTCATTCATACTACTACTCATATTAATTTTCACAACATCTCATATACTACATTGTCATTATAGGAATACCTAGCATAGTTTCGGATTCAAGGTGAATTGTAGAAGAATCGGCACCAAGATCTAAGTGGACAGAGAGATGAGGGAATCGAAGGGGAGGAGAATTATGATTTATGGATGAGAATTTTGCAAATTATTTGGGGATATAAAAGATGGCAGATTGAAGGAGAAGTGTGGGATCTAGGGTTTTATTTATGGTTTTATGGTATTGTGTTTCGGGATTTGGAAGGAGAGATAGATAAAGTGAAAGGGGAAGGAGAAGAGGGGTGCACTTCTTATATGCGAATTATTATTATATTGGCACCCAGCTATTTTTAATAGCGGCATCAGCTTAAGGTTGCCGTTATTTGGAATAGTGGCATCACATATAATATGTTTTCATACTTATAAATTTTTTCTCGCAAATGAACGCGAAATGTATTAATGCTGTTACTCTCGAAAGCAACATATTTATATATTTTTTAGAGGTGCCGCCATTGGCAACAATGATATCGAAATAACATATGCCGTTATTACCAATAATATTTTATGCCGATCGCGTCCAAAAGTGAGCAAGTCTAGTAAATATTTTCGAGGTGAATCATTTTGGTTATTATTTTAAAAAGGTGGGTCAGTACGGAAATGACAGAGGCCGTAGTTGGGAACTGCGACCTTAGTTCATTTCATATATGGCCTAAAGTGACTTTAAGACTTACAAAAAATTTTCCAAGTAAAAATGTGTTAAATAGAGACAACAGCCTCTGTTATTAGGGCGCAATTGGGAACTGCGGCCTTAAGTTCATTTCTTGATCTAAAGTGACTTCGAGACTTAGACAAATTGTGACAAGTAGAAATGTGTTAAATAGAGACTGCAGTTCCCAACTGCGGCCTAAAAATAACAGAGGCCACAATTAAAAATTGCGGCCTTAGTTCATTTCAGATTTGGCCTAAAGTGACTTTGAGACTTAGACAAATTGTTCAAAGTAAAAATGTGTTAAATAGATGTCGCAGTTCCCAACTGCGACTTAATTATAACAGACGTCGCAGTTGGGAACTACGGCTTTAGTTCATTTTAGATTTGGCCTAAAGTGATTTTGAGACTTAGTCAATTTTTCTCGAGTAAAAATATGTGTTAAATAGATGTCGCAGTTCTCAACTGCGACTTAATTATAACAGAGGCCGCACTGCAAGAGGTCTATCTTTGAAATTAGTTTCGAATGTAGTCTATTTTGAGAATTAGTTTTAAAAAGTGGTCTATTTCGGAAAAAATCGCCCCCCCTCTATGTGTTTACACACGTGCACTACCCACCTCTCCCCCCAACCCCTTAAAAAATCACATTTTAAAACCCCTAAAAAAACCACATTTCAAAATCCCCACTTATTGTTTTCATCACTCTCTCTCTCTCTCTCTCTCTCTCTTCAGAAGAAGAGGAGGAAGATTCAGCACGATGACGTCATTTTGGCAGGTAATACGCCACAACTCACCCCACTGCAGTTTCATGGCCAAGTACCATCTCTCTCAATCGCAAATTAGGGTTTCAAAATTTTCGATTTTTATAAAATAAAATTTAGGGTTTTGATAACCACTGCTTTGAAATTCGTGCAGATTTCGACCGGGAATTTCTGCAGAAACCCGTACAACGTGACGGACTTATCCAACCGGAGCTCTTGCCCGGTTGCTAACAGTAGATATGCGAAAATTCGCGATCACGAAGGTAGTCGATTTCTTGAATTCGTTCAATTTTTTTTTAAAAAATTTTTTATTGTGGAGTTGAAGGTAGTTAGGACCAGGCTGTATTGTTGTTCAATGAGGTCAATTAATTTTTTTTTTAAAAAAATGAGGAAAATTTTGGCGAAATGTGACTAATGATCGTCTGTTTTGGTTTACTGTCGTAAAATTACACGTGTGGTAACAAAAAAAAATGGACCAAAGATTGCATCCCAATAAAGATAGGTTAGCAATTTTTAGACAGAAGGGTATCTGGACATTTAATATCTACAATTAGTTTTCAGGAAAAGTTTTTGGGAATTATACATATTAAAGCAAATGATAATGCTATGCGTGTCGAGCTTTGCGCACAATTTTTTCTCGCGTGGCTGATATGGGACAATCTCCACTGTCGTGTTACTCTTGTATGAATCCCTGCAAGGAGCTTATGGAGTAAACTTTGTGTGCTTTCAGAGGATTTTCATCCAGCGGGAGCGAAACACAAGAACTAAACGAAGAAGAAGCGAGCAGCAGAAGAAGAGGGAGTGGGTCGGGTGGTGTGAGGAGCGATTGTATGGACCTTTACTTGTGAGCCACACTTAGGGGAAGCGCTGCATGGACTTCCATTTAAAAAAAAAAAACTACACCTATACAAAGGACCTGCCCAAACTCAGGGGGAGCGGCCGCTCACCCTCGCTTGGGTGTGGCTCCGCCCCTGTGTGCTTTAGTATCATAGTATGTTAAAGCAAAATGAGACTAGCTAGCTGTATTGAACTCAAAGTTTATTGTAGATTTTTAAGTCTGGTGCTCGTTTAATTTATAATTTCACATTTGAATGAAGCTTGTGTAGATGTTCAATTAGGTTGTTTATTATAGATGTCAGCATTGTGTTCTAGCTTATATGATATAGTATGATTGCTTTCACTTATTATCTTGGTGTTGTATTTAGGTATGTTTTACTTGTAAATGAAATCCATTGAAAGGTCTCGTATGCCAAACAAGTTGTGGGGGAGAGTTAAAGCTATCAAGAAACTATGAGAAGGCTCTGGAGATTATCGACAAACATTTGGTATGCAACTTTAAATAGCTTTAGGTTACTTGAGGAAAGTAAAGCACGGACCTTAGCTTAGAGGAGTTCTTGTAACATTGTACTTTTGTACTCTTCAGTAATACTGGCTTAAACTTCTTGTCCACAAAATCAAGCAACGTCTCACCAAAATGATGCAGTATCACATACGTATGAGGAAAGCTTAATTGAAAGTGAGGTAAACATTGTATTCATTTTCTGAGATATCCCTTGTCACTTATTGCAACTATACTGCATATTGTGATGCCCTTCTTCATTATTGGAAATCGTTGATCTTTTTTTGTACAAAAAAAGTGTCACAAGTGATAAACATTATCACATCCTTGTTAAGATTACAACTTAGCACATTACAATTTTTACGACTTAATTTACATTCTTTCCTTTCTTCATGACTAGTTAGATGCGAAAACGATTAAGGATTCACATGTCTTTTATATGGTGCGAGAAATACAAGATGAGGTGCTTTGGTATGCTTTTTGCCGATGACGCTGTCTTGTGGAGAGAAACTTTGGAAGATAGACTTTAGAACGAGAAGAAATAAAATAAAGTATGTGGAGTGTAATTTGAGTGATATTCAGAATACTAACAAGTAGTGAAACATGATTGTCAAGAGATACCTTAGCAAGACCGTTTTCGATATTTAAGGCTTTTTAGCTCGATTATACTAAGAGATAAGGAGATTTGTGAAGATGTTACACATAGGATCCAAGCAGGGTAACTTAAGTAGAGAATTGCTAGTGATATTTTGTGTGACAAACGTATACCTTTAAGTTGAAGGAAAATTTTTAAAAACGACTGTTATACCAATAATGATATATAAAGTGCAGTGTTGGACAACAAAGAAACAACATGTCCAAAAAATGAGTGTAGCGAAGATAAAGATGCTAAGATGGATATGTGGTAAAATCAGGAAGGATAAAATTAGAAACAAGCATATATGAGATATGGTAAAGGTAGCTCTTATCCAATATAAATTAAGGGAGAATCGTCTCAGGTGGTTCGGACATGTCACACGTAGACTTAATCGTGTCCCTGTTAGAAAGAGTGATTTGATAAGTGTGGAGAGTAGAGTTAGTGGTAAGGGAAGACCTAAACTTGGGTGGAAATTATGAGAAAAGATATGATAGTTATTGCCTTACAAAAGATATTGCGCTAAACCGAGCATAACAGAAAAATAAGATTCATGTAGCCGACTCCAACTAGTTGAGAAAAACCTTTGTTGTTGTTATTGTTGTTATATATCTTTTATTACACAACTAAATAAAAAAAGCTATAAGGGTACAACTAGTTCATTCTATTGTCTAAGCATTTCCTGGAAGCAAAAATAGAAAGGACTGAGCATAATTTTGCCCGAGTGGGTTATTCTTCTTAGTTTATGAAATTAGTATATGGTTTATGAAATCTATTTTGGTGTCAAATTGGGAGGAAATATTTAACAGAAAAATCTTTCCACAATCAACACAAATTATACAAATTATATGCCTGATACTACTCAAAAAGCAAAGATAAATTAGATGCTTGATGCTTGGACTTTAAGAAATTAAATTAGGCAAGAAATAATTTTCAAGAATATCAGAAGAAATTTACAGGAGAGAGATCCTTACATCCCTTTCTTGAGATCTTCCTTTCTAGCTAACTTCAGTCATCTTCTCCTTTATTCTTAATAGTCCTTTTCTATTCCTTTGCCCCTACCTCTTTGCTACCTAATTTACTCTTATCTATATAATAAAACACAAAGAAAGCTATCAAGTGGCTCTCTTTCAATCTCCCCAAAATCAAAGGCCCAGATTTAATATCACAAAACACATTCCCCCCTCCCTCCCAAAGTTTTCCCCCAAAACAACTCTTTTATTTATTTAATTATCTCTTTCTTTCTCTCTCTCTCTCTCTCTACACACACACACACACACACACACACACACACTCTTATGGAAATATTGACTTTATACCCCAATTTATAATTATTTTTCAATATATACTAATGAAAACATGGACTTTTATTTACAACTAATTATTGTCATACTATTCAAACTTGAGCTATATAATTGTTGACTTACTGTTTACAATGCTTTTCATATGCTGTATTGTTCTGAAGACGTGTCGTTGGCACGTACCCACGGGCAAATCTAGTCATCCTATAACCCATAGATCCCAACCTATAATTACTGTGTGTTTCTTCTACAGGAGTCTAGTCTTAATTATGGTATGCTTTCTCTCTCTTTAGTCCTTACCCATAATGCTATGAATAGTCTTAAGATAATTAATTTTATGTGTATGCCCCATAGGATTTTAAATCCCTACCCTAATTATGTGCATGAAGTCTCCCTTCACTTTCCTTCCTTAATTACAACTAGTAATTTACACGTGCGACGTATTAATAATTATATATATTTTAAAAGTAAAAACTCCGACGTAGACTGACCTCGAACCTAAGACCTTCATATTAGTCTAGCCTCGAATAAATTTTTTATATGTGCATGTGTATGTTTATGTATATATCATGTATATTTATGTATGAGTTTGTAGTAAGTTGAAATGAGTGTTAAAGTTTATATATAGAGAAATTATGCATTATATATAAAATTAAATGAAAATAGACAAAGTAGATGTGGATTACTTAAAAATTTCTATATTCCTATTATTGTTATTTTTTATCGTATATTATTCTTTATTTAGTTTTCTTTTATAGGATAGTTATATATTAGAACATGCATAAGTACTTCGGGCCTAAGCCCGAACCTATTTTCAGGCCTAATTTGGGCCCGAGCTCGGGCCTAATTTTTTAAGCCTGAAGAAAAATTGGGTAGGGTTTGGACCTATGTTTTAAACTTCGGGCCCATGCCTATATGGGTCTGGCCCAAACCCGGTCCGTTGCCAGCCCTACTTCCATATAAGGGTGAGTGGGTGGGGTCGGCCCAAGCCCCTGCGAGGAGATGGGCTTGTTCAGATACTTGATTTTGGGCCCAAGATTCGAATTGGGGATTATATTTGAATTCAAATTAGGGGAGTTGATGCCAGCTGTCTGAGCGTTGGGTGAGGTACAAGGGGTTTGAGGGTATTTTCGTACCCCCCCCCACACACACAAAGCAGACTTTTATTTGTCTGCACCCTTATTTTTAGAATTCTTTTATCACTGTTTTGGACTCACTTTGTGAGCTAGTCCACAGTTCTTAACAATTTTCATGAAATTTCGTATTTCAATATTTTGACTTCACTTTGTGCGCTATGGTCCATTGTTTTCGGTTTGACCTCATTTTGTTCGTTGTAGTCCACTGTTTTCGGCCATTTTCTTCAATTACCGTATTTTAGTGTTTTCTCTTCATTTTGTGGGATTTGGCCAATTTCTTATTTACCTGTTTTGGCCTCATTTTGTATGCTATAATCCACAGTTTTCGATTATTTTTGTGAAATTTCGTATTTCATTGTTTTGGCCTACAATCCACATGTTTTTGTCCAGTTTTGTGAACCGTCGTATTTCGCTGTTTTGGCTTCATTTTGTAGGCTATATATAGTCCATTGTTTGCCATTTTCTTTAATTTTTATTTTTCACTATTTTGGCCTAAGTTTGTGGGCTAGTTTTTGGCCAATTTCGTATTTTACTATTTTAACCATATTTTTTGGATTATAGTCCAAAGTTTTTTGCCAATTTGTCAAGTTTTTATTTAACTGTTTTGGCCTCATCTTATGAGTTGTGGTCCATAGTTTTCGGATTTTTTCGTGAAATTTCGTATTTCACTGTATTGGCTACATATTGGGGTCTATAGTCTATTCGTGAAATTTTGGTCTCACTTTTTTGGCAATAGTTCACAGTTTTCGGCATTTTTTGAAATTGCATATTCACTGTTTTGACCTCATTTTGTGACCATCCACTGTTTCGGTCATTTTCATGAAATTTCGTATTTCACTGTTTTGGCCTATTTTGCTTGGCTGTATTCTACAGTTTTCGTGAAATTTCATTTTTCACTGTATTTGCCACATTTTAACTGACACTAATTAGTTGGAAAAAAGACTTTGTCGTTGTTGTAGTAATGTATTGGCCTCATTTTGTAGGCTAGTCCACAGGTTTTTGATCAATTTCATGAATTTTCGTATTTCACTGTTTTGGTCTCATTTTGTAGGTTATATAGTCCACAGTTTTTGGATATTTTCGTCAAATTTCGTATTTCAATTTTGGCCTCCTTTTTCGTGCTATAGTCAACATTTTCGGACATTTTTGTAAAATTCCGTCACTATTTTAGTTTCACTTTATGGGCTATCGTCTCAGTTTTCGTTAATTTTCGTGAAATTTCTTATTTCACTATTTTGATATCATTATCCACAGTTTTCGGCATTTTTAATGAAATTTCGTATGTCACTATTTTGATCACATTTTGTATGCTATAGTCACCAATTTTCAGACATTTTCGTGAAATTTCATATTTCACTAATTTGGTCTCAATTTTATGGGCTATAGTATAGTCCACTGTTTTCGAACATTTTTGTGAAATTTTGTATTTAACTATTTTGGCCTCATTTTCTGTCATATAATCCACAGTTTTCGACCAATTTCGTGTAATTTCATATTGTCCAGTTTCAGCCACATTTGGTGGCCAATAGTCCACAATTTTCGTCCAATTTTGTGAAATTTCGTATTTCATTGTTTTAGCTTTATTTTGTAGGCTATAGTCAACTATTTGGCATTTTCTTCAATTTTCGTATTTTACTATTTTGGCCTTAGTTTGTGGGCTAGTTTTTCAGATAATTTTGTATTCATTGTTTTGATCTCATTTTGTGGGTTATAGTCCAAAGTTTTCAGTTATTTTCATCAAATTTTTATTTCACTATTTTGGCCTCATCTTCTCGATTGTGGTCCACAATTGCGGTTGATATGGCTAAAAATAGGGTTAAATCGGAACCGTTCAGATTAGGGCTCGAATCTTAAGGCCAACAGGGGCAAAATGGTAATTTCACTTGCTTGCAGGTCCGAATCAGGAGTTGGGCCTCCATTCAGGACCCAATAACCCTGAAAACGGACCCGTCTTACTGGGTACGGGTTCCAACCCGTAAGAAACCCAGTTAGACGGGATAGGAGAGGATTCAGATTCATGATTATCCCCAAACAGCGGTTTTAACCACTTCTATCCATCTGCATCGGGAAGTAGGAATTTGATCTTATCCCGAAATTGACTCCTAAGGCGGCTATAAATACCCTCTTCCCTCACTGTTACAAGGTAATCAATCTTTTGCCAATTAAAGCTCTTGCTTAATCTTTCTGATTACTGACAAGAGCATCGGAGGGTGCGTCGTCGGAATCAACCCCGGCGTCTCGCACTTTTCGCAGGTTAACGGCGAAAGGATCTCGGTCAAACTCCGGTGAAGTTGTTCAGGTTTGACTATTCACCTTCCCTCGAATCCACAAATCTATCTGCTTGCCTCCACACCGATTTCAGCGGCAACAGATTGGCGCCGTCTGTGGGAAACCTCGAATAGCAATCCAACCTCTTCCACTAGTCAAGACCGCCTCCCGCCATGCCTCCAAGGAAAGTGAGATCTACGGCCTCCAACCGTAGAGCAATTCCCATTCCTCCACCATCGGAGGCTCCTGTCCAACCAGTCCAACAACAAGGACAACCTCCTCTCCAACCTGTCCAGCCGCTGCAGCAGGGGCAGCCTCCTCTTCAAAATCTCCAACCCCAGCAGGCTCAACCCGAACCTCAGAATGCTGGCATGGGGACCTCTTGTCCCAATCCCCAGAAGCAACCTGTTTACCTTGATCATGTCTCGGTACATAACCCTTCCACCGACTCCATGGCATCCCATAACCCTAGGTCGTCGGAAGATCTCCGCAACATCATAATCAACCGGCAGAATGAGGAAGACCTTTGCCATCGTTTGGATGAGAAGCGGGCCCGAGAAGGGGGCTCCCGCCCAGAACATCCAAAGGCTCGATCTCCTCGCAGGCATGACCGCAGAAGGTCTGCTTCTCCTAGGAGGCGGAGGGAGTCCCCCCAATACCGTCGAAGGAGGAGCCGTTCTTCTGCTGGTCGACAGGCCCAAAAGGACCAGAACGGACCCGTCTCCAGGGCAGAATTTCAAAACTTCTAGGCGGCAGTCTTGCGGGCCCTCAATGCCGCGCCTAACAACAACAATAACATTCAAAGGGTGCCCACTTCCGAGCCGGTTCGGAGCCCTCGCCATCGGTCCCAAAGCCCTCACCAAGCTCCAAGCCACCGCCAACACATTCCCATTCCTCACCAGTCTCTGAGCTACCATCGCTGTAGTCCCCGTTCCCCTTCATATGAAGATGAGTCTCGAGGCTCACTAAGGTACGATTGAAGGGAGGACGCTGTCTACCGCCGTCTCCACGAGATGGAGAGGCCTCGGCCGACTCGATAGGGACGAGGAACTAAGAGGGAGGAACCTTTGTCCGAGCAGGCCTCCATTCTCTCGTACCATCATGGAGGTCCCTGTCCCGGCAAATTTCAAGCCTCCGCAGTTCGAGACATACACGGCGGGGTCAGACCCCGTGGATCACATCGAGAGTTTCAAAACTCTCATTATGATCCACCAGGCCTCCGATGCTCTCCTTTGCAAGACATTTCCGGCCACTCTCAAAGGCCTGGCTCGGGAATGGTACTCCTGTCTCGCCCCGTCCTCCATCTTCTCTTTCGACCAGTTCGAGGCCCTTTTCATAACTCATTTCGTGACCAGCCGCCGCTCTGAAAAGACGAGTATCTCGCTACTCTTCCTTAGTCAGAAGAAGGACGAGAAACTGCGGGACTATGTCAAGCGATTTACCGCGGAGGCCAGGTCCATCGTCTCCATTGATCAGTCGGTCGCCTCGGCCGCCTTCCAATCCAATGTCCTCAACGCCGACCTCAGGGCGTCCCTGGCCAAGAAGCGAGAAGTTCATCTGGGCGGAGGAAGCTATACACCGCCCTACTTTCGAGGGGTCATCTTCCGGAAGTAAGAGGAAAACTGCAGAAGACGAAGGAGCTAAAAAGCTCCAAAAGGACAATGGGGGTTAGCGCCGCCCCCTCCCCGGTTTGAGAGATTCATCCCTCTCAACGCCAATGTCTCGGCCATTCTAGCTGAGGTCGAGAAAGAAGGAATTCTCCCTCCTGCCCCAAAGATGAACACTCCTGGGAAGAAGAGGAATAGGGAGAAGTGGTGTCACTACCATCGGGACCATGACCACGACACAAACGACTGTCGGGCCCTGAAAGACGAGATCGAAGCCCTCATTCAGAGAGGGTAGCTCGCTAGATTTGTGAGGAAGAACCGGGCCGATCCTCCTCCACCCCCCCGAGGGGCTAACAAGCGACCCGAAAGGCACGAGGGGATCCCCGACTTTGAAGAAGAGCGCGTCCTGCACCTCATCCACGGAGGTCCAATGGGAGGAAATTTCAACTCCTCCCGAAAAGCCTTCGTCAAAGAAGTGAACTCCGTGCATAGCCTCCCCCTCCCAAAGGTCTTGGAGTCCCAGTTACCTTCTCGAATGATGACCTGGACGGTGTCCGAACCCCCCACTGTGATGCATTGGTGATCAACCTCCACACGGCCAACTTCAAGGTGGAGAGGGTCCTAGTGGATAACGGCAGTTCTGTCAACATGCTCTTTCTAGAGGCCTTCCGAGGGCTCCAGTTGTCGAGGGACAGGCTCAAGCCCGCCGGCTATACTCTCTATGGGTTCACGGGAGTGCCAGTGACGATCGAGGGTGTTATAACTCTCGACGTAACCGCTGGTAAAGCTCCTACTACCCGAACGGAACCGATGGACTTCATGGTGGTCAACGTCCAAGTTGCCTATAATGTGATCCTAGGTCGACCGGGCCTAGCTGCTTTAGAAGCCGTCCCATCGGCTTACCATCTAAAGATGAAGTTTCCTACCAAAGCCGGCGTGGGAGAAGTGAGGGGAAGTCAGGAAACGGCCCGCAAATGCTATATGATCTCGACTAGAGGACCCGCCCTCTCCCTCGAGGCCCTTAAGATTTTCCAGGGGAACATCCAACCTATGTCAGAGCCGGTAGACGAGTTGGAAGAAGTGCTCTTCTCGGAGAAAGATCCGACCTGCAAATTCTTAATCAGCAAAGCCCTCCCCTCTGCCCTCTGCTCCGACATAGTCCAATGCATAAAAGGGAACCGCGACCTCTTCGCTTGCACAACAGCCGATATGTCGGGGATCTCCGAAGAGCTCCTCGTCCACCATTTAAGTGTCGCCTCGGGGGCCAGACCGGTCCAACAGAAGAGGCGCAAGTTTGCCCCCGAGCGCCAACAAGCCATAAAGGAGGAGGTGGAGAAGCTCCTCAAAGCTCGGTTTATTTAGGAGGTCAACTATCCGGAGTGGCTCTCCAACGTTGTGACGGTCAAAAAAGCCAATGGAAGTTGGAGGATCTGTACCGACTTCACAGATCTAAATAAGGCATGCCCCAAGGATCCGTTCCCGCTTCCTAGCATCGACACCTTGATCAACGCTACTTCGGGCCACGAACTGCTGAGCTTCATGGACGCCTTCTCCGGATACAACCAAATCCGAATGTTCCCTCCGGATATCCAGAAGACATCCCTCGTCACGGATCAGGGCCTCTACTGCTATAGGGTGATGCCCTTCGGGCTTAAAAATGCTAGTGCCACCTACCAACGTCTCGTTAACAAGATCTTCAAAGATCAAATTGGGCGGAACATGGAGGTCTACGTCGACGATATGTTGGTGAAGAGCATCAATGGTTCTGACCATGTCGCCGACCTCCAAGAAGCCTTTGACGTGTTGAGGATGCACAACATGAGACTGAATCCGAATAAATGTGCATTCGGGGTCTCATTGGGTAAGTTCTTAGGCTTCATGGTCAGCCAGAGGGGTATTGAAGCTAACCTCGAGAAGATACAGGCCATACTCAACTTGGCTCCCCCCTCAAATGTGAAAGAAGTGCAAAAGCTCACCGGGCGCCTCACGGCTATAGGGTGTTTCCTTTCCAAGTCCGGGGAAAAGTGTCTCCCCTTCTTCAAAGTCCTCAGGGGGCTAAGGGCTGCGAGTGGGGTCAGCAACAGCAGGAGCCGTTCGACCAACTCAAAGCCTACTTGGTCAATCCCCCACTCCTCAGCAAGCCAAAATCCGGAGAGATCCTCTACCTGTACCTTGCCGCTGTGGAACAGACCCTCAGCGCTGCCCTGGTGAGGGAGGAAGATAAGGCACAGAATCCCATATACTACGTGAGCAAGGTCCTTAGAGACGCCGAGCTCCGTTATCCGAGATTGGAAAAGATAGCTTACGCCCTGGTTATGGCGGCCCAAAAGCTTCGTCCCTGTTTTCAATCCCACTCGGTGGTCGTCCTCACCGATCAGCCGCTCAAACAGGTCCTGTACAAGCCCGAGACCTCCGGACGCCTCATGAAGTGGTCGATCGAGCCGAGTCAACACGACATATCCTATCAGCCTCGAACCGCCATCAAAGCTCAAGCTCTATCCGAATTCATAGTGGAGAGCACGATTCCTGAGGTCAGTCAAGCGGCGAATGGACCACCCATCTGGGCGGTGTATGTGGATGGGTCCTTTTGCGCCGAAGGGAGCGGAGCGGGAGTTATCCTTGCGGGTGCAGATGACTTCGTCCTCCAATACTCCTTCCGCATCAATTTCAAGGCTTCCAACAACGAGGCCGAGTACGAAGCCCTCATAGCGGGCCTAGGCATGGCTCGCAATGCGGGGGCGAAGCGTATTTGAATGTTCAGCGACTCTCAGCTTGTGGTGAATCAAGTTTTGGGAGAATACGAGGCACGAGATGACCGTATGTCCAAGTACCTAGCCAAGATCAAAAGTCTTATGGCTTCTTTTGAGGAAGCACAACTCCAGCGGATCCCCCGTGAGGAGAACGCCCAGGCTGATGCCCTCTCGAAACTAGCCTCCTCCCTCCAAGGGCTCGAGCAGACCGTCCTGATCGAAGTTCTACTAAGGCCCAGTATCGAAGAAGAAGCCCTCGGGTCGATGGAATCGCTACCGGTCCAACTCGGAGATAACTGGACGAGGCCTCTAGTTGAGTTCCTCAGAGATGGGATCCTTCCCCAAGATCCCAAAGAAGTCCGCAGGATTCGAACAAGAGCGGAGCTGTACACCCTCATTGAGGGAATCTTGTACAAACGCTCCTACACCCAAGTAGATGGCCGACCCTACTTGAGGTGTCTCTCCCCAGAAGAAGCCCAATATGCTCTGAAAGAACTCCATGAAGGGATAGGCAAAGCTCATTCGGGATCGAGGTCTCTCGCCCGCAAAGTCTGAATTATGGGTACTTTTGGCCTACCCTCCTTCGGGACGCCGAGCAACATGTCCGACAATGCGGCCCGTGCCAACAATTCTCCACTATCCGTTGCCTGCCGCAAGCTCAACTCTCTTCCCTCTCAAGTCCAACCCTTTCGCAATGTGGGGCATGGACTTGCACGGTTCGTTCCTGCCAGCTCCGGGCCAATTCAAGTTCCTAGTCGTGGCGATCGACTACTTCTCCAAGTGGATTGAGGCCGAACCGCTAGCAACTATTACGGAGAACATGGTGCAACAGTTCTTCTGAAAGAACGTGATCTGCAGGTTTGGTATACCCCGAGTCTTGATAACAGACAACGGACATACTTTGCGGGGGCAACATTCCGCTCTTTTTGTGAAGACCTTGGCATTCAATAGCGGTTCTCCTTTGTATCCCACCCTCAATCCAATGGCCAAGTAGAGAATGCCAATAGGCAAATTCTCTCGGGCATCAAGAAGAGACTAAGTAAGTCGGCTAAAGGATTGTGGGTAGAGCAGTTTCCTAACGTGCTGTGGAACTACTGCACTCCCAAGAGAACCCCCACAGGAGAGTCGCCCTTCAACCTCACCTACGGTTCTGAGGCTGTAATCCCCTTAGAGGTTGGTTTGCCGTCCCCCCGCCTAATTGCATATACTGAAGAGCAGAACGCAAGGGAGCTCCGAGTCAATTTGGACCGTATCGATGAACTCCGGGAGAGAGCCTCGATTCGTCAAGAGAATTATCGATGAAGAGTCGAGCAATCCTACAACAGAAGGGTCCGCCCTACAAATCTCAAGGAGGGGGACTTAGTCCTCAGAAAGCTAGCCATCTCGTTCCCTAGCAAGAAGGGCAAGCTAGCCCCAAATTGGGAGGGGACCCTACAAGGTCTCCAGAGTGGTTCGCCTCGGAGCGTATCAACTTGAAGACCTGGGGGGCAGGAAGATACCAAGAACATGGAACACCGATCATTTACTGAGGTACCAAAAGGGTGTTTGAACACCTCTCCTAGCAATATCAGTTTTAAGGCCATTCCATTTGTTTTTCCTTTTGTTTTCTCATTGTAATAACGGCTAGCAACCTAGAAGCAGCCGATTAGCAATCTTTAATAAAGAGTTTCTTTTGATTAATAATTCTCGTGTTCAAATTATCTTTGTTTAATACCTGAAGTGTACTAATTCTCTCTTTAAACGACGAGTTCGGAGTCCAACACTTGGCTTGATTCCGCTTCAACTACTTGCTTATAAGCGAGTAAGAAGTGGTTCGTCATTCGGAATTGCTCCCACAACCGTTGATTCTGTCTTTAAACGACGAGTTCGGAGTCCAACACTTGGTTCGATTCTGCTTCAACTACTTGCTTATAAGCGAGTAAGAAGTGGTTCGCCATTCGGAATTGCTCCCACAACCGTTGATTCTCTCTTTAAATGACGAGTTCGAAGTCCAACACTTGCTTGATTCCGCTTCAACTACCTGCTGATAAGCGAGTAAGAAGTGGTTCGCCATTCGGAATTGCTCCCACAACCGTTGATTCTCTCTTTAAACGACGAGTTCGGAGTCCAACACTTGGCTTGACTCCGCTTCTACTACTTGCTTACGAGCGAGTAAGAAGTGGTTCGCCATTCGGAATTGCTCCCACAACCGTTGATTCTCTCTTTAAACGACGAGTTCGGAGTCCAACACTTGGCTTGACTCCGCTTCTACTACTTGCTGACTATCGGGACTAATGCTACCAAAGCACAAATAGACACTTGCAAAAAGTTATTTCTTTATTTCACACAAGTCCAAACGAAGATACAAGTCTTATACTAAGACACGAGTCCTACGCTAGGATACAAGTCTTACACGGGGCCAAAAGCTCGTGCAACACAAGTCATGAGACTACAAAATCCCCCTACCCTCACCTAGGACGAGGGATGCTCCTTTGGAGCGACACTCGAGGCCGGCGAGCAACACATTGCGTTCTTTCTGTCTCCGCTGAAGACTGTAAGCCAGCGGGTTGAGTTGTGCCCTCGGCCCCCAATCTAACCGTAGCGCCGCTTGGCGAACCGGCAACCCCACTTTGCGCGTCTCCAGGGCTTCGCACTAGAGACGATGGTCGGAGTGCAAGCTTGTGGAAAGTTCTCCCTATGGCATACTCCTGAGGATAAGCGACGTTCCTAACGTTGCTCCCCTCAGTCAGCCGCCGAAGGCGCAAGTTCTCTGCCTCTAACTCAATCACCCGCTCTTTAAGTGCTTCATCGGTCACTTTGATCTTGAGACGAGGTAATCGACTCGAACCACCTCCGCCCGGAGCCTCAGAGATGCTTCTCCGAAGTTGTGCCGCCTCCACAGTTTTCTTAAGCACCACATTCTTCATCTCGTCCCTTTCAACTCTTGTCTTGAATAGAAGACCCCAAAGAGCTACTTGTCTTAGGCCTAAGTGATAAGCTCTCGAGGGGCATCTCTCCTCCCCTTCGGGGGGCACCTCACGAGCTTGCTCTTCTAATCGCTCCAGTTTGGAATCTCGTTTAGCCAACAGTGCCCTAACGTGATTCAACTCCGACTCAGTCTTGAAGAGTCTCATGAGCCTGAGCAAGAGCCAACTTAACGACACCTAGCTGAGAACGAAGTGGTGATGGTTCGACTAGCTGAAAAAATTGAGAAAATTGCCAAGTTTAAAGAACCAAAGTGGAGGAGCTAAGCCGGGACGAGCATAGTGCAAGACTCAAAAGTAAGACAATCAATAAATTCAAAATGTCTCCAACACTTTTTCAAAATAGAGAAGTTCTTTCATTTAAAAGCTTGATTACTGTAAAAGAGTGGTGGCCAGTCCGCTATAAGGCAATACAAGAGACAAAGACGACAAAATAAGACAACTGAAGTCAGGGGGCCACCTTGAGTGGTAGCTTGGTGATGGGCTCCTCGGCGGTCGTCTCCCTAACCCCCACTATCGCTGTCTGGGAATCGGCCACAATCTCGTCGCCCCCTTTCTCCTCCTCTTCCTCCTCTTCATCCTCCTCGCCTCCCTCTTGGTCGGCTTCGAGGGCCTCGCCACCGACTGGGCCCCACAGTTTGTACCCCGACCTATCGAAGCCGGGGACGCGAGCCTCGACGTGCTCAAGGGCAGTGGCGTAGGACTGCTCCATGTTCGCTATCATGTGTTTCTTTGCCTCGGCCTCTATCGCCGCTACCACTGCCGCGCCCTTCTCCCTCTCCATGTCTCCTAAGGCCTTCTTCGCCTCTTCGGCCTTGGACCTCTCCTCATACGCCCGAGCCGCCTCCGAGGCTGCCTTTTCGTTCGCCTGTGTCAGGGCCGTCTCAAAGTACGCGACCTGAGCTGCCAGGGATTCCGAGCGGTGCTGCTTCGCCTCATAAAGCTTTGCGACCCTCACCCTCTCGGCTCGAACCCTATCGCACGACAGCTTTAGCTCCTTCTCTTGCTCGGAAAATTGCTCGAGGAGGTGGCTTAAATGGCACGTGATCTAAACAAAAGAGAAAAAGAAACAATGAAAAGCCGAGCAAGTGACTTAAAATTTTTTGGATTATTGACGAATCGATTAGGAGACTCACCGACATCGTCGCCCGAGCTATCTCAAGAGCTTCGTCGCCCGTTGTCCCCGCCTTCAGGGCTGCTCGGTCCTTCGGGGTCGGCAGATGGCGCAAGGCCTGCATACTCATGGCCGAGTCCCCCAAGAAGCCATCATGGTTCATCACCTGCCAGTCGGGGACGAAGAGCTTCTTGTGCTCCTCGGTCAGGATCACCTTGGCCTTCTCGGTGAGGGGTGGAGCCTCAAGCGCCAATGCCGTGGAGATGGAGAAGGCTTCGGTTGAAGGCTCGGACGAGGTCGGTTGAGGAAGAGCAGCAGCCGCGGCGAACCGCTGAGGAGACGCCAGATCCACACTCGACCACGGCAAAAGGCACTTTGGTGGGTCGGCCAAACGCGGGTCCCACGGTCGTCCTCTTCCTCATCTTGGCGTCGGAGCCCTTGGCACCGCTCACGTTCCGCTCCGCCATGAGTGCCTTAAAGTCCATGTTCGGAACCTCTGCCAAAGAGAAAAAACAAAGTTAAGACGAGAATGATGCAGTATAAAGAGTAATAGAAGAGCAAGATGTCCAGAGCGTACTCGGGTCGATCGGACTGAGACCCGACACGTGGAGAACCTCCTCGGTCATATCCTTCCAGCTCAGGGTCGGAAGGTTAATCAGCTTCGTCGCAACTTCTGCTTCAGCCGGAGTCAACACCGGCTCGGCCTTCGCCCACTTCGGCACATCCTCCTTCCACCTAGTCAGGAAGTCCCACGTCGTAGGGCTTCGGATCAAAAAATACTTCCCATTCCACGACTTAATAGAGTCCGAATTCTCCATCAACTTGACACCTTTTCGTGGCGACAAGTAGAATTAGTGCTCCATCTTGTTTATCCGGTTGATCCGATACATACTTCGAAGAACGACGAGCTGAGGCTGCACCTTCGCTGTCTGACACTGAAGCAAAAAGCCGAGCACGTGGCGCCACATGTTCGGCATGAACTGGATCGGACTCGGTCCATACCATCGCAGCACTTCGATCATGAAGGGGTGAAGGGGCAGACGCAGACCTGCATTCAGTGCATCATAGGCAAAGACGCACGTATCAGGCGAGATCGCCGTACATGCTCGCACTCTTGGTTCGGGGAGGATTAGAGTGTACTCCGGGGGTATCATGAAGCTCCTTCGGATCTGGAGCAGGTCTCTCTCTGTCAGAACCGAGGCGATGTCGTTGACCTCGGTGACCTCCTTCGGCTCGTTCTCCGCATACGACTCCGACCTCCCATAGATGGTTAGCAGGTCGCCAGTATACTTCCTAATTCCCCCATGGCCTGATATCTCCGACGGCAACCGACCCATCTCTCCTCCCCTCCTGACGGGCTCTACCACTGTCTCGACTATTACCGACCGCACTACCTTTTTCCCTTTTCCCTTGGCGAGCGGAGCAACTGGCTCGACCACAGCCGACCCTGCTACCTCCTTCCCCTTCTCTTGGGCTAGCGGAGCAACTAGCACACTCACCGCTGACCCTCCTACTTCTATCCACTTCTCTTGGACGAGCGGAGCCTTTAGCACCCGCTCACTCTCACCTCCTGAGGAAGAGGCCTCACTAACCGAGGACACTCTAGACATCTTGAGAAGTATATATATATAAGTGAAAATATATATATTTACCTTGATGGGACGTTCTCGGTCAGAATAGTTCACCGGAAATCGCTTCGCCTCGTCGCGACAGCTAGCACAACCACCCAGGAGCAAAAATTACCGCTAGCGGAGCAACTCGAGAGCAAAAACTTTTTCTTGGAGTAAAAAGTGAAAGAATGGGAGAAGTGTTTAGGGGGGTGAGAACTTATAGTACAAAGAGTGCGACTCTTGGGGTTCTAACATATTGGGCCCCATTCAAGCCCATTAAGAATGTTAAACGACAGAATTTTTAAAGGTGGGAACAACCTACGGCCGTGCTGTCTCGAAATTCATGCCCGACCTTAACCAGACACCCCAGATCTGGCCACGTAGCTTGGCAGCCATCGAAGCGCCGAGCTACTGAGGTGCCCATTCGGAGAAAGACGCCCCCGAGCTACCGCGGCACCGACCTCCGTATTGGGAAAAAAACACCTCCGAGCTCCTTGGACCGCCAGATCGTTCAGATGTCCGCGCCAACGCCTGATGGATGGCTCAGATTTCGCCACGTCAACAAGATAATGTTTTCTCGTGATCTGAGCCTCTTGCGCCGTGATTCAAGCCTGATGGACGTTCCAGATCTAGCCACATTAGCTCGGCAGCCATCGAAGCGTCGAGCTACCGAGGTGCCCATTCGGAGAAAGACGCCCCCGAGCTACCGGGGCACCGACCTCCGTATTGGGGAAAAAGCACCTTCGAGCTCCTTGGACCGTCAAATCGTCCAGATGTTCGCGCCAACGGCTGATGGATGGCTAAGATTTTGCCACGTCAACAAGATCACGTTTTCTCATGATCTGAGCCTCTTGCGCCGTGATTCGAGCCTGATGGACGTCCCAGATCTGGCCACGCAGCTCGACAGCCATCGAAGCGCTGAGCTACCGAGCTCCCCATACGGAGAAAAATGCCTCCGAGCTAC
This sequence comes from Hemerocallis citrina, assembly GCA_017893485.1. Classification (NCBI taxonomy): domain Eukaryota; kingdom Viridiplantae; phylum Streptophyta; class Magnoliopsida; order Asparagales; family Asphodelaceae; genus Hemerocallis; species Hemerocallis citrina. The sequence continues at coordinate 212,277,358 of CM030368.1, forward strand.
TCGAGTCGTCAGATCGCACAGATATTCACGCCAGCTGCTGAGGGACGCTTCAGATCACGCCACGTCGTAAATAAGGCGATTAATTCCTTTTTCTATTTTATTAATTCGGATTGTTTATTTAAAAATTGCAAAAAATGATTAAAAATTCAGGAAAAATAATTGAAAATTCTAAAAGATAATTATATATTTGGGAAAATATTTTTGAGCCCCTGGATAAATAATTATTAGCTAGAATAATTAATTAATGCTCCCGGAAGCAAATCATCGCTTTGCAAAATTGCATAAATGACTCGAAGAATAATTTAAAAAATGGAAAAAAATTGCCAAAAATCCAGAAGAGCTCAAGAACAATCTTGAGCGTGCTACCAACTCAGAAAAACATCATCATGCCTCGTATAAGATCCGGAATCCCTCATCTGAACTCCGATACAACCCCGCAAGCCATTAAATCAGTAAAACTACTTCTCAAAGGCTGATCAAACTCAGTCTTCGGGAGTGGGGGGCTCGTAATATGGTTAAAAATAGGGTTAAATCGGAACCGTTCAGATTAGGGCACAAATGTTAAGGCCAACATGGGCAAAATGGTAATTTCACTTGCTTGCGGGTCCGAATCAGGAGTTGGGCCTCCATTCAGGACCCAATAACCCTGAAAACGGACCCGTCTTACTGGGTACGGGTTCCAACCCATAAGAAACCCAGTCAGACTGGATAGGAGAGGATTCAGATTTATGATTATCCTTAAACAGCGGTTTTAACCACTTCTATCCATCTACATCGGGAAGTAGGGATTTGATCTTATCCTGAAACTGACTCCTAAGGCAGCTATAAATACCCTCTCCCCCCACTGTTACAAGGTAATCAATCTTTTGCCAATTAAAGCTCTTGCTTGATCTTTCTGATTTACTGACAAGAGCGTCGGAGGGTGCGTCGCCGGAATCAACTCCGGCATCTCGCACTTTTTGCAGGTTAACGGCAAAATGATCTCGGTCAAACTCAGGTGAAGTTGTTCAGGTTTGACTATTCACCTTCCCTCGAATCCACAAATCTATCTGTTTGCCCCCACACCGATTTCAGCAGAACAGCGGTTTTTTCGTAATATTTCGTATTCACTATTTTGGCATAATTTTAGGGCTTATAGTCCCCAGTGTTAGGCAATTCTGCGAAATTTTGTATGTCATTCCACAGTTTTCGGATTTATTCGTGAAATTTCGTATTTTACTATTTTGGCTTTATTTTGGTCCACAATTTTTGGTCATTTCAGTGAAATTTTGTATATTTTACAGTTTTGGCCTCTTTTTCTATGTTATATTCCACCGTTTTCGGACATTTTCGTGAAATTTTGTATTTTGCTTGTTTTGGTCACATTTCGTGGGATATAGTCCATTGTTTTTTTGCCAATTTCATTGTTTTGAACTTATTTTGCAAGTACACCGGTTTCGGCCGTTTGCCAAATTTCGTATTTTAGTCTCACTTTGTGGTCTATAGTCAGTTTTTGAACATTTTCGTGAAATTTTGTATTTCACTGTTTTGGCCTATTTTTCTTGAACCATTTTCGTGAAATTACGTATTTCACTATTTTTGGCATCATTTTATTGACTATATACAATATTCGGTCAATTTCGTCAAATTTCGTATTTCACTGCTTATCTTTTGCGTTCTATATGGTCCACAGTTTTCGGTCATTTTCATAAAGTTTAGTATGTCACTGTTTTGGACTCATTTTGTGGGCTACCACTTCATTCTTCTGTTATTCATTGAGTCATCTGTCTCGCTTTCATCAAATCTTCGTTCCACACTTGCATCCCAAAATCTGGTGTCATGCGAATCATTTTCTCGTTCAATAACCTACCACCAGAGAAAAGACACGTTCCAATGTGACGATGGACACCGTGGGGGGGGATTAGTGTATCTTTTGTCATATAAGAAAGAATAGGATATGATTCTGTGTTATTTTACTATTTTGATATGATCCCGAAAGAATTGTATATTTCACTATTTTGACCTCATTTTCTGGGTTATATAGTCCACTGTTTTTAGCCATTTTTTCCTTCAATTTTCGCATTTCACTATTTTGTCATCATTTTATGGGTTATAGTCGGTAGTTTTCGGCCAATTTCGTATTTCACCGTTTTAGTCTCATTTTGTTCGCTATAGTCCACTATGTTTGGCCATTTTCTTCCATTCTCCTATTTCACTGTTTTGCCCTCATTTTGTGGGTTATAGTTGGTTTTCAGCCAATTTCGTATTTCACTGTTTTGGTCTCATTTTATAGGCAGTCCACAGTTTTCGGCAATTTTCGTGAAATAAGAAATTTCATATTTCACTGTTTTCTCCTCAGTTTGCGAGCTATTGTTCACAGTTTTCGTCAAGTTTCATTCTTCTGTTATTCATTGAGTCATCTGTCTCGCTTTCTTCATATCTTCGTTCCACACTTGCATCTCCAAAGTCTGGTGTCATGCGAATCATTTTCTCGTTCAATAACCTACCACCAGAGAAAAGACACGTTCCAATGTGACGATGGACACCGTGGGGGGGGATTAGTATATTTTTTGTCATATAAGAAAGAATAGGATATGATTCTGTGTTATTTTACTATTTTGATATGATCCCGAAAGAATTGTATATTTCACTATTTTGACCTCACTTTCTGGGTTATATAGTCCACTGTTTTCAGCCATTTTTTTTCCTTCAATTTTCGTATTTCATTATTTTGTCATCATTTTATGGGTTATAGTCCGTAGTTTTCGGCCAATTTCGTATTTCACCGTTTTAGTCTCATTTTGTTCGCTATAGTCCACTATGTTTGGCCATTTTCTTCCATTCTCCTATTTCACTGTTTTGCCCTCATTTTGTGGGTTATAGTTGGTTTTCAGCCAATTTCGTATTTCACTGTTTTGGTCTCATTTTATAGACAGTCCACAGTTTTCGGCAATTTTCGTGAAATAAGAAATTTCATATTTCACTATTTTCTCCTCAGTTTGCGGGCTATTGTTCACAGTTTTCGTCAAGTTTCATGAAATTTCGTTTTTCACTGTTTTTGCTTTATTTTGTAGGCTATAGTCTACTGTTTGACATTTTCTTCAATTTTCGTATTTCACTAGTTTGGGTTCAGTTTGTGGGCAAGTTTTCATCCAAATTCATATTTCACTATTTTGCCTCATTTTATGGGCTATAGTCCCAAATTTTTTTGACCATTTTCAGAATCTAATCCACAATTTTCGATATTTTTCATGAAATTTCATATTTCGTTGTTTTGGCATCAATTTGTGGGTTGTATAGTCCAGAGTTTTGGTCATTTTCGTGAAATTTTGTATTTCACAGTTTAGCCTTTTTTTCTATGCTATATTCTACAGTTTTTGGGCATTTTTAGTGAAATTTCGTATTTCGTTGTTTTCGGCCAATTTCATAAAATTTCGTATTTCACTGTTATTGTCTTATTTTGTAGTAGTGTCCACAATTTTAGGCCATTTTCGTCAAATTTTTCGTTTTTTTTGCCCTCCTTTTTCGTGCTATAGGCCATAGTTTTCGACCATTTTCATAAATTTGTGTATGATTTTAGTCTCACTTTGTGGGTTATAGTTCTTAGTTTTTGGACAGTTTCGTGGAATTTCTTATTTTACTGTTTATGCTTCATTTTGTAGGTTATAGTCCACATTTTTCTCCCAATTTCATATTTCACTATTTAGCCTCATTTTCTGGGCTCAAATCCACAGTTTTTGGTCATTTTCGTGAAATTACGTATTTCATTGTTTTGGCTATCCGCACCATTCGATCATTTTCGTCGAATTTCCTATTTCACTGTTTTGACCTCCTTTTGCACGCTATATGGTTCACAGTTTTCGGTCATTCTCATAAAAAATTAGTATGTCACTGTTTTGGCTAGTTCTCAGTTTTCAACAATTTTTGTGAAATTCCATATTTCACTATTTTGACCTCATTTTCTGGGCTATTGTCCATAGTTATCGATCATTATTGTGAAATTTCGTATGCCACTGTTTTGACCACACTTTGTAGGCTATAGTCAATATTTTATAGTAATTTTTATGAAATTTCGTATTTTACTATTTTGACCACATTTTGTGGACTATATAGTACATAGTTGGGGATGTGACATTTGGGGAAGGTGGAGGGTTGGGTGTGGTGGAGATTGGTTTGTTGTAGAATTTTGTATTTCATAGTTTAGCCTTTTTTTCTTTGTTGTATTCTATAGTTTTCGGTCAATTTTTGTGAAATTTTGTGTTTCGTTGTTTCCGGTCAATTTCGTAAAATTTTGTATTTCACTGTTTTGGTCTTATTTTATAGTAGAGTCCACAGTTTTAGGCCATTTCGTCGAATTTTTCATTTTTTGGGTCTCCTTTTTCGTGCTATTGGCCATAGTTTTCGATCATTTTCATAAAATTGTGTATGATTTTAGTCTCACTTTATGGGTTATAGTCCTCAATTTTTGGACATTTTCGTGGAATTTCTTATTTCACTGTTTAGGCTTCATTTTGTAGGCTCATTTTATGGGTTATAGTCCACAGTTTTCTGCTAATTTCATATTTCACTATTTTGCCTCATTTTTTGGGCTCAAATCCACAGTTTTTGATCATTTTCGTGAAATTACGAATTTCACTGTTTTGGCTATCCACACTATTTGGTCATTTTCGTTGAATTTTCTATTTCACTGTTTTGACCTTCTTTTGCACGCTATACGGTTCATAGTTTTCGGTCATGTTCATAAAAAAATAGTAAGTCACTGTTTTGGCTAGTTCTCAGTTTTCAGTCATTTTCGTGAAATTCCATATTTCACTGTTTTGGCCTCATTTTCTGGGCTATAGTCCAGTTTTCGGTCACTTTTGTGAAATTTCGTATGTCACAGTTTGACCACACTTGGTAGGTTATAGTCAACAATTTTCGGTCATTTTAATGAAATTTCACCCCATTTTGTGGACTATACAGTACATAGTTGGGGTTGTGACATTGGGGGAAGGTGGAGGGTTGGGTGTGGTGGAGATTGGTTTGTTGAGGGGAGGGGGGTTAATTGATTGGTTGAGTTGAGTTTCAGAGATGGCAACGGTGTAGTAGTAGTAATGGCGGTGGTGGATCATTGCAGAGCCCTGACGCCCAACGCCTTTGTCGGGTTGGACCCTGAGGCCTCAAGAGGGGAAATGGGTTGTGAAGAAGAATTTGTAGTGGAATGGATTAAATGTTGGGAGTAATTATGGCCCAAAATTGGGGTCAGCCTATCTTCCATTTGAGGGTGAGTTGGTGGGATCGGCCGAAGACCACGCGGGGAGATGGGCCTGTTCAAAAAATTTATTTTGGGCCCAAGTTTCGAATTGGGGATTAGATTTGAATTCAAATTCAACTTAAGGAGTTGATGCCAGTTGCCTGAGCGTTGGGGGTTTAAAAAAGCAGACTTTTGACCCTCCCTCTGAAGTCTTCTTTTCCAGAGTTCTGTTCTTAGTAGACTCGGCACTGTTGCAGAGCCAACAACTGGCTTGGTTGGGGGGTGAGCATGGCATAGCAATATTAGGATACTATTATTTGACATGTGATTGCGCGTTAAAAAGAATTAGAATAAGTTTGTAGCTAAAGATACTAGTAATTTGCACATGTGATGCACGCCTTTTTTTAAATCTCCCACTCTTCACGAATTACTTCCTAAGGGTATCGACATTTATTTTAAATGACGGATTCTCTCATACTCGTTTGGTACCCATTGTTCACGTTCTGCCCCGTTCATCATGTTTTATGTCAAGACGAATGTGTACAAAAAATCAAGTTATTTGGAAGCATCTTGCACATATATATGAATGAAGGATCCTCTTATATGGAGTGGTTATAAACTCATAATCACCTGGTGGGAACCTTGCGCACAATCGGCTCCATTTATCATATTTTATATGTCATTTAACATGTTTACAAAAGATTGAGTTATTAGGAGGGGGTCACTTATCCATGCATTGAGTAGTCCAAATTGAACTATTATTGAAAAAAGAAAAAAAAAAGTGATCATTTTACATTTGCTAGAAACCTACATGAAAGCTTCCAAACAACCCGATTTTTCATTAACATATATATATTATGACAGGTAAATGAATATGTGCATCAACCATCCAACCTTGAGATTGTATTCTTCTTTCATATAGTCTGGCCCTCAGATATCTAATCTTTGCACTAACCTGATCTCCATTACCAGTGTGGTTATTTGAACTATTTGCATCAAATCTTGTTCAACAATGGACTAAGGGCTGTGTGAATCCGACTTGTCATTTTAGTTTGTGTAACCAACTTTAACATTGATATGTTTCTAGCCTCATCGGGAACTACAGAACACCATTAAAAGCCGTCATATCTGATTATGGTGACTAAGATCTTATTGAAAATGGTAAAAGCTGATACATAAATCTCTCTCTCTCTCTCTCTCTCTCTCTCTCTATCTCTCACACACACACACACACACACACACACATATATATATATGAGTTCCCTTCCGTTGTGCACTGCACTTCGCCTTCGGGCCTTCGTATTGACGATCTGAACCGTTCACATTGATTTACACGTCTAAATATGTAAAGTCAAGCCATTTGAAATTCATTTACCCATCCATTGAAGTGTTTCATGTATTACTGAATATCGTTTTTTTAATGATATGATGGATAGGCAAATGAATTTCAAATGACTTGATTTTACATATTTAAACTATTTTAGACGTGTATATCAATGTGAACGGTTCGGATTGACGATACGAAGGCCCGAAGGTCGAGTGCATACAAAGTGCACACACAGGAGAGTGCACAACGGAAGGTTCATATATATATATATATATATATATATATATATAGACAAACTTTCCGTTGTGGACTAAAACAGAGATATGGAGTGTAATTTTAGTGATGTTCAGAACACCACTAAGAAAATAGTGAAGCTCGATGGTCAAGAGATACCTAAGAGAAACCGTTTTCGATATTTATGCTCAGTTACAAAGATATTGAGAGATTTATGAAGATGTTATACATAAACTAAAACAGGATGACTTTAGTGGAAAAGTGCCAGTGGTATTTTGTGACAAATATATATCTTTGAAGTTGAAGAAAAAAATTTATAAGACAACTGTTAGACTATCAATGATGTATGGAGCAGTGTGTTGGACAACAAAGAAACAACTGTCCAAAAAATGAATGTAGCGAAGATGTTGATGCTAAGATGGATGTGTGATAAAACCAGGAAGGATAGAATTAGAAACGAGCAAATACGAGACGTGCTAAAGGCAACTCCTATCCAAGATAGGTTAAAAAAGAATTGCTTCAGGTTGTTTGGACATGTCACATGTAGACCTAGTAGTGTCCCCGTTAGAAAGAGTGATTTGATAAGTAATGAGGGTAGAGTTAGGGGTATGGGAAGACCAAACTTGGGTGGAAATGGTGAGAAAATATATGATAGCTTGTGATCTTACAAAAGATATTGCGCTAAACCGAGCAGAATGGAAAACCGTGATTCATGTAGCCAACCCCAACTAGTTGGGAAAAAGGCTTTGTTGTTGTTGTAGACAAATCTTCCATTGTGCAGTAGACATGGTGTACACTTTGTGTGCAACTCGGCCTTCAGGCCTTCATATGGACGATAAGAACCGTTCACATTGATCTACACGTTTAAATTAGTCTAAATATATAAAATCAAAGTCATTTGAAATTTATTTGCCCATTCATCATGTCATTATAAAAAACGATATTCAGCTAGAGCTGGTATCGGGTCCTATCGGGTCGGGTCCTTCACTACCCGGACGCATACCCGAACTCGGACTTGTAAGAACAGGGTCTGTTAGCAGGGAATAAATATTTGCACTTAAGTATTTTTATACCCGATACCCTACGGTTCTAATATTTTTTGCACTTAAGTACATAAATAAATATTATATTTACACATCTATCTTCAACAGTTATTTTTATATGTATATCTCAGTAATCCATTATTCAAATTTCATATTTTTTGGGGGTATTTTTTGACGGATCCGGGTCAGTTTTATTTGATCTGACCCAGATCTATTAGTGCATTGGGTCTTATTTTAGGACCCGGACCCGAATAGATCGGGTAGGTTCCGGTCCAATGCCGGGTCCGGATCCGGATCGGATCCAGGTCGAGTCTGGCGGGGGTGTATTGGATTGAGATTTCAAAAGATTTTAAAAGAATTGAGAATCCCAGTATTTAAGGGATTTATGGGGAATTCACCTAAAACTTTGACTGGGATTTATAAGGATTTTAAAATAATTTGATGGAATTCTTATTATGAATTTGATGGAATTCGAAGGAATTCGATGACAATAGACTTTATAATTAGTTCATTTCCTACACAAGATTGTCATTCTCATAAGAGTAGTATGAATAAACATCAAGGCACCTCGCAAGTCATAAAAATGTCATTCTCATAAGATTTTTCTGAAGTACTAGAAGGACGCCCGCATAAATAAAACTAACAACAAAAAAGAAAGAGCCCTACATGAGAGAGCTGTTGATAAGTCCATCAACTCAATACTCGCTGTTTTAACATTCTAAAATAGCATAAAATAATAATAACTAATAACACCCGGTAACCAAAATCATGGAGCAAAAGATCTATAAGGAGCACCAACTCTCCCGTTAGGCATCATAACGCTACCACATCTCCTCGTCAACTCAATACTCGCTGTTTCTGCACCATAGGTCTTCCAGTTTAACTGTTTCACTATATAGGCCACATCATACAAACCATGGAACGTTATCCACTTCGTCCTGTACCTGCAACGAGAAACCAATTTATGCCGTAGCAATCTTGAGAATATTTTTGAATCAACTCCATCGCATTGATTTTGATTGAAATTGATTCCATTAATTGTCTTTTAGGAGGCGGATGGAGGCCTCTGCGTGGGGATCGGTGGTTGGGTTGAATTAGGGTTCGGGTTGAATTAGGCCTCTGCGTGGGGATCGGAGGTCGGGAGGTAGAGGAGAGTAGGGTAGCAGCGGAGGAGGGTGTCGGGAGGTAGAAGAGAGGAGGAAGAAGACGATGGATAGAGAAGGGGGATTAGGGTTTGGGTTTATTTAGGGATAATTTGGGGTATATGTACAGGAAACAAAACCATACTCACCAATGGCTTGAAAGTTTCTACAGAGAAGGTAAAACCATACTCACCAATGGTTTGAAAGTTTCTACAGAGAAGGTGAGAATTGCAAAGGCCCTTGGTATTTATACCCCAGACCCTAGATTCCAACTAAATCCTCCAAATTCTCAATTCTACCAAAACCAATAACTTTTTGAATACAACGAGAATTGAATGAGGTCATTTAAAATCTCAATTGAATACACTGAGAATTGAATAGAATCACTTAAATTCTCAATTGAATACACTGTGACTTTTATAAAATCCTTTAAAATCCTAATAGAATACACTAGGATTTTCACATTCTTTTAAATTCTTTTCAAATTCCAATCCAATACACCCTTGTGGGTATCGGGTTAATGTGACAGTGTTATATTCAGCCATACAATTTTGTAACACTTCAATGCATGGACAAATAAATTTCAAATAACTTGATTTTACATATGTAGACTAATTTAGTTGTGTAGATCAATGTGAACGGTTCGGATCGTTGATACGAAGACCCGAAGGCCGAGTGCACACCATGGCCAGTGCACAATGGAATGAGACTCATATGGGAGTTTTCGGTTGCGAGCGGGGGTTGGTGCATACTGCATGCGATCGAACCGTTGCCGCTAATGGGGATACATGTAGTGTACTTTGCTTTTTTTCCTTTTTGGTTGGAATACATATATAATATCATTTCTCATATGTTACACGTTGTGTGCATGCTATATGCTTTTTGATTGTGTTAAATGCTTTCGATAGCTAATGATTTTATTTTTGTCGAATACTTTTATTATTATTAGCTTTTGAGGGGCGTAGCTCATGTTTCTTATTTTATTCCCATTGCAGTTTGAACATGATGAGGATATGGGTGATGTACAAAAGCCAGAAGGCACATTTGTGAGCTTGTATTTTCTAAGTGAATTATTGTGTTGGCATGTAGGGTACGTACCAAGACAGTATCCGCCTATAATTCGCAGTTTTCCCTTGAGGTTCTGCTTATGGTCCGAAAATTTTGTGTCGATGTGCCGAACTATATCTTCTCTTCTAAAGTACTAATTCTTGATGACTTTGTATGATACTATTGTTCGTTTGAGAGAGGTTCTCTAGTTTATTGAATGAAAAGGGAAGTATGATTAGAGATGGGCGCATTATGCTTCAAATGCCCCCATTGCTTCTACTGAACAATTTATTACTTCACCTGCAGTGCTTATTACTTTGTCAAGTCTTTGTAGTGGTTTATCAGCGGTATCAATGGATATACTATCACTGATGTGTTTGTTACCATTGTGCATCATATTCACTCAGTGGAGATTGTGTCGTAACGAACAGTAGTCGGACAACACTGCTATTCCCCGCCTTAGAGTAGGTTAAATTGAAAGAGGTAATCTATTTACTTTGCTAAGGGTTTTCCCCTTTCCTTTTTCTTATTCTGAAGGTTTAGATACTCAAAAGTTGAGTTGTTGCGATTCGATGGATTAGAAGAGGGAAAATGAGTTCTTCTGTGCATCCAATTTTGAAAGCGGATGGAGAGCGGAGTAGAGATATGTAATAGGTAAATAATCAATAATGTTATGATCACTAACTTTATGCATCTACTCTTGTACATTAACCGTTGTACTCGAGAACTCTTCAAGGATAAGTACTCTCCTAATCTAATGCTCTAATGCACATACTATGCACACATGCTCCTAAAGCTAATGCACACTTGGTTGAAAGATATGCATTCCATACTACACATTCCCAACCAAATAACGTTCTTCAGTTTGATGGGGTTCGATCCCCCGCTATGCATCCTACTATTGTGCTCTCTCATGTTTTTGATTCTAGTAATGGTTAGGCTGCAGTTGTCTGGCTTACTCCAGTCGCTCTAGTTGCTGCTGTCATTAGTGATGTTCAATCCTCGTGTTTTATTCACTATGTTCGGGTTCTCAGCCACCGGCTTACTCTGTCACGGCTGTACCTATGATATGTTGTTGTATCTACGTCTTTCCGGACCTCACCAAAAGCTGATATACGGACACCAGGGCTCCTCGTCGAAGGACTTGGAGCCTTTTCCGTAGAGTCTCGCTCACCGGGTTTTTCTTTAAATCACTCTTCAAGGATAAGTACTCTGCGCTACATGGTATGTTTCTACGAATGAAAACAATCAAAACGGGGACTACCATCTTTTTTCGTTCCTAGACACGAGGAAACTGGTTATTGGAGCACTTGAAAGTAACAAAACAAACTGCGATTTCATTTATTTATTCATTCATTCATTCATAGTACGTGAAAACCAAACCATTACAAGTTACACCCCAACATTGTCACCAAACACAAAACTCTTTCTCACTAGTCACTGCCCACCGGTCCATCAGCGTGACCAGGAGCAGCCGCGGTCGTCTGGGAATCGCAGTACCCACGAAGAACATCGCCTTCCTGCAAAGTAAACCCTATAGAAGTGAGCATGGAAGGCCAGCATTGGTGCGTAATTGTGCGTATAGCATGACAACAGTCAAGTCCTAGGTACGACTCCCCGTTCATGAAGAAGATTACAATCTCATTGGTGCACGATTTCAGCTCCGTCAACGCGTTCCAGCAGTCGATCAGACCGCCCCCGTCCTTGATGCCAGCGGTCAGGCGCTGCTCGAGGGAGGGGGAGAGGCCGAGGTTGCGAGCATTGGCCGAAATGGAGGAGATTGCAAGGATGATGAAGGCTAGTTTGTGAAAGAGAGACATGATGATGATGATGATGATGATGATTAATTATACTGGTTGGTTAGAGATTGAGAGATGATATTGAGGGTATTTATATAGTATGTGAGTTTGGTCAGTTCGGAAATGGAGAGGTTGTTCTTGATCATGACATTGATTAGATATGGCGATTGGGAGTGGAAATTTTATGATTAGGGTTTGGTGTTAAACTTTGAATGCTGTTATTAATGGAGGGAATCTGAGAGGACTAACGATGAATAAATCGAACAGTCAAAAAGGCAAAACAAAAATTACGGTAAATCAAGGGGCCTAAATCTACTTTTCCTGTTTGAGAGAAGCTGTGGTCACTCGCGGTGAGAGCAAGAGAACAATTTTCCGCGGCTTAGAAACTCGAAATTGGTTTTTTGAATTTTTTTGAAGCTATGAATGACGCGGTGACGCATACGTAAAGTCACTGGTCGGTAATCTGACCGCGAATGAGAAATCTTTTGAGCCCAGGTATGTTGGGCCGAACCAAACAAAGATATTGTATCCATTTCTTTCATTCCTTACCCGGAATCAATTCGGTCCAATAGGCTTGGCTCAAAAGCTTTTCATCTGCGGTCGGGATACCGGTTGGTGAGTTACGGAGTAGTCACCGCATCATTCATCGACACAAAAAAATTCACAAACCCAATTTTGAGCCACTAAACAGCGAAAAATTGTTCCCTTGTTGTTACCGCGAGTGACCACAACTCGTTTGCACTAGGATAAGTAAGTTTAGGCCCCTAGTTTGAACGTAACATTTTTTCCCCCTTTTGACTGTTCGATTCTTTATTTTATAACCCTCGTTGTTTACAGTATAAAAAAATTCTTTCATTACAAATCAAACTTAAAATTTTCTTTTTGGAAAAAGGTACTCTCAATAGAAAAGAGTAAATTTTCATACAAGCCAACATATTTAAGTTAAAACATTGTCAAATGTAATACGTGTTGTTTGTGGAAGATCAAGCGCATTATAACGGGATGTCGCAAACTGGCTAAAAAATATGCAAAATTTGAAAATTAATCATGAGAAGCATACAAGGACACATCTGATAATTAATACAAAGACCCTCCTCCTATCAATGGTCGAATCAGAAGGTAATATAATTCAGGTAAACAGTAACAGTGATTACACTGTAGAACTTTCCCAGAAATGTTTTGTTAGAGCATCCACAGTGGTTTGCTATATTTCTCAAATTCTCATATTATGAGAATAATATGAGAATCGACATCTGCAGTCGTTTGCTATTTTGTTAAAAAATAGCAAACTAGCTACAGTCGATTCTCATATTTGAGAAGTGGGCTAGCGAATTTGAGAATATAGAAGACGATACATGATGTATCGTCTCAATATATTTAATATTTTTTATTACAATCGGACGAGACAACTTGTCTCGTCCCGTATATATATATTTTTTAAATAGGGTCGGACGATACATGTTGTATCGTCATTCCCAAAAAATAAAAAAAAAAATAAAAATAAATTAAAACCCCCTCAAACGGGACAACATGTCCCGTTTGATCACAAATTTGATTCCCATGGGTTTAAATTTTTTTTTTTTTTTTTTTTATTTTTAAAAAACACTAGGACGAGCCAAGTTGTCTCGGTCTTCTAAAATATAGAAAACACCATTGCACAAGTTCACATCTATTCTATTCCTATACTTCTCATTTTGCTAAAAAATATAAAACTCCATTGTGGATGCTCTTATGCTCAGGACAAACTGAAGTATGATGAATTCGTAGGCTGTGGCTGGCTTTTAACTCCACCGAATGTTGTCAATGCTTCTATAAAACCAAGGTGATGGTAGCTGTAGAATACTCACTGACACTGTATTTACATCTTAATTGGCCAAGAAGCCACCACCATGCGACAACGGTGCTTCTTTCTATAGAAACTGCATAAACATCTATACGTGAAGACCAGGATAAACACACACGAATCAGCTGAAGATCGGACTCGAGTTAAAATATAGTCCAGGATTGAGCATTAACTTGAAAATTATATTCTTACATGTTTTCTTGCAAATTTAGTCTTCATCAAAACCCCCACCTTCATCATTCATACCAAAGTCATGTTCCTGCGCAGGTTCAGTTTCCATATTGCCCAGCTCCTTCTCAATTTTCCTTAGTTTCTGCTCCACTTTAATCTCTCGCTTCACTCTTAGAGACTCCAGATTTGAGACACTGAAAAACGACTCGTGCGGCTTTGGGACATGCAGAGATGTAGTTAACCTACAGTCTAAAAGCCAGACAAATTTAAATATAGAAGCTAAGATGGGGAAAAAAAATTCACAACCTGGAAGTAAGAACCACGGTCTTTTGCACTATTTACTATGTTGCTCCAATGCTTATCCTGCATTAATGTTAAAGCAGAATCCACCACCTGAAGTTTTTAAAGAGGGGGGGGGGGGGGGGGGGGGGGGGGAAGAAAAATTGCATGAGTAAAAATATATATAGATATCTTGTCCATGTGTCTACAGTATGGAAACTAAAGAAGCAAACTGTAACAATCTGGAGACTGAATGGTCCTCCCTAGCATTGGTATCGGGTCGGGTCCTTCACTACCTGGACCCAGATCCGGTCTCCTACATGTTCAAAAATTGGATCCGAACCCGGATCCGGACAAGCAGAGGCAGCTAGCGGATGATTTAGAATAGAGGATAGATGCAAAATGCATGTGTTTTGAGTTTGGAAGAGGAAGATTTAGAATTGAGGAGGAAGGAGGGGAGTGATGAGGATAGAATATTTATTTTTATATTGAATTTTTGTAGGTGTTTAACGAGTTCGGGTCGGGTCTCTTTCGACCCGGACCCAAGTGCAATGGGTAACATTTTAGAACTTTTTACCAAAATGACCCACTTTTGAAAGTATTACCAAACTGACCCACTTTCAAAAGTATTTATCAAAACGACCCACTCGCTTTTTAGTTTGGTTAAAATCCAATCGCTTTTTCAGAAAGCGAGTCTAGACTTTCGAAAATCAAAAGCCTCACGCTCGCTTTCTGAAAAAGCGATGAGGTTTTAACCACAAAATCCCAAACGGGATATCGTTTCTGTACAAAAAAACTATAAAAACCCAATATTTGAGTTAGAAGTTTTTTTTTTTGAGAAGAAAGGTGGAATAACACCACCCTGTTTCATTAATAAGAAATTAATAAACACCCCGCATAACCGGGAACAGAACAGAACAGGAACTAAACATAAACCCCCAACAGAGCCCTGGGGGGTGGGCTTCATCATCTAAACCTCATAGAACAGGACAGCAAAACATAAACCCCCAACAAATCCCTGGGGGATGGGTTTCTACATCTAACCCTCACATAGCCAAAATACATAGAAGTGAACTAACCAAAAGGACACAATGGGAGCCACTGGATCAACAGTAAGGTGTGTTGGGAGCACCCCTCACTCCATAGTCGGTCCGAACTCTATCTCCTCATCGTCATACTCTTCCACCTGGAAGACTTGTGCGATCCTCCCTCTCGCTCCTGATGCCGCTGCTGTAGCCCAAAAAGAGATTAGATGCATAATATGGGTGAGGTTACCAGAAATAGAATTACATACAGCACGGAAATAAAAATTATTCCTATCTAGCCATAGCACCCATGTGGTAGCCGCAATGGCAATGTACCACGCGTCCTTCATGTCGTGTCGGATCGATGCAAATCTGGGGCCTACCCAGAGTTCCTCATACTCTCTTGGATAGTCACTTGTACCCAAGGCTCTAAGGACCTCAACCATGGTAGCTTTACTCCATGTACAGTCAATAAACAGGTGGTTGAGATCTTCTGTGTGTGTGTTGCAGAAACCACAACTGGTCACCATGTGCGGTTGTCTCTTGGCTAGGTTCTCTCTGGTGAGAATAGCATTGTTAAGCACTAGCCAGAGGAAAACTCTGACTTTAAGAGGTGTTTTTGCCTTCCATAACACTGTTGCCCAGCTGGGCGTGCATCCACGAAAGTGAATTCTGTGGTAAAGGGATCTAACCGAGAACACTCCTTTCTTCTCAAGTCCCCACCGCAACTGGTCTGGGCCTTGGGCACAGAGCACTCCAGAGTGTGCAATTAACGTCTGTAGCTCACGCAGCTGTTGGAGTAAACCTGTTGAGAGCCTTCCTTGGAACGAGGGTTTCCAAGTCCCTCTTTTCCAGGCTTCTGCCACCGACATATTCGGACGATTCGCCTTTTCAAACAGCTCTGGGAAACTGTCCTTAAGAGCCCGTGGACCACACCATTTGTCCCACCAAAACCTAGTGGACCGCCCATTACCAATAATAGACGTCACTACTGAATTGAACGGTCCGCTAGCCTTTGTAATGCCTTTCCAGAATCTGGAGGTTTTAGATCCCACTCGGAAGCCTAAACTCCTCGTACCTTTTCCCCGAAGGTAGGGTTGAATGAAGTCCTGCCATCCTTCGCCACACTGGTGAAACACCTTCCACCACCATTTCCCTAGCAGAGCAAGGTTCATATCTCTAAGGTCAATGATACCTAGCCCTCCATGCTTCCTCTTCATGCAGGCGATATTCCACTTAATAAGGTGATAGCCACCCTTATTAGAGTCTGCCCCTTTCCAGAGGAATCTTTTGCGGATTCGATCAATCCTCTGTATTACCCACTTCGGAAGCTCGAAAAAGGACATGTAGTAAATGGGCAGGTTGGAGAGTACCGAGTTGATGAGGGTCACTCTTCCCCCGATCGAGAGCAATTTGCCTTTCCACCCCGCTAGTCTTTCTTCCACCCTATCAATAATAGGCAACCAGTCAGCCTTAGTGAGCTTCCCTGGTTTGAGCGGGGGCCCTAAATATTTGATCGGAAACTCCTCCGTCGCGCAGTTTAGAATGGAGGCGTGTACCCGAGCTTCCGCATCAGATAGAGTAATAGGGACCAATGCGCTCTTGTGGAAGTTAATTCTGAGGCCTGACCATGCCTCAAAACAGTACAGGGCCCCTTTAAAGCAGACTATTTCAGTAGTATCTCCATTTCCAAAGAGAAGGGTATCATCAGCATATTGCAGAATCGTGCATCCCTGTTTAGTGGTGCTGCCTGCCACAGGTTTAATCCAACCTTTTTTTTGACAGTTTTCCAACATTCCTCGAAGCACATCCGCGACGAAAGTGAATAACAGAGGGGATAGCGGATCTCCCTGCCGGAGTCCCTTCTTGCATGGAAACGTTGGTCCTGGCCTCCCATTCACCGAAATTGCCGTTTTGCTAGAATACAAACACTGTTTGATCCATCTAATCCATTTCTCACCGAAACCTCTTCCTTTGAGTGCCTCCAGCAGACAATCCCAATCCACGGAATCATATGCCTTCTCAAAGTCCAACTTCAGAAGAAAGTTCGTCGAGTTGTTCGTGTGGCAATGGTGAATAACTTGTTCAGCGGTGGCCATACAGTCCAGAATACAACGGCCCTTGATAAAACCTGTCTGGGTTTTATTGACAAGACTGTCCATCATGCTACCCAAGCGGATTGCTAGGACCTTAGTGATGATTTTAGCCGAGCAGTTAATCAGGCTAATCGGTCGAAAATCCCCCACGCGTCTGGATTCCTCTCGTTTGGGAATCAATACCACCTCTGCAAAGTTGAACATGCCTAGTCTCAAATTGTTGTGGTAAAATTCCTCCATGAGCTCCATGAAATCTCCTTTAATTTCTTCCCAGAACACTTGGAAGAACATCATAGGGAAGCCATCTGGCCCAGGTGATTTGTCTCCTCCCATCTGATCCACAGCCGCCTTGACTTCTTTTTCTGAGAAAGGCTCCTCCAAAGATGACAGGTTTTGACCTGGGTCATTATTATACCCCTGCCAGTAACTCTAATATTTGAGTTAGAAGTTAGAACGAGTACAGCTGTTTTCTAAATTTTATAAAAACACAATATTTGAGTTAGAACGAGTACAGCTGTTTTCTAAATTTTATATTCCTAAATGCCAAATACCCATATTTTAGCCACAAACGACTACAGATGCTCTTAATAGGCTTTTCTCCTGCTATAAATATCTTGTAATTTTTCTTCAATAGACATGAAGAAACTCCTTCCATTTTTTATAAACCTCTTCGTAAGTGCAAAGAACATTGGGGGATTCCCTGGTTAAAATTCTCAATAGTTTCTTGATCAGAAAAATTGACAAATTCATTGTTTTTCAGTTCCAAATTAACAAAAAGAAATAAAGAACAGAATATAAATCCATGTCATACTATATCCAGACCCCAAAATGACAAAATTCAAATTTTCAACCTCAACAAAATAACACTATTCATTCAAATGTGTAAACGACAAATGCCCAGCACAAATGGTTGCAAACACAAACAATCTAATTTATGGCAATATAAACACAAACTGTTACTTTAGCCATACAAAAATGTCAGTGGATTAATAAACATTTAGCACTGCTGATTCTTAGATATCTAAATGGGCCTATCAACATACAACATCCAGAGTAAATTCTACCAAATGAAATATAACTTGCACCTAATCACAATCTTCATTGAAAAGAAAACAAAACAACAAAAAAAAGTCTGAATCCATAGTTTTTCGCACACTTTGTAGAGGCTGCCGAGAAATAGACACAGTCGAACTCTCAAAGTGCTTCGGGGAGCTGCCCATTTTAAGACCCACAGTGTTCTTGTTTTTTTTTTTTTACCATCCCCAAATCAAAGACTTGGGATTAAAAATACCGACTGATGGCGTACTATGAACATCTTCTTCAGTCTTATTCTGTTCAGAAGAAACATGCATTACTTAGAAACTAGGAACTCATAAACACAAAAGGGGAAGAAACCATGTAGACACCCACTACTGTAAACTAAACGATGAACTCACCCTTGTTCACATCCGTGGTTGATTTCAGAGAATCCTCCGGTAATGCATCGGAACCAGACCAACAAAAATCTTCAAAATACTTTTTGTTTGCTTCACTCTCTTGGATTTTTGACGTACTACCAGATCTACCGGTTGCAACATCTGAAGAAATCAAGGCATTTTGAGAGGTAAAGAAAGCTTTACCGGGCTCGGAATCCTCAGATTCATTAATATAAGGCCTAACTCTCTCTTGCTCAACTAGTGATTCTTCTAATCTTCCATCACGTTTGCTGCAATCTGAAACGGTGACCATTCCATCCTTTGTTAATTGGGAAACATCTGAAGCTTCCTGAATAGTTGTCCTCTGTTCCTGAAGTTTGAATTGCTCTGTAGAGTATGTTTGGGAAGACCAAACAGTAGAAGTTAGTTTCTGGTGTGAAAAACCATTGCACATGGAATCAAGAAAATGAAGGACATAACAATGAAGTGTAGAAACAAAATAAGTATATGATTTTGTGACTTGACAAAGTTTAATATAAATCTTCATCAACAGTCGAGGTTGGGAGAAGATTTCAACAATTCGTGATTGTAGGGATCAAAACACATAATGCAACTAAAAGTCCAAAAGGACAAGAATTTCCTCTCCATTGTTAGACTATATCCTACTACAAGAAATTTTCTACATGCCTGGTTGCATATACACTTGCTCTAGCCCAGCGGCTGTAGAACACGAAATTTTAGCACAATCTTAAAGACTACACAACAAAGTCATAGCCAATATAATTTTTGTTTATGAAGGTGGGACCACCCTACCCTCCATGAAATATGGATATAAAATTCCTCTCAGGATTGTAGTCAGTATAAAGTAATGAATCTGTGACCTCCCATCATTCACAAGTATTATGCTTTACAAGTTCCTCCTGACAGCCTACTAATTACAATAAGATACATAAGGAAAAACAAAAAAAAGGAAGAAAACAGAAGCAAATATTGGCCAAGTAATTTGGTTAAGCCTCCACAGTGAACAATTAGAGTTTTGTGGCTCTTGCCCAAGATTAATGATGATGATATCAAAGTCTTCTCAGATTTGAGAGGTTTATGAAATGCAAAAAGGGAAGACATGTTACCTTCATTTTCATTAACATCATTTAGCTCTTGGCTCAAGTTCTTCTCCAGGGGAATTACACCGGAATCTGCAATATAAATGATGAATATCATTAAATTTTAAGACATCAAACTATAATTAACTAGCCTAAAAAATAACATCATTAAAATTACCGTGATAGTCCATCCTTAAATAATGCTCGAACGAGCTGGAAGACATATGCTCATCCTCTCTTGTTGCTAATGCTTCACTGGTACTTACTTCCATAAAGCTTTCACGTTCACTACGACCAAAATTCTCTTCCTGAAATCTGCATTCCCATTGACCAACCTGAGAATTATTATTCGCAAAACCTGCAACTTCGCTATCAATGTGGAACAATTCATTTACAAACATTGCTGATGCCCCAGGTTCATCCCAGGCTTCTGTAACATTGGAAGTCCGCTCAATGCTTTCAAACTTGTCTGCATGCAAAGATAAACCGGTTTAGTAAACAGTCATCAATTTTAGACTACAAACATAAATCACTTAATCCTCACAACTTCAGAATTAAGACTAGTATCGGAGCTACATGTTCAGTTCTCACTTGGCTATAAAAGTGGATTTGAAAATCCACTGACACAGCCTAGTTGGCACAGAGAAAGGGCACACAACCTACGGGGGCATGTTCAACTATCCCTTAACTCTCACTGCAACTACGGAGTTCAAGGTAGGGACATTTCACAATTACTACAGGGGATATAATGAAATTTCAGTAAAACAAACTAGTACCATCAACTCGATAGGATATACCTACCTCCACAGTTTGCCTCTTCAGAAATGTCGCCCCCTCCGGTTATATCAATACCATATATACTCGTACTTCCTGCAGTTACTTCAGAACCCCTGAGATCGAGCTTAGTTTCGGAAGATTTCCTACATTCTGTGGCATCACCATCTGCCTCTGTTTTGCAGTCAAGCTGACTTAAGAAGATGTCCATCTGTTTCTCTGCTTGACCAGTGACTACTGTTGACATACTTTCTCTAATGCATGAACCTATCTCTCTTTGTCGTCCAACAAGTGGTTGATCAGCATCTGGTAAAGCTTTATCCATTTCAGTACCTAAATCTGAATTCTTATTTTGATCTTTGGTGCTAGCATTATCAGCATTCTCAGCTGTAGACTCAAGAGCTGCAGTAAAATTCCCTGTTTTCAAGTTATTTCAGCCACTCAGCAATTTATCTTTAAACTCTGTATTTTATTTGCATGAAAAACATCATACTAAGAATAATTGTTTACCTTCATCATATTTGTCAACTAAATTTACACCGCCAAGAATAGATGCTTCCTCTTTTCCAGCGTCTACAATCAACAAACAAAATAAATAAATAAAATAAAATAAATACACAATAAGAACTAAAGAGCAATCTAATAGCTAGTAGAACCTAATTTTGACCGATTTCCTAGGAAGCACGGGTACTTCCGAATGGCCGACATATCTGTGTTGTGCGTATCGGGTGCCAATACAACTTGGTACTCATGAGTATGTATCCAAGAAGTACCCAGATTTTTAATATATTTTTGAAACTTTTGGACACCATTATGTTTTGATAAATGTTTAGGGTCATAGTGCAATTTCAAAAACATGTTTCAAGCTATGCTCAAACACAAAACAAGTATACCCAAGTTTTGATAGTTAGATTATCATTTTTTTCCTCCAAAAATGCCCATAATTAAAATATATTCTTATAGTTCTATGAAATTGTTTAAATGTTTGAATTTTTAACAAGATAACTAATTTTTTATTTATAGATATAATATAAAATATATTACACTAACCCACCAACGCACCTGTATCCTACTTTTTTGTAAAATTACGTATCCATGTATCCGTGTCGTACCCGCACCCAATGTTCTAAAAAGCGCTAGGCGGTAGTCGGGCGGCCAATGGGGGCCTAGCGCCTAGACCTTGTAATCGGGGATTAAGCGGCTAGGCGGTAAGCGGTTTTTTTATTTATTTATTTATTTATTTATCGATCTTTTGGGTTTATTTCGTTGTTACCCCTTTTTACTCTTTATTGCTACTCATTCTTACTATTGAACTTTTTCTCTTTGCAATTGTAGGATGGGCTTCACATAGTCGAATCGGTGTATTATTGTATCGGTGAACATGAGGACTCTATCTTTTCCATATCTGATGTAAACCACATTGTGGCTACTCATAAAAAAATACAAGTTCTAAAGCGAATAAATGTAAAGTTGATAGATGATCTCATGATATGCTTGATAACGATGAACAACTTTAATTAATAACCACACTTAAATCAGATAACTTCCTCCCATCTCATGACATGCTGTCCTACACTAAGTGGATTGGCCATCCATAGATTGCTTTGGAAAGATATGTAGATCTGGGTGACATTTTAGGAACTGAAAATAGAAGATGAATAAATAGCTTCACTAATGAGGAAAAGTATACTACTTATAATCTGGTAGACTGATTGAGCCTTGAAGTTGTTGGCACATGACACTTCTTATAAACTTTCCCCTTTGGTGCATAACTTCACTTATTTGGTTGCGTTAGTGATATTAAAGTCCATACTTGTAAGTTTTAACATGATTACTGTGAGAGTGCGAATACATGTCAAATTATGCAAGATAAAAAAAAGACAAAATATGCTTAAATTTTATTAGGAGGAGAAAGTGAGAGCGGTGGTTTTTTTTTATCTATATATTTTTTAATTACTTAAGGCGAGAGCGGTGGATTTTTTTTACTTTTTTTAATTACTTAAGGCCTAAGCGGGTCTAGTCCGCCTAGACCCGCCTAGACCGATTAAACGCCGCCTAGGTCCGATTTTAGCCGCCTAGAACCCATTTCCGATTTTCATAAACGCCTAGGCCCTAGTCGAGGCGTTGGGGGGCCGCCTAGCGCCTAGACGCCACCTAGGCGGCCGCCTAGGCCGCTTTTTAGAACACTGCCCGCACCCTATACCTGTATCCATCCTACATAGCTGATTTCTTACCTTTACATTCAGAAGCATCAGCAGGTATCATAACTTTAGCTTCTGATAAGCATTCATGATTGAGTGGAGAAACTTCTGCAATGTCTTTCTGAACTTCTTTTCGCACATCGAGTTCTTCATGAGCATTAGAGGTAGATAAAACAACTACTTCATTCTCGTCATTTGACTTGGCATCAGATTGTGGAGATAAATTAGCCAGGCCTGTGGTTGCTGAAAAACCTTCCTTATTGAAAGTAGGTGACTCTGTAACTGAGTAATTAACACTAGTTAGGCATCAAAAAGGGAAGATAAAGAATTTTTTTTTTTAAAACAACCTGGTCGCCCAAAATAGATTACAAAGGATTGATTCCTACTAACAAACACGGCAGCTTTAAAGAATTAAAAACCGACAGAGTTAGCATCAGATATGAAAGAGTGATAGTGGACATTTATTTATGAAGTTGACATGATATGGATCTCAATGAGATTTTCTCAAGGGGTAACATAAATTTTTTTTATCTTATGTCAATGCAAATACACAAATTTAATAAAAATATGGTGTTTAATAACCATGTCAACACAGAAACAAATAGTTTGGAAGTATCAACTGGTCCCAATGCATAAACTTATATCAAGATAATAAGTAAAATACTGAATTTCCAAAAGCGAACCAAAAGAACGCCCTCACACCAAAAAGATAATAAAAATAAGAAGTACAGGAGAATATAAAGTTCACCTTCACCTTCCTGCAAATCAGCCTGTTGAAATGGAGTCACAGAAGTTTGAAATTCTTCACTATTCTGAGTTTCCTCTAATGCACCTTTGATGTCTACTACTTCTGCTAGTTCATCATCTATCTTCATGAAACTTTGAACTGTTGAAAAGTAGAAAACTTAATCTATCTTCATGAAAGTTTGAAATAATATTATTTAATATAAAAACATTGTGTCTAGTAAAATTTAAGTAACCAGTATTCCTACATTTGTAAGGTTAAATAAGAACCCCCAAATAGAAAAGGAACAGATCATACCATCTAGAGAGCTACTTAGGTGATTTTTTTTAAAATTAAAATAAATACAAATTAAGACACCACTAACCATTCTCATTGAGTGTTGGTGGAGAATTCTCCATCTGGAGGATCCTTTCTTGTCCTAGTAAAAGCAATTTATCAGCAAACATAGCACGTCAAAATTTGTATTTTAAAAAATTTTACTAAACTGTATACACATGAACCTGCGGTTTGGGGGGACAAATTAGAAGCAACATCTTCTCCAATCACTTGATCTAGTGCAATGCTTCCTTGAGACCCAATATCAAAATTTGCAGTAGTTGTGGTATCTAGTGAAACGACAGTGACCTCATTAAGTTGTTCCATAGCCTTGTGTTCCATTGATTTGGGACTATTGCCAACAGAATCTACATCAAGGCTTGCACTTGTTATATCTATTTGGTGTTCTGAATGATTCCTTGCATGCTCATCATCTGTCAGCATTCACAAAATTATACATGAAGTCTATAAATTAAAATTAGATAAATATGAAATCAGAATCTCTGTAGGATGGATACTTCACGTTACTCTTCCTGTGACAGATTTGTCACGCAATGATACTTTGTGGAGAATACTTGTCATGTGTCTTAAATTTTAATATTATACATATAAACGACAATTCTTAATCACATATGTAATACATATCAGCAATTTTCAAGTATTACTTCACATTTTTATATACTAGTAAATCTTACTAATTTGTCATGAATATGAAGATTATCATATTAAATAGTTTATTTAAATGCATATGGAGTATGCATATTATTACTTTTCTATTGACCATAGATTTCTTATTTTTATTATGTAGCACAAAATTAAACCGATATGGATCAAATTTATGCATAATAGTGAGATAGTATATTCTCACATGATAGTTGGGTCTGAGTCCTACTTTTCATGAATCTGTCATGTATCCAGTACAGAGGCAAAGCCAGGCAAAATTATTTTGCCAGGATTGAGAAAAATCTATGGCTATATATAAATATATAGGGGCTTTTTCATAATTTTTAGGGAGGCCAAACCTTAAAACAATACTTTTTTTTTTTTTTTTTTGGGGGGGGGGGGGGGGGGGGGGGGGCAGCACATGGCTCCGCCCCTGATCCAGTAAATGTACCCATGTTGTGTCCCATCAATATATTGTGATAAGCGTGCTTTCGAATTGTGCTGTCTAATCTAGTTAATATGGTAAGATAATTCAATCACTACGTAAAATATAAAAAGGCAAATTATGCAGATAGGTAAGTGACCTGCTTAGTCTAAAATTAGAGCTAGAAAGATAATATGTTCTCTTTACTCTGACCTGCCGCAATGACGTCCTCTTGCTCAGTTGAACCCTCATTTCCCAACATTGCAGGAGCTTCAATGCCACCAATGGTCATGTTTTCTTCAGGACCAACAGATTTGCGTACAGTAGGCAAATTCTCTACATCAAACTCCACCTTCTTCAGAGGTTCACTACTCCAATGTGGTGATATAATAAGATTTCTACAATCACCAGACGACATCTCTTCTATAATTTCACAAGGCGCTTCAGCAAGATGAGATGGATAATGTTCATTATCCTTAGGTAAACTCCTTTCAACATTTGGAGATTCTATATCATGAATGGACACATCTCTACCTTCAACTGACATCTCAATAGTATCAGATTCATATTCATTACCGTGGAAACCACCAGTTGTTGCATTATCCATTATCATCTCAGGTGATGACTGAGCAAAGTTTTCCGTAAGTTGGTCACCAAAAATAAGGCCAAGTGCCGGACTCTCACTTGGTGAAATGGGTACTGTTGTAGCTTTCCTCTCATCTTCCACAGTTTCAACACCATCATCCTTTTTTTCTTCAACTTCATCAGAATGATCAACTTTATCCAAAATTATTTCATCTGCTTTCTTCATTGAAGTACCATCATGACGTTCAATCCTGGACTCCACATTTTCCATCGCTTCTCCAACCACTTCAATGAATTCAAGGCTTTCTCCAGACCCGATATTAAAATTTACCGTAGTTGTGATATCTGGTGTAACATCAGTGTCCTCATCAAGTTGTTTCATAGCCTCGGGTTCTATTGATTTGTGACTGCTGTCAACAGAATTTACATCAAGGACTGCACTCGTAGTATCTCTTTGCTGTTCTGCAAGATATCTTGTATCCTCTCCGTCTGTTGGCATTCATAACAAGACAACATTATATATGAATTATATTAAATGATTGACTACAAATAGATAAATGAGTTATTCCAATCTGTCACACTATGTTACTCTGTGGACACTCCTTGGACACATGTGCACACTTCTTGCACATATCCTAAATTTTAATGTTTATATTTACGATACTTCTTAGACTCTTCCCAAATGAATATGTAACACATAATTAACAATACACAAATATTTTATCAGATGTTAATATAGTACCATCATGACGTTCAATCCTGGACTCCACATTTTCCATTGCTTCTCCAACCACTTCAATGAATTCACGGCTTTCTCCAGACCCGACATTAAAATTTACCGTAGTTGTGATATCTGGTGTAACATCAGTGTCCTCATCAAGTTGTTTCATAGCCTCGGGTTCTATTGATTTGAGACTGCTGTCAACAGAATTTACATCAAGGACTGCACTCGTTGTATCTCTTTGCTGCTCTGCAAGATATCTTGTATCCTCTCCGTCTGTTGGCATTCATAACAAGACAACATTATATATGAATTATATTAACTGATTGACTACAAATAGGTAAATGAGTTATTCCAATCTGTCACACTATGTTACTCTGTGGACACTCCTTGTACACATGTGCACACTTCTTGCACATATCCTAAATTTTAATGTTTATATTTATGATACTTCTTAGACTCTTCCCAAATGAATATGTAACACATAATTAACGATACACAAATATTTTATCAGATGTTAATATAGTACCATCATGACGTTCAATCCTGGACTCCACATTTTCCATTGCTTCTCCAACCACTTCAATGAATTCACGGCTTTCTCCAGACCCGACATTAAAATTTACCGTAGTTGTGATATCTGGTGTAACATCAGTGTCCTCATCAAGTTGTTTCATAGCCTCGGGTTCTATTGATTTGAGACTGCTGTCAACAGAATTTACATCAAGGACTGCACTCGTTGTATCTCTTAGCTGTTCTGCAAGATATCTTGTATCCTCTCCGTCTGTTGGCATTCATAACAAGACAACATTATATATGAATTATATTAACTGATTGACTACAAATAGATAAATGAGTTATTCCAATCTGTCACACTATGTTACTCTGTGGACACTCCTTGGACACATGTGCACACTTCTTGCACATATCCTAAATTTTAATGTTTATATTTACGATACTTCTTAGACTCTTCCCAAATGAATATGTAACACATAATTAACGATACACAAATATTTTAACAGATGTTAATATAGTACCATCATGACGTTCAATCCTGGACTCCACATTTTCCATCGCTTCTCCATCCACTTCAATGAATTCAAGGCTTTCTCCGGACCCAATATTAAAATTTACCGTAGTTGTGATATCTGGTGTAACATCAGTGTCCTCATCAAGTTGTTTCCTAGCCTCGGGATCTATTGATTTGTGACTGCTGTCAACAGAATTTACATCAAGGACTGCACTCGTTGTATCTCTTTGCTGTTCTGCAAGATATCTTGTATCCTCTCCATCTGTTGGCATTCATAACAATCCAACATTACATATGAATTATATTAACCGATTCTACAAATGGATAAATAAGTTATTCCAATCTATCACACTATGTTACTTTGAGGACACTCCTTGGACACATGTGCACACCTCTTGCACATATCCTAAATTTTAATGTTTATATTTACGATACTTCTTAGACTCTTCCCAAATGAATATGTAACACATAATTAACGATACACAAATATTTTATCAGATGTTAATATAGTACCATCATGACGTTCAATCCTGGACTCCACATTTTCCATTGCTTCTCCAACCACTTCAATGAATTCACGGCTTTCTCCAGACCCGACATTAAAATTTACCGTAGTTGTGATATCTGGTGTAACATCAGTGTCCTCATCAAGTTGTTTCATAGCCTCGGGTTCTATTGATTTGTGACTGCTGTCAACAGAATTTACATCAAGGACTGCACTCGTAGTATCTCTTTGCTGTTCTGCAAGATATCTTGTATCCTCTCCGTCTGTTGGCATTCATAACAAGACAACATTATATATGAATTATATTAACTGATTGACTACAAGTAGATAAATGAGTTATTCCAATCTGTCACACTATGTTACTTTGTGAACACTCCTTGGACACATGTGCACACTTCTTGCACATATCCTAAATTTTAATGTTTATATTTACGATACTTCTTGGACTCTTCCCAAATGAATATGTAACACATAATTAACAATACACAAATATTTTATCAGATGTTAATATAGTAATCTTATTACTAATGAGTATGAAGCTTCTCGTATTTAGTAATTGGGTAAGGATGTGAACTTCTATAAGCATATTATTTTCTAATGACAAAATATAGACTTTGATAATGTATCTCAAGTTCATATTATAGGATGTCAATTAGATTAAACTTATACAGTTATACATAATTTTGACATACTATATTATTATGTATTTCTTTAGTCAAGTTTTACAGTCTATAAATTTGGTGTGTGCCTTGCATAAACCTGTTTTACGTGCCATCACTATACCCTGTAATCATGCTTCCTAGACTGTAATGAATCTGATACTCTGATGTAGTTTAAACGTTAAGAAAATTTAATTACTGAACAACGTAACATAGATACAGAGAAAGAAAGTTATACAGACAGATAAGATAACAGATTCCAACAGTAGAATAGAAACATTACATGTTCTCTTTAGACTGACCTGGAATGATGTCCTCCTGCTCAGTTGAACCTTCATTTCCCAATACTGCAGGAGCTTCAATGCCACTCATGGGCATGTTTTCTTCAGAACCAACAGATAGGTGTAAACCACACAAATTCTCTACCTCAATCTCCACCTGCTCCAAAGTTTCACTGCTAGAATTCAGTGATAACTTAACATTGCTACAATCCCCAGATGACCTCTCTTCTGTAATTTTACAAGATACTTTAGGAAGATCTGATGGACAATATTCATTATCCTGAGGCAAATTCTTTACAGCATCTGTAGGTTCGGTGTTGGACATGCACCCTACCTTACCTTCAACTGGCATCTCAATTGTATCAGATTCATTTTCTATACCACGGAAACCAATAGTTGTTGCACTTCTTGTTTCACTTTTGTTTGGTGCACTATTTCCTTGGGCTTCTCCATAAACCCTCTCAACTTCACTACTCAGAATAGAATCATTTGTAGGTCTGCCTCCTGAACTATGTAGCGAAGTTTGTCCCCCATATTTTATCTTCTGGACTGATTCACCTCCATCATCTACTTCCACACAAACAGATGGAGATTTAAACATATTCCAAATTGACGACCTATGAGTTGTCCGTGTGGACTCAGTTACGGTTGGACTATAAAGTAGTGAGGCAGAACTCTCATCTCCTAACTTTTCAACTTCAAGCAAAGTTTCACCTTCAGATAAATTCAAAGAACTGGGAGTGGATCTTCTTGTTGGCGTAGTCACAGCTTCAATAACAGGTGACGAGGGTGCCTGAGAACTGCCTTTTGAAGCACTTTTCGTTGCTTTCTTCTCTGACTTGTCCCTCCTTACTGCTGAAGTGGCAGAGGCATCCTCCAATCCTTTGGAAGAACCACGAGTCGCTCTCCTAGTAACTGTACTCAAAGCTTCATTAACAGGTGATGCGGCAGTTAAATCTTGCTGCTTCGAACTGCGCATTGACTTTCTTGTAGTTGTAGATGAGGTAGTAGCTTCAAGCAATGGGGCCTTCAAATCACCACTTTTTAAAGCACGATTAGTTGCTTGCTTTCCTGACTTATCTTTCCTAACTGAGTTATTATCACTGCTTAACAATGGAACAGATGATACGTCTTCCAACAATTTTGAAGAACTGCGAGTTGACCTCCATTCAGGTATAGGTACAGCTTCTTCTTTATCTCCCAGTTTTGTAACGGAACTAGCCTCACTTTCCAAAAATTTTGAAAACCTTCGTGTTGATCTCTTTCCAGATGTAGTCATAGCTTCTTGTTTATCTCCCAGTTCTGTAGTGTGCTTAGTATCACCCTCTGACAATTTCGAAGAACTTCGTGTTGATCTCTTTCCAGATTTCATTGCAGCTTCTTCTTTATCTTCCAGCTTTGAAACAGAACTAATTTCACCTTCTGACAACTTCAAATAACTTCGTATTTGTCTCCTTCCAGATATAGTCGCAGCTTCTTCTTTATCTCCCTGTCTTAAAACAGAACTGGTCTCACCAGCAGCCAATTTCAAAGAACTCCGAGTTGATTTCCTTCCAGATGCAGCTGCACCCTCCGATAATTTTAAAGAACTCTTTGTTGATCTCCTTCCAGGTGTTATCACAGCTGCTGCTTCTTTATCTCCCTGTTTTGAAGCAGAAGTGGTCTCACCTTCCGACGATTTTGAAGAACTTCGTGTTGATCTTCTTATAGGTTCAGTAACAGATTCATTACCAGGTAGTGAAGCAATAGAATCTCCACTGGCCAAAGCACGACCGTTTGCTTGTTTCTCAGATTTGGCCTTCTTGGCAACTTTAGTAACTAAAGAAGCACCGTCTTCAACCAAAGTTGAACAATTACGTGTCATTCTCCTTGTGGGTTCAATTATAACTTCAGTATCGGCTAACGAGACAGCAGCCTTCCCTTGCTTCCGAGATTTAACCCTTTTGGCAACTTGTGTAGGTAAAAAAGTTCCACCTTCAACCAGAGTTGAAGAAGTACGTGTTGTTCTCCTTACCGGTTCAACTGCAGATACACTATTGAGTACCGAGGCAGGAACCTTTCCTTGCTTCTGAGATTTTCCCTTCTTGATTGTTTTCCCTTCACTAACTAGCTTCTCACCGACAGTTAAAGAAGTCCCATCTTCAACAAAAGTTGAAGAACTACGTGTCGTTCTCCTTACGGGCTCAGTTACAGCTTCAATATCGGCCTTTGGAGCAGAAACAATTCCTTGTTTGTGTCGTCTACCCTTCCTAATAGCTTCTCCCCCTTTGACTGGCTTCTCAACAATACTTGACGAAGTCCCATCATCCGACAAAGTTGCAGAACTGCGTGTCGCCCTCCTCGTGGGCACCAAAGCTACGTCTTCACTACCCTTTACTTCCTTCCCTAATTTATTCTTCTCCTTGACAGATTCCCTACCCATTTCTGACGAAGTCCCATCATCCACGACATTCGAAGAATTGCGTGTCGATCTCCTCGTCGGCTCCATCACAACTTCCTTGCCAACTCCTTTACCACTCACCACATCCACATCCTTCTTCCTCCGCTTCTTCGATCTACCGACATCACCATCCCCATCACCTAAAACCTCCTCCGAATTTGCTGACCTGCTCCTCGAAGGCACCACCTCCACATTCTCTCCCTTTCCATTAGCTTTCCTCTTCAACGAACCTTTCCTACTCTTATCACCCACCACCTCCCTATTTCTCAACGATCTCGTCGCACCGATCTCCTCCTCATCGACATTACGTCGAACACCTTCAACCTGCTCCACCGCCTTCGTCTTTCCCACCACCGGTGACCACACCACCATCTCGCCCAACCCCCGCGACCTTGTCCTCCTCCCGCCAACTCCACGCTCACTCTCACTCCCCTCGCTCCCCCTCCTCCGCCCCACCGCCACAACACCAGACATCCTCCTCCTCTTCGACTTCTCCACAAACTCAAAATCACTATCCCCTCCACCTTCCAATAAAAAAGTTACCGTCTTTTTTCCCAAATCATCGCCGCTACTCCCTCCCGAGCCTCTCAAGCACCCTTTCCGCTTCGCCCTCACCTTCTCCTCAACCTGTTACCAAATGAGGACTAAAGTCCGTCAAATTTCCCCCAAATTGACACCAAACCCTAATTTGACCAAATTGAACAGAAATTTCACCTGTAAAACGGCTGATAGGCTCTCAATCATCGCCAGATTCGTGGTGTTTGCTGGGATTCCGTGCTGTTTGCACAGCGATTGAAGATCCTTCCGCTCCATCGACTTCAAATCCATCATCTTCACCAAACCCTAGAAATTGGGGGAAACTTTTACATGAATTAGGGGTTTTTTCAGGGATACAAATTGGGATTTTTATTTGGGATTTGGGAGTGAGAATTTTTGGGGGAAGATGAAATTTGAAATTTTTTAAAGTGAAAACGAGTGAGATTTGCAGTTGAAATTGGCGAGTGGAAAAAGTGGGAGACACGTGGCGGGAGGGGATTGGACACCGGATGGTTGACCGTTTGATTTCCGTTGTGGACCGTTGGATGGGGTGTGACAGGGGATTGGACGGTAGAGATTTGGGAGGTCGCGGATACGAGAAAGCTTGGTTGCATGCTGTGTACGAAATTTTATGAGTCCACGGATGCTATACTATTAAAGGACTAGGTTTGCCGTGGAAACTTCGGTGAACAATGCAGCATATAAAAAAAACTCTGTAAAAAGTTAAATTATAGATGTGTATTTGGTCGTAGATATTGATATATTCTGAATTAAGTTGTTTATTTATTTATTTCCTGCAAGATTATTTGTCGGGAGCTCGGAATTGAAAAGTAGTACTGTGAATCTACAACAATAGAGGATCGAAATCACTTGCTATGTGTGACTTAAACATAAGAAATTTTATATTTGATTTGTAGCATGCCATAAGTTGCTAATGCAGTTATCGGCTCAAACTGCACGAGTTAATTCTCCATTGTCATATTGTCATGTAGTTAATCATGTATGATTTTAAAAGAGGTTAAGAGAGAGAGAGAGCTTGTTGTGATGGACATGTCAAGTACAATTACATCTCCATATTAATATATCTAGTATTCATATACTAAAGAGCCTACTCCAAATTTGATCTAAAACATGTTTGTTAGCCCCACTTTTTGATTTATTTTAGTGTATGAGATATTTTACATGTATCTTTTTTTTAATCTTTAACCTACATCATCTCTCACACAAAACACATAAGCCCAACTATCAGGCATTTCAAACATTAAGAGAACATGAAGATTGCATGGAGATTGACGACTAACCCCACAAAAAATCACAATCAATGATGAAATATCATTATAATGAAAAGGGAATCAATCAAGTCAAAACCAATAGTCATTTCTATATATAACACTAAAAGAAATTTTTATTCGGTAGAATCTCCCTTCAAATATTAGCCATTTTACAGCAATTCCTTACGGAATTATGCTAACAAATAAAAATATAACATCACAGGCAGTTAATATCAATCCTCTCCAGGTCAATCCAAACAACATCACACAGGCATCATATATATAAGGCTTTAGGGGCAAAAACCTTCATATGATGCAAGATACAAAATAAAAACCAAAATTTAGTTTGAAAACGTAATGAATTTTTAGAAAAACCTTTGAAAAATCACACACAAAACCCAATACTTCACAGCATTGCGGGTATAGGTTTTAACATCA
The DNA here is from genome assembly GCA_017893485.1 of Hemerocallis citrina. Taxonomy (NCBI): domain Eukaryota; kingdom Viridiplantae; phylum Streptophyta; class Magnoliopsida; order Asparagales; family Asphodelaceae; genus Hemerocallis; species Hemerocallis citrina. Next base: position 212,310,680 of record CM030368.1, read on the forward strand.
CTATATTATATCATCCTATACAAATACTTACATCATATCCCGAAATACTAAATATTACACAGATTTACATAATCTCTCATTCTACGGAACTTATGTGAACAAAATATACAACTAATACATCATCCACCAACCGAACCAACAAAAAAAAGATTATAGGGTTGTTACAATAAGGATCAAACACAATGCTTTGAGTCTTCAATATATGACGAAACAATGAGCCTAAACAAACAGTAAGAATTTTGCAAGAATAAATTAAAATCAATGATAATTAAAGAAACAAACAGTAAGAGTTTGTATGAAAATTTATTTTCAAATCAATACCTTTCAAACTGGATGATGAACAAAAGAGATTGGCTTCAAACGCGATGGTTTCAACCCAACTTGTTCTTCATCACCCTACCGAAAGTTAAAGTATCAATATGTACATAACGGTTCTGAGTGTAGAAGACAATCTTGCCATCAATAAGAAGTATTAAATTAGCGGCAAACATAGGATGTAGTTGCAGTAAATTTGAGGTCCATGTGAATAACATAAAATAAACAATTTTTTGATCTAATATGAAAGAGTTGTAGATGATATAAAAAAAGATAAACCTACATGGTCATATATAGTGATGTTATCCGTTGTTGTTGTTTAATTCTGATAAAGGACTTGATTTGTATATAAAGGAGGAAAAATTACTTACATTAGCTAAAATCTAACTTTGACTATCTAATTACTTTAACAAACCAATCAATAACTTACATTAGCTAAAATCTAACACTGAATTTGGATAGCCAGTAGATGACCTAGTTTTAAGCTAAACGAATCGATTACTTACATTAGCACGTTTATTGAAGATTAAGACATAGGACTTTAACTGTATTCAACATAATGTCACTCTAGTAATGTAGTGAAATTGGCATAATTTATGAATGATCTTCATTAGGCATGAACACAAATTCTCAACCTCGGATATTCTACTTATATCATCTTTGCATCAATTATTCATGTTAATCACAATTTATGTAACTTGCAATTAAAATTTCAGCATCACTTCAATTTCACTATATTCTTTTGGATTCTCATACAACATTTGCACTGTAAATTTGATTATACTAGTTAAGAATCTGAGGATGGCAGATTGACATTTTTTTTATGTAGAAGCTATTCTTTCACCATTGAATATAATGAGAACAAATGAAGTACTGCGCTTATTTCAAGTCAGCATTGAATGCTGATTTGCCAGGTAATGTAGAGAATATATAATATTCTAAAAACACCCTAGATAATTTAAAAAGATTAAGCACCCTAAATAAGACTATGAAATAGGAGATGAAAGTTTAATTATAAACATGTTGCGACAAAATACTAATAAGCATACATGTCTAGCATATCATGAAGGAAAAGCATGAGCTAAAATCATGAGTTTACTGCATTCTACCTAAGACTGGGCCGTTCATGTAACTTTGCATGCAACATTAGTGTTATTTACACTACCAAATATAGAATACCAAACATATTAAAGAGTTTGATTTTCAAACACATGTTTGTTTTTTAAGTTCATTGCCTTCAATTAAAGAACTTCAACAAAAGAAAATAGTAATTTATATGTAAGAAATTGTCATTATGCAGTAAATAGGGAGAACATAAACTGATAAAAAAACAACAGTTGCAGCCACTGTTTCACCAAATAAAGAAAGAATGAATAAATGAACTGTTAGGAATGTGTCTTGAATATTCGTGGTTCAGATTAGAAGAAGGTAAGATGAAGTACGGAGGTCGAAGCATCGAAAAGAGTATAAGAAAACAGAGCAGCAGTAGTGCAAGCATAGTTGCGGTCGACTATCCCAAGTTGCGGTCGACCGCACCCCCCAATCGCTGTTGCACTGAGTTTGGTCGAGAGGTGGACGATCGACCGGTCTTGTTGGACGGTTGATCGACCGCGGCGCTGTGCCTATTTTGGGCCTCGATTTGTTAGGTCGTTCCAGCCCAATCTTCAACTCCAAGTTAGATTTTATAGCTCATATTTAGTTACTTCTTTTCCAGGTTATAATGGGTGACTGAAAATCAAGATTAGACCTAGGTTTCTCTCTATTCTTTTATATATATTGTAAACTCCTCATTTATGAGAGTAGAGTACTTCATAGATTATTTTCTCCATTGCAAAGAAAGGCACGAGAGAGAGAGAGTTCTTGGTGAGTGAGTTTAATTACTTGTATTGAATGAATCAATAACTCCTTGTAATCTCTTCTAGTTGAATATCAGATCTCCCTATATTTTTCCCTTGATCAAGCAAAAGCTAACTGGATAAGTCATCGTTGTGTTTGTGTTAGTTTGGTGGATCTACTTGCTTTCTCAATTGATTTGTATCATCTACTTCGACCTCCTCATTACTCTATTTAGTTCCGCCGTAACAACGGACGTTGGTTGATGCCCCAGTCCCAACAACTGGTATCAGAGCTTCAGGTTGCCGAGTTCCTTGGTTAAAATGACAGGCCACAGTATTTTGAAGATAAATTAGTTCGATGGAAATATCAATTTCAATCTTTGGAAGGCTGACATGTATGATGTTCTTGTTAAAGAACGTTTTCAGTTAGTCATTAAGAATAAAGAAAAGCCATCTGATATGAAGGATGACAGTTAGGAAGATATTCGTGAAAAAGCCATAAGTCTGATCCGACTATCCTTGACGGACGAGGTCAAATGCAAATTTCTTGAAGAAACTGATGTGGCAAGTTTGTCTGGTTCGTCGTTATTAGATTGGATGCATTGGAAGAGGAGGTTATTTCGTTTATCTACGAAGGAGGGTACCGATCTCCAATACCACATTATAGAGTTCAATAAGGTATTATCTGAACTTAAGGCGATCAATGTAGATGTGTCTGAGAAAGATAAAGCTTTCAATCTGATATATTCACTGTTGGATTCGTGCGAGCCTTTGATCACTACCATACTACACGGTTGATCTATCAAGGAAAGTATTTCGGTAGATGGTGTAATCAAAGCATTGAAGGAAAATCAACTTAGGAAGGAGACTCATAAATCATCGTCTATTCCCACAAGTTGTCTAGCAGTGGATGGTCCTTCGGGGAGAAGACAATGTGCTTTGCAAAAGAATTCGATCCATTGCCGATATTGCAAGAGGCCAGGGCATATCAAGTAAGACCGTTGGAAATTGCAGAATCGGGAGAGCAAAGAATGGGAATTCAACCGCTAATGTGGTTAGTGCATTTGATTCAGGTGATTCGTGTCTTCTTGTTTCAAATTATTTAGAAGTGGATTCTAGTTGATTTCTTGACTCAGGGAGTTATTCTCATATTTGCTCCGAGAGGGAGTTGTTTTCTACTTATAAGTCTACTACGGGGCGTTGTGTGACAACGAGAACTGGGAAAATTTGTGAAGTAGTGGGTAAGGGGACAGTTGAGTTGAAGATGTCAGGTCTAAATATGTTCACTTTAAGGGATGTTTTGCATATTCCCCTACTAAAACGGAATCTGATTTTCTTGGGAACTCTTGATGCATGAGGTTATAGGTACACAACTCGAGGTGGAGCTATGTCTGTTTTTCAGAGTCGTTGTAAGGTGATTAGAGGTACGAGAGTGGTTGGGCCAAGCCAAAATAATCTCTACAAGCTTTGGGGAATCCGAAATACTTGCACAAGTGTTGCTTCTTTTCTCGTTATTTCTGCAAGTTCATCTAGTTTGCCGCAACTAGATTCATCGAGACGAGACCACGACGTTCGAATATTGTCGATAGGTGGAGAACGCATAAGGGGTAGGTGGAGTTCGTGCGGAGTTTGACAACTTCGTGAGTACATCTACGGAGGTGTACCCTTAAAGGGGTATACTGGGTTCAGTGAGATTGGGTAGAGATCATTTCAACTATAAGAAGAAGCTATTGTTCTAAGTCTTTTTTTTGCAAGTGGAGTTCATTAGAGTTTGGAGATGAATAACACATCATGTGATAGTACTCGTATGCAATCCAAGGTGGAGTTTGTTAGAAATGTGTCTTGAATACTCGTTGTTCATATTAGAAGAAGGTAAGATGAAGCACGGAGGTCGAAGCGTCAAAGAGAGTAGAAGAAAACAGAGCAGCAATAGTGCAGACATAGTTGTGGTCGACCCCACCCCCCGACCGCAGTTGCACTTGGTTTGGCCGAGAGGTGGACGGTCGACCAGTCTTACTGGATGGTCGACCGACCGCGGTGCTGTGTTCGTTTTGGGCCTCGATTTATTAGGTTGTTTCAGCCCAATCTTCAACTCCTAGTTAGATCGTACGGCTCCTATTCAGTTACTTCTTTTCCAGGTTATATCGGACGACTGAGAATCAAGATTAGACCTAGGTTTTTCGCTATTCTTCTATATATATTATAAACTCCTCCTTTATGAGAATATAGTACTTCATAGATTGTTTTTTTCATTGCAAAAAGAGGCTCGAGAGAGATATAGTTCTTGGTGAGTCAGTTTAATTCCTTATATTAAGTGAATTAATAACTCTTTGTAATCTCTTTTAGTTGAATATCAAATCTCCCTATGTTTTTCCCCGGATTAAGCAAAAGCTAACCTAGATAAGTAATCGTTGTGTTTGTGTTAATTTGGTGGATCTACTTGTTTACTCAATTGATTTGTCTCATCTACTTCAACTTCCTCATTGCTTTATTTAGTTCCGCTGCGATAACGGGCGTTGGTTGACGCCCCAATCCCAACAGTAACAACATATCAAAATTAGACTAAAAATTCACCATTACTTATATTCACATGATCTAAGAAGACCCAAGTGTCCAACTCAAACATAAACTCTTATGCTCATAAACAACCTAATCTGGAAGCTAATAAAGAAACTCATAAATTAAAAGAAAAAAGATTAAAGATAATAAGATGCTACCATTTTGATGATGGTTGCGAGGTAGAGGTTTCATTTTCCACATCGTTTTGGTCATCCTGACGATTTCCTTGTTCATGAAATTTCTATTGTTGCTATTGCTGGTGTTGTTGGAATGTTATAGGGAAAAGAATATAAGCAATTTCACAATGAAATATTAAATTGTGCATAAAATTCATGTAAGCTTCTGGAAGATGACTTTTGAAAGGAAATGAGCTATACCGTCGTGAGAAAAGAATTTTTCCTCCCTCACATTCGACTATCCACTATCACCCACCATGTTTACATCCTCTCCTCGAATCAAAGTAATACCTCTTATTCTCTTTATTAATCGGAAGAATGCACTCGTTCCATAAATGTGTCACTACATACAAAAGCTGTAACATCAATGAGCATGGGAAAACATATAATTCTACAATGAAAATCTTTACATTATATAATTAGAAGGCAAGAGAAGAAAAATTGCACTACCATTTGAACTTAGTTTCTCTGCACATAAGGGATTATTACATACTACTTTCACACAATAAGCAACCACTTAAAAATAGAATTGTCATTCTCCAATTTGTTCAGCTCTAAATAAATCCGGAAATAAAATTTACTTACACTAACATACTACATTATATAATTAGAAGGCAAGAGAAGAAAATTTGCACATCCATTTGAACTTAGTCAGTTTCTCTAAACATAAGGGATTATCACATACTACTTTCACACAATAAGCAACCACTTAAAAATATAATTGTCAATCTCCAAATTGTTCAGCTATAAATAAAATCGGAAATAAAATTTACTTACACACTAACATAGTGGAATTGCCGACATCTAAAGGACATAAACATCAACGCTTGACCTTATAGAAAAAGTACAGTAAGACATTTGAATACAGTAAACAGAGAGCATTGTTTTGTGACTTAAATAATGAATACGGTGAACTCAGAGCATTGTTTGTGACGTCATTGCTAGAAATCAATTAAGTAATAGCTCCGCGGACAAAACCTGGGAAAACTATATAGTTAGGTTGAGAAATTAACACTTTATATGTGTATATTTGATGTACGGGCTACTGAAGGACCAAATGATCTTATATGCAAATTTGCCATTTAATTTATTCTTGTGTCGTTGTTGTGAGAGAAATCTATGTTGAAGGATTATCACTCTTTCAACATCTCAACCTAATTGATATTGTCCAATGTAAAGAAAATTCCGAACTAATATAAGGCTTCTAGCAAAAGACAAATCTTAAATGAGAAAATAATAATAATTATGGGAAGATCACAACCTTAATCAGTCTTCTCAGAGCAACTCGACGAAAGATTTGCAGCAAACTTGTAGCCTAATTTGAGGATCTCTTTGCCTTTCTTGGCGTCATCAATGACTTGTTTCTCTTTTGTTTGCCCGTGAATCATTGCTTCTCCTTGTTTTTCATATTCTCAGTGTACTCTTTCTTCTTCCTTTATAATACTTCCTGCTGACATAGTTATGAACTTAGGATGTGCATATTTAGTTCACTAATTATCTTACATTATGGAACCTTTCACAACAGCAGAGAAATCAGAAAAATTGAAACATAAACCCAAACCTTTATTAAATGAATGAAGGAAACTTGATACAGAAACTGAAGCTTCTTTCAAAGTGAATACTTGATACAAAAAGTGGAACTTCTTTTGAAGTATAAATTAATACTCTTTTTAAAGTGCAACCTTTTAGAACTATACTTTTATCTTCTGGAAGAAATAAACATCTTTGTTTTTCCCGCTGTTAAAATTTGTGTGATTGGTGTAGGGTCATAAACTCACAATCTGAGACATAAAGTTCAGCTACTTAGACTATAAGTGATTTTAGACTGATCACCTATTGCCTTTACTTATTCTACATGATGTCTCATATGCCTCCTTCTAAAATTATCGACACATAACTTCAGTCGTTAAGCATAAAAAATTAAACATCCCTTACCTTTTGTTCAAGCTCTTGTCTTTTTGGAAGTCCAATTACGCTTTTCTTCCCTTGTAGGTACCAAACATAAACAAGGTACATGAAGACATCGATTCAAATAAGATAGAAACAAAAGCGATCACATCAAAAAGCAGCAAGTAAGCAAATATAATTAAGTAAGCAAAAAAGTAGCAAGTAAGCAAATATCAAAAGCATCCTAAAGTTATTTCTTTAAAAGAGTAAACAGTTGGAATGTCGTAGGAAAAATAATATCAGCAATTTTACAATGAAATATTAAAATGTGCAAAAAAATTATATAGGATTCTGGAAGATGACTTTAAAAAGGAAAGGAGGTATACCTTCATGAGAAAAGAATTTTTACTCCCTCTCATTTGACTATCTACTATCACCCACCATGTCTACATCCTCTAGCCGAATCAAAGTAATACCTACTTTTCTCTTTATTAATCAGAAGAATGCAGTTGTTCCATAAATGTGTCACTACATACAAAAATTGAAACATCAATAAGCATGGGTAACAATGAGGCATGGGAAAACAAAGAATTATAAACTGTGAAAATCCCTACATTAGATAATTAGAAGGCAAGAGAAGAAAAATTGCACATCCATTTGAACTTAGTCAGTTTTTCTACACGTAAGGGACTATCACATACTATTTTAACACAATAAGCAACCACTTAAAAATAGAATGGTCATTCTCCAATTTGATCAGCTCTAAATACAACCGGAAATACAATTTACTTGCACACTAACATACTCAATTGCCGGCATTGTAAGGACTAAACAGTGACATCAATGCTTGACCTTGTAGAAAAAAGTACATTAAGACATTTTTAAACGCCGGTAAGAATAATGCCACACCTATAACCAATCTTACTATATTTTTCTTTATTACCATAGGTGGCGCACTGATATTGAAAATTCCAACTATATACTTTACAATAACTTCCAAAAGTAATGGAAAAGATAGTAAAATTGGTTGTAGGTGTAGTATTACTGTTTTGGCAATTGCCATTTTGTCAAAGGGTAATGATACACCTACTACCAAATCTACTACTTTTGTCTTCACTATCTTAAGTAACACTACTATTGGATATTTCTATCACTACTCTACAATAACCCACACAGAAAACAACACCTCTCACATAGTAACTGATCCGTCCAAAATCCATACAGAAGTTGAGCTATGTTATTACACTACATGTACTTATATGTACTTGGCAGTGAAACGCTGGTATTAATAAATAGCTGCAGCATCTCCAGCTAAAAAGATCAAGACTCGCAAAATACAAACACTGTTTTCTATATAATCTGAAGGCATTATCAAAAGAATATATAACATCAAGACAGACAACACCAATCTCTGCAGAATTTGGACACAGAGTCTTTTATATAAACCCAACAATCATTGCTCATATCTATACAAGGTGGAGATCCAGGCAGAGAGATCAAGAATGACACAAGGTTTACAAGCGAAGACGACATAACGAACAAGGTTTACAAGCGATGTCGACATAACGAACACTTATATCACCTAAAATTTGAATAGCCAGACCTGTAAATATATATACACAACGGACAAGTTGAAGGCTAGCTGAACACTTCAACCAACAGCTGATAATAGAACAAACTTAACCAATTGAAGCATGTCGAAACTCGGAGGGTTCTGAGCTTTGAATTCCCCAGTTGTGTATCTTTAGCATCGAGCATTGACAGAATACTGTCATACCAAAGGAAACGCAGCTTGTGCGTCTTCTCTTTCCATGCATCAGCAGTTAAATCCAGAATGGCATATAGTATTTGGCTATTTACAATTGCTTGTATGTCGTCAGTGTAGTGTTATTCCTAATTTATGGCCGGAACCGGATCTCATTTCAGTGCATCAGGAAACACCATGTATAATAGAAGTAACATCAGGAACAATATTTATGCCATCTTTGGTAGTAATACCAGAAGAATCCTCAACAACCTGATCTTCCTCAATTTCCATAAAGTCAGATTGTGGTTTTAAATTCGGTTCCCCATCTATCTCTTCTACAATCACGCAGTCACCATCCACTTCACGATCAATATGATCTTTCTCCCTAGCATCATTAAGTACGGAATCATTATGTGCATTTTCATCATTACCATTTCCCGTACTGTCACAAGCTTCATCGAGGATGATACTCTCAATAATTCGTTGCGAGCAGGCTTCAATAACTACTGCTTTCTTCTCCGTACCATGAGAGAAACCATTGCTGATTTCGGCATCATTGGAAACTACAGAATAAAGATTAGGTCCTCCCAAAACATCACTGGATTTTATCTTGCCTGCAACACCATTCGTAGGTGATGTAGAGCACTGTGTTAATGGTGGATCAACTTCCATCCTAGTGTCAAAGACAGAATTCTCATGAATGGTGTCATTGGATCCAGCATCACTTGTTAATTTTGTGGCCTCATCTGAACAAACATCAACTGCCGTATCATCACGGGAATCATCAACAGGATCCCTTATAATTTCATCATCATTATTAGCACTAGAATGAGATTTGTTCACCGAATCTTTAAGCATCAAGTCATCATCAGGCTTATCCAAGTTTTCAGTGGAACTGATGCCAGCTCCAGTATTATTTGTCAATTTTAAAAGCGCTTTGAGTTGTGATTGCACGGAAACAGCCAATGCCATGGCATGATCACGAATTAAAGAATCATGGGGTGGGCACTGAAGTATATTCATCAAAGTTCGACTATATTCAAAGAGGCTAGTTGAGGCCGAAGCCAAACCCTTTTCTCTGAAAAGTTTGGACGACTTGATCACGTGCTTACAAAGATTTCCCACCCTCGACCAACTGCAATCACATAAAGCAAACTCAGAACCTGGATTCAGTATGACGTGCAACACTTCTTCATCTTTACTGCTAACTACTTTGGCACATTTTCCATCCACGATAACATCTGAATCTGGAATTTGAAGTGCTTGTTGCCATGATGACAACCAACTTTTCCACTCATCTTTCCAATATCGGGCAAAATTCTCCTTTCCGGCATAAGTATCCAGCCAGTAATATGAATGCACTTTGGTACCTAACTTATCAACAAGCCAATCTGCACGTTGATAATTGCTTGAATCCTTCTCATTCAATAGTCGAACTTTGAGTTGAGTATGATAACACTCAATAGCTGCAGAGACCTCGGTGCTAGCAAGGGAAACGGTCTTCAAGGCAGTGATCCACAGGCCTAGAAAAGAAAGGGGGGAAAGGAGAGGGTTAATTCATGAACTAATTGAACTGTAGAAAAGATTGAACTTAGGAACTGTTTGGATACTCAAAGTGTGGAAGTGTTGAAAAGATTTGTATGGAAGAGTTTTTCTAAAAACTTGTTTCTAATCTATTTAGTTTCTGGTAATTAAAAAAAAGAAGCATCTTTAGAAAGTATTGTTTAAATGGCAGAGAAGTTTGTTGGTAAAGTTGATAAAGAGGATATAAAGGAATGAAATAAAATGGCAGAGAAGTTTGTTGGTAAAGTTGATAAAGAGGATATAAAGGAATGAAATAAAATGGCAGAGAAGTTTGTTGGTAAAGTTGATAAAGAGGATATAAAGGTGCTACAGTGATTTTCCGACACACTCCAATCTTTCTGAGAGGAAAAGTTTTGGGGAAAAAGAGGATGCCACATCAAATGGCAGAAAATTTGGTGTCGGAAAATCAGTGTAGCACCTTTATATTTTATTTCATTCCTTTCTATCCTCGGAAAAGTTTTGGAGAAAAGGAGGATGCCACAGCAGCTGGTGGAAAACTTCCAGCCATCCATTTCCACTATCCAAACATAATTGCTTCCACAATTTGACCTCTATGCAAACAGAAAAGGTTGTGAATTTTTCCACAATTTTACCTCTATGCAAACAAGCCCTCGGCTAAAAGAGACATGAACTAACCTATTCTGGGATACCACACAGCCTTAAAGTAATCCAAGAACTCCGAGCAATCAACAAAATCTTCCATGAAAACCTCAAAAGAATTAATGTCACCATTTCCTCTGCAAATACTGCTCACTATCTCTCCAAGGCGTCTTGAAATTTCTGCACGCATTTCAGTTCCTGAACATTTTCCCATCAGATTTTTATGCCAAGCATGGCGGACTCGCCAAAAGCTTACCATTACTGAGCACTGGAAGACCTCTCTGTATAAGACAAGTTCAAATATCAGTATCATTGCTTGAATTGAAAGCAGTACATATGAAAGAAATTGTACTTGATAATAAACCTGATGGTGATTATGTCAGTAGATGGATCATCAACAATAAAACCACCCAACTTCCAAGTCGGATCTTTCGAGTGGACCCTATCATAAAGGGCTCCCATCCACCTATTAATCTCACTGCTTGCAAAGTTTGGTGTCAAAATCCAAGCTACGGGGATCGCATTGTTATTTGTGTCGAAAACGAGTAGACTGTAAATAGGATACTAGACATTGGAGATAAGAGAGGGGGAATTAGTTTACTGGATTAGAGCATAATATGCACAAAAATCAGAATGTGACAGCAACAAACCTTTAATTTGTTTGTGCCGAACCTTGAATCCGCTGCAAGGAGACTGCGGTTGCCAAAGTGAATTAATTGTTGAAGCTGCCATTCAGTTTGGATGCCCAACACAAAAGGTTCTGAATTAGAGAATTCCTCAAAGAAGAAAATATGATCCCTGTGGTCTTCAATCCACATGATGATGCTAGTGGCATCATCCGAGTCCAACTCATAAGTGGAACGCCTAATCTTCCTCTCCAGCCTTCGGACGTATCTGCAAGTGTCAATGACTCGCTGCATTCAGCTCAAAACTGCACAAACTGGTATTTCATTTTACTTATGCTTGTCATTTTCATACTCTATATTCACTTTAGGTGTAAATTACGTGTCAAATAGAACTTAGTGTTTGGCCCAAAGCACTTCTGCAAAACCGAGGTCTTCTTAAAGTTGTATTTCTTCCTCAAGACGTGTCTTAGTTTTTCTTTGGAAGTGTGCTTTTGCCATCCAAAAAATAAAAGTCAAAACATTTTCTCTTCGGTCTTAACATTACTTTCTAGTCAAAGCAAAAACTTAATGTTTTTGGAAGAAGAGGGAAATACCTATGGGTTAGAAGATCATCACGGTTGCATGGACCTCCCTGTTTCTCAACAGCTTCGGTGTGCCTCTGCATAATGGTCTCGACAGGAATTCCTACATACAATAGAGAGATAAGTTGAAGGCGAAGCTCATCAGATATGTAAGGAGCAAACATTGCCTGGGTCCCAGCAGCCATCTTATCCTGGGGCCCATGGCAGGGTAGCCCTTTCTTGTCCACATGCTGATCTTGATTATATATGATAAGAGCAACTGAAGGTTCGGCTATTAAACGTTTCACAATAAAATGGCAGACACAGCCTCTCTTAGTATTTGGTCGGCCGGCAGGTGTTTTCCTCTTTGTAGCAAAGCTCCTACTGGGGCGAACAACTCCACCTTTCCTATGATCATCTGGACCAAAAGAACACCAATACCTACAAATTCAACTGCATCTATCACGATATATAATAAATAAATGACAAAAGAATGCATCAGCGAATATGAACCTCTCAAACTAGAGGACTAGGTAAAGAAAGTTGGGTGCCAGAAAATCTCATCACCATATAACAAGATACTATAGAGCATTGTTCTTATAATAAACACCTGACTGAACTACAGAGTAACTGTTTGCCAAGAAGGACTTGGAAAACTCTATTCTGTTTATCATAGATCTCTTCAACTAAGCTTTGTCGAACTCGAACATGAATATAGTTCAGTTATGTATTTCTTTCTTTTTTGAAAAGTTGTTAATTGAGCACAGTTGGAAGAGGAAGAAAACAATGAGAAGAATGTGAAGGAAGAAATTGTAAGGCAAAGCATGGGGAAAATTTAAATAATGCAAGCATCAACGAATGCATCACAAAGCAAGGGAAGTCCCATTGATTTTGCAACTAAATGAGACGTGACTATGAAGCAACCAACAACTTGATTTTTCATACATAGATATTTTGTGACATGTAAATCAATGTGAACGGTGTGTGTGAATCATCCATAATGGGTCACATCAAGTGATTATAATTACTCTATATGAGAAAATCACCTCAAGTAGATATCTATAATGATTATATAATTGCAGGATGGTTTATATATATATATATATATATATATATATATATATATATATATATATATATATATATATATATATATGTTTGTTGTCTTCCACCTTTTAGCTCGTGTTCAGGACACACTTATAATTAAGAAAACAATGTCAAAGCCATAATGACAGGTTTGTTTCTGGTAAATGTTTTTTTTTTATCATAGGAAACTTGATCAGAAACATAACTTACAAGATATATTCCAGAATACCATCAACTTTTGGTTTGTAAGCTGACTCAGGTGGCCGCCTTCTCCTAGCTTCAACATGAAATCTAGTGGGGCAGTCCTTATTGTTAGATTCACCTCTCACAAAATCATTCACTCGGGTAAAAGGAATGAGTGCGAGTCGATCCATATTTTCTCGCCATCCTTCCACCCTTGACCAAACAATATCAGCTGCAGAGAACTCCAAGGTCGTTGGATTTTGCACTGGGAGTGTCAAAATCTCATCCCACCTAGCCATCTACATGTGCAAGAGATACCGAATATGGGTAATAAAGCTTCAATATTTCAAACAAAAAAATTAACAAAAAGAGGAGAAAAGATCACGGCTTCACTCATTTCAACCCAAGTTATCTTCGCAGCATGCTATAAAGGAACAACTTTCTCAAAACACACACCAATACATAATTCTTTCAGCCTAATATATGAGGATATGCTGGTAAAACTCAAAGCAAGCCCTAAAACTTGGCAAAGATGATAAATTATCAATGAGAATTATATACAAAGCAAAAAAAGACAATTGTATGAGGGAGCCCTCCAAAATTTTCAACACAGCAATAACTTGTCTGAAAAGACAGGAAAGATGAAAGCATACATACATAAAAAAGGAACAATCCACAAAAGAATACTTCAGAAACAAATAACAAAAAGTGAAGATAGACTATTTTCCTTGGTACTCTAATAAGATCAAATAAAGCGGAACTGTTGTACACAGTACACTATAAGATAACCAATGTAAAAACCGAACTCAAATACCTGAACTGATCCAGTAACTTTTCTTAGGCTCTGTTTGGTATTGCTGTAAACAAAAAGTGTTTTCTGCTAAAAAGTGTTGGTATCAAAAGTGCTGTTAGAAAGAATAATGTTAACTTCAATATTTTCCTAATAAGTAAAACCACTTTTTTAAAAGCTAAACGCAGCACATTAGGTGCTTTGAAGAAAATGCAAAAAATAGTAGTTTTAGAAGAAAAAAATGCTTTTGTATAAACACACTTTTAATTTAGTCTGCCCTGCCAAACACCTATTTTTAGCCTAAAAGAGCTTTTATACCCTAAAAGCACTCACCAAAAACAATGTCAAATGGAGCCTTAGTGGAGGCAAGATTTTCATATGCATATAGAAAAGCCTTAAAAAAGCTTCAATACTTGACTTAAGTAATCAACATCCTCTTTTCTTACACCAAAATGGGACCAAAAACACATACTACTAGTGTACCCTTTACAACTTCTCTCAACAAGTATTCAAACAATGTCCGAGTTTTTTTCAATTTCAAAACCCAACGACATTTGACATAAAGAATGTAACCAGACAATCATCCCTTAAGCGATCACAAATTTGCAAATGAGAATCCACTTACTTATGATGCCTATGACACATTTTCTTATGAAGACTCAAGTCACTTGACCATTATTTATAACTCATAAATAAACTACTTAATACCTATCTATAAAAAGAATACTGAAAAAGCCAAATTTTCTATCCATATTCTACCTTCCCAAATTATAAATTTAGTGTTTCCAATCATCACACAGAAAACATAAACTCTCTAATATTGACAACAGTAATCACTGTTATCTTTCCTTACACCAAAACAACACACTTCTGGTGTATCCTTCAAAATTTCTCTCCACACTTTTCATAGTTCTAAAACCTTTAATTCTCAGTTTCAGCAAAGACATCTCATCTTTATTATTACAACTAGAGAGTTCAAACTACAACCGTGTGCACCATCAAGCAATGTCTTGGATGGTACTTGGGTGGACGCCAAATTGTGGCCAGGTGTGAACCCCGGTTCGAGCCTAGACATCTCCAAACCACACACACACACACAGACACACACAAAACTACAACCGTCTGCATGTCATATAACCCACATATCTCACATGTTTCTTCATCTTAATTTGTTCTATTACAAACCTATGATAATTCATATGCACTACAATGACAAATGAAACTCAAGTGAAGACCATTTCGCATACAGTGCACGCACCAAATGTGACCAAACAACCGTTCCCTATGCATTCCTCCTATGAATTAGTTTACAAAAAATCATCTAATCACCTAAACTTACATTGCCCACAACATAAATCACCTTCATAGACTTAAACACTATAATTCTCAAACAAATTCATCAATTCCCCAATTATGTTTACCAACAAATAAACACATGAAAAACTTAACCCAGCTTTTCCATCAATATTTCACTATCCCAAATTACAAACCTACCAATTCCCAACTACAGAAGAACATTAAATCGAATAATAAGCTACAATTAATAAGAAATTAAAAAATTGAGATTTTTTTCTTCTTACGCCCATTACATCAAACAGGTTGTGGGCGCAAACGAAATTCACCAAAGCGACAGTTACCTCTTTGAGAAATTGAGATGCTGTGAAAGCTGGGGATTAGGGTTTTACTCGAGCTCGGAATTTAAAGCACTGCGAATTGGGGTTGAGATTGAAAGAAGGGAGAATAGGGGAGAAGAGAGGAGGAACTAGGGTTTTAAGGCTGAAGCGGGTCGGATTGTTGTGGATAGCGTTTCGGGTTTTACCCGCTGGCGCCTAGAACGACAATGGTGACTACTGACTAGTTCTTAGTGGGTTCGGGTCGGGTTTTCAGTATGGATACTTTGTATTTTTGTTGGAGTTGATCTACTAATTTTAGGTTAGAATTGATTTTTACTAATTTAATATTAATATTCCTAAAATTAGTTGTTACCTATATGATCAGGGTGCGAAGCCAGAACAATTTTACCGGGAGAGCAAAAAAAAAATTCTAGGAAAAATTCCATGACTATATGTAAAAATTCTATGACTAAACAATAAACTTAAAATTCGGGGGTGCAAATTATAATTTTTTAAGGGTTTATAAAATTATCAATAGTATGAAGGGGGTTTTAAAAATTCGGGGAGGGCCCGGGTACCCCGAGCTCTCACTATGCTCCACCTCTGCCTATATCCTGGTTTTCTGGTTTTCTTGAAGGTAAAAAAATATCTCTCTGTAATAAAATAAAATAAAAAACAATATTTTGTTGATCATTTAATTATAGTATGTTTGACATATTCCTTCGTACTTATAATAAGTATGTCCGCTAATACTGAATGCATGAGTATGTCCGCTAATACTGAATGCCAAAAGATATAACACGATAGCTTTTAGCGAATGCCAAAATATGTGTTATTAAGAATGTGCCGTGAAAAGGTATAGTTAGATGTTTTTTTCTTGTTCATACCATGCCAAAATGTCTCATTAAGAACGTGCCGTAAAAATGAGTAGTTAGATATTTTTAAAATGAGTAGTTAGATATTTTTCCTTGTTCGTACTAATTAGATCATTAGACCAGAGCGAAGCATTTGCATATGCTATAGTAAAACTCTATTGCTAAAACTCCTCATTGTTAAAGAGGCATAGAGACATAAATACATTGCTTATGGGATCTTCATTATTCAGAGGATGACTACACATACATGAGTTTTTATCCCAAATATACATTATAAATGTATTAGGGCCCACTTTTTACTAAAAGATAAGGTTAAAATCTTGATCTTGTCTTTTAGTGAAAACTGGGCCCAATGCATTTATAATGTATGTTTGAGATAAAAACTCATGTATATCTAGCATTTTGCCTATGATTCTAAGTCGCTCGCACACATGCTTCTTCAATTGTACATTACCAAACTTGTGAGCAAGCACGCATACTACAGCAGGAATAAATTTGTTTCCAGTGGAGCTCAAAACTCGCGACAGGGCGGAGCTCCAAGCTAAAATCGAAAAAAATACCTTCCACAAAATAAATGACCATCGCAATAAGTTCAAACCACAGATTCTCAATTTTATCGGAGCGACAAAAACAAAAATAAGATTGACGCAAAAATCCCCACATGTTGCCTCATAAAATTATCATCAGTAAAAGGTCCAGGTACATCTCAAAAGACCAATTAAAACCCTACAACTCCTGATACAATGAACATGACTTGTATAACAATTTGAACGAATGAGGTATCAGTGCTCCAGGTGGAATACATATTCAGTTAGGCGCTGTAAATTGCTGGGGTCTAATTTCTGATCTGCTGCAGCCACCGGTTTCTTCACTATAAGCATTTTGGAAGATGGATCCAAGGTCCACCCATGTTGAAGTGCATCTGCAATTAAAAGACAGAGAAGACACCTCGCATAAGTCAGCAGCAACAAAATAAAGCGGGCTTATAGAAGGCTTCATGGTGAACAAGCTCAATGATATCTACTAATACTACCCAAACACACTGGCATTCAAACAAGTCTTGGTTTTCACAAGTTGCGAGATGATCATGTGTTCATGTATTTATTTCAAAATGTGTACTCGTTACTAGTTTTGCTAGCTAAATTTCAAGATCGCTTGAATTAAAAGAATACTGCATCATCATAAAGATTCTAAGGTTTAGGAAGCACTACTTCATGGTGAATAAGCTCAATAATCTCTACCAACAAACAAATTATGATCTTAAACGAGATTCAAAACGTGTACTGTCTCGTTTGTTTGCAAGATAAATTTGGCACAATACAAGTTATTTCTCAAGATCACTTGAATTAAAAGGAAACTGCATAAATATAAAATATAACAAGGTTTTAGAGGCATACAGTTTGTGGCATCTTCCTCACTCATTCCCATAAAGTGGGCAGTATCAGCAACGCTAATTGTTGAGTAAGCAGATAGTAACAGCTGGAACATCCGCTCTGTGTAGCTATCTTCACGATTCAAACAAACCAAAAATTCAGAAATTAAAACAGTATCAAATATCATCTAATTGATTGTACAACTATGACCAAGATGTCAGCAAGGAAAGATGCTGGAAAGAAAAAAAAACATTGCGCACCACAGAGAAATATACCCATGAAGATAAGCATCATTTTAGAAGACAGTAATTGATACTGATTGAAAATCAATCAAGCATCGACCCTACACCATATAATTGCCATTCTAAATCATTTTACAAACATAAAATAATATATCCCTACTAAACCGAGCAGAATGGAAAATCATGATTCATGTAGCCGACCCCAACTAGTTGGGAAAAAGGCTTTGTTGTTGTTGTTGTTGTTGTTGTAAAATAATATATCCCTAGTAAAAGGGATAAATATACAGAGTGAAATAAATAGGAAAATAGTAGGTGTTTGCCTAGGTATTATAGATACTATCTGTGTGGAAGTGCAGCAATAAATTATAATTATTTAAGGATAATGGCAAGAACTGTTGTAAAAGATTTACCTAAAATTAGGGATTGTATGGGGTCATTATGGTATAGTACTATTAAAGTGGTATAGTATGGGGTCATTAATAGCAATAAATTTGACACCAAAGCCCTAAGATTGAGGCCGATCTCAGGATTGGGCCTCAAAAATTAATGAAGTATCAGGTTCAGGGGTACAATGACAATATTATTACCTTACCCAATACTTACCAGGTTAAAGTTGGATAAATTCTGCCGGTAGCTAGACATCAAATTAATCTAGCATCGATAATTCTTAACTTGTACTTAAAACGGAACACTATAGTTAATGCATTCAGTCCTTTATAAATTAGATAACTATACTTATAGGATTACTCCTAGATAAATAGTAGTTTGGAAGTTTTTGGTTTTGTTAACAAAACATATCTTCAGCAAATTCAGTAATACCTTTTATCATCCCAAGTCCCAACAACGTATTATGTGGAATTTTCTAGATCAGGACTTTGATTAGTGAAAATAATCTCTATGAAACACAGCATTAAGAGAAGTATATAGGACCTTCTCTAGACCCTGCAATGCAGGAATCTCCTGCACTGGGCTGCGCTTGTGCTTATAGATCCATCTCCAACTTAAAACAATGCTTTTGTAGGCGACAGGTATCACGAGAGGCCAAAGGGCCTCCTGACAGCTAGTAGCCTAGGCACAAGGGAAAAACTGAAGAATGGTTAGAAAGTAAGAATAAAATGATATAGAGCCTCTTGTCAACCCTGTGTCCTCCTCAGCTTGCCACCATAACATTTTCCATGCTGACTAGTGACTACTGCACGCAGAATTGGTTTCAACTAAAGTGATGTGGAGAAGTTATGCTAATCTAAATTTGCCTTTTCCCAGACTACCGTATTCATGCCTTATTGATTCGTGTTAAGTTAACGTTTTCTTAAAATTTTAAATTTTAAAAAACTGCACTCACAAAATGTGGACGACAAATGGTAAGGAACTTGGATCCAATCCTCAAGAGGAAAACATCACAACTTTGCAAAAAGGTGAGAAAGTAAGATTAGTTTGTCGCGATATCGCAGAATAAACACTCCACTCTGTGAGAATAACGCTGCTAATCTGACCCGTCCTACACATCGACGTGGTGGGAACCTCTTACAAGAAAAAGATTGTCACGTGTGAACTCTTCACGCATAGCCAACAGTGAACTTTCAGGATTGGATAAAAGATAATAAGCGATAAGTTCGGTCATAATTTACTATACTTGCCCGGATAACAAAGAAAATGTTTCAATGTATAACAGATTAATTAAGTAACTGCTCATCTTATTTCATAGTAAACTAAGGGAAATTGAGCGGGTCCCCACCAACAGCAAACCAGACATTTGGAAGCTATGCCAAAACACTATCGATATATACAGTGTGGAGAAGGAAAGGAAATTTCAGAAATTGCTCAATTTGAATTATTTGTCATGGATATTATGAACATTATTTATTGAGACTGCCTAGTTCTGTGAAATTTCCATCAATAATAAGGCATGCAGAATGTTATTTGTTAGAAATAGTGAAATACCATTGTAAAAGAAAATGATATCATGAGAATATTTCATTAGCTTAGTTATTCACAAGAGTTGACTAGATATTGCCATATTATGTTGTTATAAAATCAAAAAAATAATATTATAAATCCATGTAATTCAATTTGTTTGTTATTGCATTACTCCTCCTTACTCTTATTGTTATATCATATTTTCAAAATTCTCAAGATGACTTTTCCTCACAAAAAAGGGTTATCAAAATGACTTAACAATAATAATGGGGAGCACAATGGACCTTCAACTCTTAAAACTTAGATCGAACATAACTACATAGCTCAATATAACATAACAGCCTTCCAAGTTCTAATAAATAAAGTTAAGCTATCTTCTTTCACCAACAAGTAACATGTTATGTTGTGTAGCTGCATTGAGTCTAATTAATATTTAATAGATAAAAGCTTCCAAAACAATCATACGTCATAAAGCAATAGAGCAACACTGGTGATGATGGTGCCACCTATAGAATCGAGTCTAGGTATACCCAAAACTTGCCAACAAGACTAAGAATATGAAAAATACAAAATTAATAAATTCACCAAAGCCCTGCTTGGCAAATGGGTTTTCAAGTGGAAAGTGGAGGAAGTGAAAGGACCTCAAATGAAAAAACTCATGATGATTTTCTCCCACTACCCAATTCAAAATCCACGAGGCAAACATAGCATATACAAACTGTAGGGACTACTGACACGATATGTATTGCTAGAATCAAGCAAACAACAAGAATATCAGTAATAAGTAAAGTTTGTAACAAATGATGAAATAAAATGGAGTATCTAATATTGCTAATTAGGTGAAAAAGCTATTAGGTTGCTGATTTTAGATGATCTCACCAGAACAAGAACAATTTCACTACAACTACAACATAGACAAGTGTAGTAATTCTCAAGTTTGGTATCATTAACATGATGCAAAGGATAATAATATTTTCAAATTGTTTGCAGCATTAATCTTGTTCAGTTTATGCATTATATGCATGGCTTAAACTAATATTCAGATAAAGACAGTTTTCTTCAGATGTCCATCTGCATGGCCTTAACACATCATATTGGTCGAGCCTAGAGCATGTAAACTACGAATGCTAAAAGTGGGTTCAGGTGAAGAGTCAGTTGTGTTTTCTTCCAAAAATAGCTATTAGTGGGTAATGATGTATTAGTTTTGACAAAATCAACAAAATAGTTTTAAAAATTACATAAGATCTCCTTGCTTGAAGCTATTTTTTTAAAAAAAAAATCTACACATTTGTCTACAAAAGGTAACTTAATTAGAGAAACATGATATATAGGTCCTAAAGTGCACTACAATATAGATGATAGACAATTGAGATTGTTTGACCTCTAGTATCTTGTACATTTAGTTAACTCGTGTTGTTTGTGCCTTTGGCAATATTTTTTGCTTGTTCATTGACTGCTTCACTGACGACCTTCTGATCTTTATATTTTCATTCTTGACAGCTGCCTACATTACTTTTCCAGACACCTAGTGGTCCCTGCTTGAGGCAGGCCCTGTAATAGTAATCAGAGATTCTGAGTAGCCAATTAGGTAACTGAAGCTTCACGACATTAGTTAGTATGCTCCAAACTCAAAGAAATGAAGGCTGCCAATACGTGTGATTTTCTCTCAGACAAGGTAATGTGGTTGGATTGCATATGGTGAATTTACTTCTGTGTGATACATTAATGCTAATCCTATGTTCTTATAGCACTGACAAAATAAAAGTTAATACATTGCTATCACAGATCACCTCAAATTTAACAATGCTTCAAATAATCATCCCTACATACATTCAACAGATAACTCATATTACGCAAATGAACTAAATCAAACCATCAAATATAGTGCTGATGTGCATTGGTTTTATTAAACATCTTCCATGTGCAGAAACATTAAATAAATTATTTAAACAGCTAAACATAATAGATACCATAAAATATAAACCATCAGTAAATACCACAATACCCATTCCGATTATATACACTTGCTCACCTAGGAAAGCTGTTACAAGGCCAACGATTTCAGCGCTCCACTCAAATCCACGAGCAGCTACATAAACCCCAGCATAATCCCTATTCCACAAGCACTGCCCAATCTTCCAAACACCCATGATTTCAGGTTGGCCCTCCTTTATCCCACTTGGTATCGATTTCCACAGAAACCTTGCACTATTCCTGCAAAACCCCCAATACATTTACTTCTTAATCTTCCTATTATGAATAGAGAACTAAAATGCAGCTGCCTGGATATTACAGTGGGGCCTCACACAATATTGCAAGTAATTATATCTCTAATTGTCAACATACCCATTGAAACCTGACTAATTATTACAACTGACATTTATTATGCACTAATTAGGCCCTGACTAGAAGCACAGTTTTCACTCCACATCATTAAAGTGGAGGTAAAGGTCTGCAAAATTTAGGTAGCATGTCTCCACCTACACTTACAAGACACCTAAACCTAGTAAATAACTTTGGTTGTTTCCGAGTTGAGATCCCTTCAAAAATCTTACCTTTTGCGTCCTAAAGGGTTAAGCTACCTACAAGTATCTCACCTCAAAAATCCTTTTCAACATAGCATACATGTATCTATATACCTCCACTTACCTCCGATCCCGAATAAGGCCTAAGAGAATATATGAGACCCCCTACTTAATGTCATGACGATAAAACTCGTGGGCAATCATCTATCCTCTAGTATTACAACCCTATGAGATTTTCCGCCGGCCTCATCAAATGCCTCAAGCCAACTTGCATGTGCAATCGACATGTAGTTTCCTTTGTCAGGTACTTCATGAATTGCGAACATCATTCATTACATTGCCACCTTCTCTTCTTCACCAACAACTAAACATCCCACACTACCTACAGACCTACTACATCCTCGCCCCCAGACCAAACCCAGTTCCTATACTTCAAATTCGTGTGCATTGTACGTGCCATTATGAAAAAGGGCGAACTGACTTACAGATCATTAGCGTAGATGTGACCCAATAGGTGGATCGAGTACGGCCACTCGTCCTGGAACCCAACGCCCCTCTTCGAAGCCACCTGCAATATAGCCAAATTTAGTAACATAATAAACCCCATAAAAACCCTAGATTTTGAAGAGGGGAGTGGGGAGTTGAGGAGTGGGGGGTGACCTGAAGCATGAGTTCGTCGCAGATGTCGGCGATTTTGGAGTATGATTTGGAAGCGAGGGCGTCGTGAAGTTGGGCGAAATCCATGGCGATTAATTTAGGGTTTGGGGGGAATTTTTGGGGAAGAAGAAGGATAAAATAGTTGGAATATTTTTTGGGTAAACAGAGGAATTGGAATTTTTTTCCGTCATAGACCACTTTTTGAAAATATTTGCAATTATGGGCCAGTTTCCAATTAGCGCTCGTGGGTTAACTTGTGCCACATCAGCAGCGGCTGCTATTCTCATTAGCGATCTATTCATTTTGAATGTGCTAATGGGAATAGCGGCCTATGTTTTAAATATTTTTGAATTTTTTGTTTATTGTCGCTATTCCCACAGGTGACCTTAGTATATGTGAGGTCGCTGATGGAATTAGCGACCTCGAATGAATATATTGAGACACTTAGCGATTTCAAAAGAGTTTTCCCAAAAAAAATAAAACTGAGTATACTAAGGTCGCTATTCACAATAGCGACCTTAGTAGAAAATACAATCTCCTTATTTTTTATAAAATTTGCAAAATAGTCATACAACTAAGGTCTCTATTCGAAACAGCGGCCTTAGTACAATAAATGCCTCTATTCCAAATAGCGAACTTAGTTTAAAAAAAAAATTGATTGATATTTTGTTATGTGTTAGAATACAACTCAATAAATGTCGCTAATCCGATTAGCGACCTCATACGTACTAAGATCGCTAGGAAATAACGACGACAAATAAAAAAAAATCAAAAAAAATTTAAAACATTGGTTGTTATTTTCATTAGCTACCTCGAAATTGAAGAAGTCGCTATTGAGAATAGCGGCCGCTACTGACGTGGCACATAATAGCCCAAAAACGCTAATAGTTGGGATACTCGTTTTGAAACGCAAATATTTTCAAAAAGGACCCTACGTAGGGGGAAAAAACGAGGATTCGAGGGAGGTTTCTTGTTTTGGGGCTTGGGCTTGGTTGTAATGGGCCTGTTGATGGCCCATCAAGATATACTGGATTTTAGCACGTGCGGATGGGTTTAGATGATTGGCAAAAGCACACAACCTTGTCTTAATCAACCAACAGAGAAAATCAGGATAACATAGATATCTCTTTCTAATGTCATAGGTTAACTATGCACTCAACGAAGTATGATTTCGTAAGGGGGAATGAACTTTTTGTGGTACTCAGCACAATACTTTATGCGAGAATGACATGTTACTACGTGAGTTTTTCTTATAATAAAACTAGTAGTTTATACGTACGATCACGTTTTAATAAATATAATTTTTTAAAATAAAAAATTAGACGCAGTATTGATTTGAATCTAGGATTTCCTTTATAATAGTTATGCACGTGCATTGCACGGGTTGTTAGAATAACAAAACATTTACAAATGACACTAAGGCCTTCTTCCATTATAATATTAGAGATATAGATTATAGCCACAAGATTTAATTAATAAGGCGTTAACAAAAACAACCTCTATAGCTGGACAAAGTACATCAAATTAAACTAACATAATCGTATTGAAAATAAAACATCATGCCTCCAACTAAATAGGAGGGTGGAAACAATACCAAAAGAACATACATAAATGAACTAATAAAAGATAATGTTCTCACTAGAGAATTTATAGAGAGATAAAGTTATCCTCCCCAAACAAAACCCCCAGAAAACCTAGGTCTGAAAATCTTAGGGGCGGCGACGGCTAGCCCTCTTCGCCCCCCCCCCCCCCCCCCCACCCCCGTCGTCCCCCCTTGCCTCTCCTCTACGTTCTACTGGCGCGTCCCTTCCACTCTCCCTTTCCCACCGCGTCGAAACTCCACTCTGCCTTTCCCACCGCGTTCATCGCGTCCATACCTACTCGCCCATGGGGACCACCAACCGGTTCAAATCGTCAGCGACCTCTCCATCGTGTCGAGACTCTCGATCTGATTGTCCGGCAACGCGCGTCTCTCCATCGCGGCGACCTATCCATCGTGTGAGGCGGAGCTGATGACGTGGCGGCGCAGTCCTTGCCGGCGGAGACGCGCATCGAGTGCTAGCGGTCGTCCCTGACGGCTCGAATGAAGGAGTGCTCGTATTTTGAGCTGTCGGATTCGAAGCAAATCTGGAACGGCTTAGAAATATCTGATCTGCCTCCTCCCCCCACCGTCGAGATCTGTTTGCCCGGTTGTTCTTCATGCTTGCCACCATGTCCGCACTCTCGGGACCAATCACGGCGATCTGCAGCTATGATTGGGTTTTTCGAGGCTTGGTAGTGCGTGCGAAGAAGCAGGGTGTGCTTGGCTGTGCCGTAGTGCGAGATGGAAGGTTTTTTTTATTTGTTTTGGGGGGGGGGAGCTGTCTGTGTTGGGTGTGTCTAGGTGCGTAATTTGCGGTGTATTACGATTGTAGGGCTAGGGTCCGAAGACGAGGTCCCCCTATGAGATATGCTCACTTGCTACTCATGTGTCTGTGCCCTACGCCTTCTGCCGATGCTCGTATGTTGCTTTGCACGATTGTGGGAGCTACTGGCACGTTTGTAGGATGAGTGGTGGAGGTGGTGGGAAGGTGCGATCGTTGTGCTTGTGCCGTGGGGTCAGTTTTCGATCTACAGGGATTGGGCCCATAGATGGGGTCCCCCCAGCGAGGTGAATGCAGGGATCGGCGGGTGATAAAATTTTGCCAGACCTGTCTCAGGTGGGTGTGCATGTGCCGTGAGGCATCATACGAAGTTAAACTGACGTACTTAAAATATTGCTGGACCGACCTTGTTTGTCGACTCACCCTCCAGAGTTGTTGGAGGGATTTGTTGTTTGTACGCGTCATGTTGCTTCATGTATGTTTTATTTTCTGTCTGTAGTTTGTACTTGAGCTCAGTACTCTGGGTTTGTTTCGTTAAGCTCTTATTAATGAAACAGGGTGGCCAGATTCCACCTTTTCCCTAAAAAAAAAGGGAACATACATAAATGAGTAAAATAACAACATGAGATGACCCTCCAACAAACTCCTGTGGTGTGAAGTCGTCTATCCATGTCGATCACTCCATAGTTGGCCTTATCTCAATCTCCTCATCATCGTACTCCGCGACCTGTAAGGCTTTGGCAATCATTATCCTCAAACTCACCGCTACTGCTGTGACTCAAAATGAAATAGGATGCATAATGTGTAGAACCCCGTATTTTTAAAGTATTATTTTTAAAGGTTTATAAATGACAAAAATAATTTTTTGAAAATTTATGAATATTTTCATGATTTTTTTAAAATCTTTTTATACGTGCAAATACTTTCTTGAGAAGTTTGAAAGTCAAGTTTTCTTCATGAAAAATCATTATTTAATATTTGGGATTTATTTAGTATTTTCCCAGATTTTTCTGAAATTAATTAGAACTATTTGTAAATTTTGGGGAAAAGAAGGATCTTTTTGCAAATTTGTCATTTTTAGGGGTTAAAATGTAAAATGTACTTTCTGGACGTTTTGAACAGTGCCGGTTGAGATTTAGGATTATATTTTATTTTTAAATCCTAATTTAGATGAATTTTATTGAATGTCCAAGAATAAGGCTATATATATAAAGTTGTATTTTGAAGGGATTATTTTGCAAAGTGGGTAAAACCCTAAACTTCTTCTCCGGATATTTAAAGAGAAATTTGGAGCCGTCATTCTGCTGCACAACATAATATTTGGTGATTTTTGAGAGAGCAAGAGGAAGATTTGGATCTCGCAAAAAGGAAGGCCTTTTCGTTGGATCTTCTCAATTCTAAGGTGAGTGACATTGTTTTGTTTTGTGAGTGATATGAACTTTGTTTGGTTGATGGATTTATGTGAACGATTGTTTTTTTGTTTGTTTGGCATGTATGGTTATTTAGTATTTTGCATGAAAACGATGCTATGGTTGTTGTTTGTATCATGTATGTGAAATCTAAGAATGTTGAGTAAATCTTGGTTCATAAAAGTGTATTGCTAGAAAGCATATTTAATATTTGAGTATGGTTATGATCGGATGGATGAACATCTGGATCTTGTGTTATAAATCAGATTTTTGGTTTTGAGTTGTGAAAGAAATTCAGTATTGAGAAACCTTAATGGAAGATTTAGGAATTTAGAACATGAGAAGTGAGTTTTGAGATATTGGATGATCTGAGTATTGTATCCAATATGAGATACTTTGAGATTTGTCATTTTTACCTGAGTACAATTATTTTCATAAACAATGAATCTTTAGAAAAACTCAAGTTTTGATTATTGTATACAAACCTAAACTATGCAAACTGTAGGCCGACAGTCGACTAGTAGACTTTTCAGTCGACTGGTACGACCCAACTGTTGTGTCTTTAGCCTTTTGAAAATCCGTTCTGGACAGTCGACTTAGACCCTTGCTCAGTCGACTGGTGTACTTAGAACTATTTTGTAAAGTTATTGCAGTTTCTTTTCTGGACAGCCGACCTATGACCCCTTAAGTCGACTTATAATACTTAGAATATTTTTGAAGTTACTGGAATTTACCTCGGGTAAGTCGACTGATGGCTTTTTAAGTCGACTTATGTTACTTAACTTATTTTCTTAGAATCATGGATATTTTTCCCTCTGGACAGTCGACTTACTACAGTATAAGTCGACTGGTACTGAGTGTTCTTTCAAATGATTAGTCTTCAGATATTTTGGCCTATACTTTGTCTTCAGTTAAGCACATGATTTTAAGATATTCAGTTGAGCTATTTATGGTGGAAAGTTGGTTTAGACATTTGAGTTTGAGTCTCTAGAGGATGTGTGTGACCCTAGTATACCGACGTTGAGTTATTTTGTTGAGGCCTGTTGAGACATTTCAGTTGTTCAGTTTTGAGTTAAGTCCGGTAGGGTACACCAACTCTAAGAGATTCGTTGACTAATTAAGTAACCCAAAAATAATAAGGACAGACACTAGTGGTGATATGATGAATGAGAACATGAGTCAAGTACCTCAATATGGCTTTCGGTGTGGGATTTAATCTCCGGAATTATCACGGTAGATTACTTGTGGTGTGGGATATATCTCCGGAATTATCACAATAGATTACTTGTGGTGTGGGATTTATCTCGGGAATTATCACGGTAATTACTTGTGGTGTGGGATTGATCTCCGGAATTATCGGAGTCGAGGCGACGCACATGTGGTATTCGTGTGATGATGTGTCAATATTTCGGTGTGGGATGGTCTCCGGAATTATCCAGGTAAACTACCTGCGGTGTGGGATTCATCTCCGGAATTATCGAGGCATGGGCTACTACTCACAACTTATCTTTATCTCGTAGTAGTCATCGTGTTAGGATTAGTTGCATAGCGGGGATTGAATCCTATAATGTGGAGACGTTAAGGGCTTGCACCGAACCTATGTAGAGTGGGATGCATAGACTTCGACAAGTACGCATTAGAGAGTCCGCATATAGAATTTGTGTTTTCTTGACTTGGTTTTATGCATGTGGTTTTTCTATTTTCTACACTTGACACTTAGTTTAGTTCCACTTGTTGTTTACATGTTTCTTTGCCACGGCATATTTTATATATTTTTGTTTATTACATGTTGCTTAAGAATCCTTGCTTAATGATTATTTATGTTGTTTGTTGATTTATGTCACTCACACCATTTATTGCTGACCCCTTTAGTTTTGGGGGTTAGGGATCATCTCTAGCCCCAAGTGTTCCAGATTGTTGCTTAAAGTTTGGAGGTTTGGATGCTTGAGATAGTTTTGAGATAAATTGATTTAATAGAGTTTTGTGTAAATTTGTAAAGCAGTATTGTAATAAGACCGTGTTGTAAATAAAAGAAACTATGATTGAGATGTTTTGAATTCCGCTGTGCTATGTAAGAAACTGTTGTAACAAAAGTTGAAAATTTTATTGGTGTTGGTTGTGTTTAATGTTACATTGAAGTTGATGCTGGGATTGTGCCACGTATTTTCTAAGATATTATATTAGAAATTCGGGGCGCTACATAATGTGGCTTAAATTGCCATAAATACTATTACTAGTCTCACGAAAGTTAAGTTATTTTTATCGAGCCAAAGAACCAGCTCATTGCAGCTATTGCTATGTACCAAGCGTCTCACGTCTCTCGTCTCTCAGTGGAGAACATGGTACCAATCCACTACCTCAGCCAAAATGGCTTTGCTTCTCTCATAGTTAATGGAGAGATTGTCTTTGGTTTCCAAGTGAGCACAAAAAAAAAAAAAAAAACCACACGAGCTTCGACCCACACTCCCACTAGTTATTTTTTATAAAAAAAATTTACAAAGGTGGGGGAAAATGTTTGTCTTAATGGAGAGAGCGATTGATGTCCAAACTCATTGTAAAGCATATGATGAGCCTAGATCGTTGAAACAATAGGGAACAACACACGATATGCTATCTTATTTCAGTACATTCACATCCAACGAACTTTGCTTCTCCACAGGCCCCGCCCTGGCCTAATGCAACCGATGCAACTGTATCAGGCCCCAAAATTACAAAAAAAAAAGTGGGCCCCCGTTTTTAGGAAAGGAAAAAAAATTATATTAGCTTCAGGCCCCTAAAATCTATGAATTGTTTTATTTTTTTCATGATTTTATATTAGCTTCAGGCCCCTTAAAAAATTTATATTAGCTTCAGACCCCAAAAATCCATGATTTGCCATGTATATTTTTTATATTTTTTTTCTAATACATGAAGCATTTTTTGGGGGGGTATTTTAGCCATGCAACTCGAATTGCCTTAGATTGCAGCGAGGATTTTGCCGTGCTGACCCACTTTTTGAAAAATATTAAGCGATCCAACCCACCATTAGAAATATTTATCCAATTGACACTGTTTTGGACATGTCAGCAATAACCGTTATTGGAAATAACGACATAGGTCAATATAATGTCGTTGTTTATAATAGCGGCATTGGTTTTTAAAAAAAATCGCATGTCACTGTTTGGACTAACGGCATTAGTTATCTTATTATTAATCGTATACTTTCTCTCTTGGAAATAAATGTAAGTGCGGAAAAATCATTTAGCTGATGCCGTTGTTCGAAACAGCGGCAAAATCATTACAAGTGTCGTTGTTAGGAATAACGACACCAGTTATAATATTCATTGTTAGGGATAATTGATGTCGTTGTTTGGAATAGCGGCAATAATTTATTTTATACTTGGCTAATATATTTCCATGAACTGTTGCCACTGTTTTTAAGAACAACAACAGTTATCTAATGTTGTTGTTTGGAATAACGATTGTGGAGAAAAATAGTTTTGTAACTGATGCAATTATATCCAACAACGATATTAGTAATGCTAATATCGTTATTGGGGATAACGACATTATTTATAAGTTGTTTCAACATCTGTTTTTTATTTTTTTATTTTTTTATTTTTTCAACTCAGAAAGTTCACACTTGCATACAAAATGTAATGACGTCGTTTTTCAAAACAACAACACGGTAAAAAAAAAAAATGATGCCGTTTTTTTAAAAGAACAACATAGTATTAATCTATGCCATTGTTTTCAATAACGATTAATGCTGATGTGATCAAAACTAGATCAGTTGGGTAAATATTTTCGAAAGTGGGTTAGATCGATCAATGTTTTTTAAAAGTTGTAAGTACGGGGAAAATTTTTACTGTAGCCACACATTCTTGATTTTTTTGCCGTACTAGGCTACTTTTTGATAGTATTTGCGTTTTTAGGCCAGGCCCCAAACTATCAGCGTTTGTGGGCTAGCTACTGCCACGTCAGCAGCGGCCGCTATTAGGAATAGCGGCCTCTTCATATCCACCAAATTTGTACTCCCACACTTGGTAGAGTACGGGGAGGATTGGGCTGAGTATGTGTAATGGAGGTCGCTAATGCCACTAGCGACCTCCTCCAACCGAGGTCGCTACTCCCAATCGCGGCCACAGTGGTAGGCTATTATGAGTCTTGGATGTTTATACTAAGGTCGCGATTACCAATCGCTACCACAGGTATGATAGGTCGCGATTGACATTAGCGACTATGCTGTTTGTCAAATCAGCCTATCCTCTGTGATGTTTATACTAAGGTCGCGATTACCAATCGCGACCACAGGTATGATAGGTCGCGATTGACATTAGCGATTATGCTGTTTGCCAAATCAGCTTATCCTCTGTGATGTTTATACTAAGGTCGCGATCACCAATCGCGACCACAGGTATGATAGGTCGTGATTGACATTAGCGATTATGCTGTTTGCCAAATCAGCTTATCCTCTGTGAATATGACTCATAATAGCCTACCACTGTGGTCGCTATTGGGAATAGCGATCTCAGTTGGAGGAGGTCGCTAGTGGCATTAGCGACCTCCTTTACACATACTCAGCCCAATCCCCCCGTACTCTACCAAGTGTGGGAGTACAAATTTAGTGGATATGAAGAGCCCGCTATTCCCTATAGCGGCCGCTGCTGACGTGGCAGTAGCTAGCCCACGAACACTAACAGTTTGGGACCTGGCCTAAAAACGCAAATACTATCAAAAAGTGGCCTAATACGGCAAAAAACTCCACACTCTTCATTCAGAAAAAATATATTAATTGATAATTTTACTGAGCAAGCAGAATTCGAATTTATGATATTAGGCAAAAGATTTTACCAATAGACTATATGCACACTTTGCTGCCGCATTATTTATAGTAGCTGAATATACGTGTACCTACAATTATTCCACTTTTCGGGCACATTCGAAGACTAGTTTAGAATTCCACTTTTCAACATGCAAAGAATAAAAAAGCTACACACATAATTTACTATTTTAAGGACCCAAACTGGAGTAAATTATCTCATATGGACCAAAAAGTAAAAAAGCAAAAAAAATATCAAAAGGGTTTTTCGGGCAATTTACCCGCACTCTATAAATATCCAGGGAAAACCTCACAGCCGACTGAAGATTACGAAGTCCTCAGAAATTAGGGCAAAAAACCACATCCTTCTTCATTCGAGATCCGACTCTCTAAACCCTAATCTAAACCCTAATTCGATCGATTCAGCCCCCAAATCGCTTTCCAAACTCTAAATCGAATCCCGGTTCCTTCGCTCCGTCGCTGGATCGCTCCGAATTTGGAGATGGCGGAGCCCTCGAAGGTCATCCATGTGCGGAATGTCGGCCATGAGATTTCCGAGGTGCGAAAGTCGGGAGCTTTCGTTGAATGGATATTTGGTTTGGCTGAAAATTTCAGTTTTGGGATTAAAGTTTGGATTTTTGTTGTTGTTGCAGAATGATTTGCTTCAGTTGTTGCAGCCGTTTGGGACGGTGACTAAGTTGGTGATGCTGCGAGCGAAGAATCAGGTTTTGTGTTTATTGGCTTGTTTTGATGCCGGTAATTAGTATTTGATTATGTTAAGAAAATTATTAGGGCTATTTGTTTGCAAAGGGAGAAAATTGAACCTGTTGGGTGGAATGGGTTTTATTTGTGTTTGTTTTGAGCAAAATCCGCTAAAAGTTTGTTTCCATAGCAGCATAGAAATCGCGGGAAAGTGAAGAAAAGTTTAGAATAATGCTAATTGTACTCAACTTTTATAGATTTAAAGTGAATTTCAAGACCGAAGTATATGGGGTCCATATAAAAACACATATTCATTAATTGTTATGTGGGTTCCAAACACATCTCTAATATTAGAATCTCTATATCTCTATATATAATGGGAGAGTTGGAGTTGTAATTTGTCAACATACAAATCCGTGCATTGTACGTGCAACTCAACCTATCCCATTAATTACAACAAAAGCTAACAAAAAAAAATTCACCTATTTAAAACGTGCAACGCACGCGCAAAATAAATTTTCAATGTTTTTAACACCAAACATACACATATGTTGAACGTACAACTCAAATTATACTTATAAGCATGTGTATTACACGTACAATTCGTAACTTTAACTTCTAAATGTTTTCCCCAATTACATACAACGCATGTCCAACTTCAAAACTATTTCCTAACACATATATCGCTAATGAAAATCCTCAAACTCTTATCAAAACGTGCATCGCACGTGAAAAATACTAGTAATATTAGAATGGGAGAGTTGGAGTTGTCATTTGCAAACTAACAAATCTGTGCATCAGCCGTGCATAACTATTATAAAGGAGGTCTCAGATTGATTCTATCAGAATTTTTACTTTTAAAAAATTATATTATTAAGGCGTGCATTGCATGTGTAAATTACCAGTATTCATTAATTGTTACGTGGGTTCCATCCATACTGCTTGAGTACTTGTTGAGTCTACAAAAGTTGAGTACAATTAGCACTACTCAAAAATTAATTTTGTAAACCTGGGTCAGGTGTGGGCCTATGTGTTCCGCTGTTCACTTTAAGAATGCTTTCATGACGAGCTTGTTGAGTCAAACAAGGAAAGCTTTTTGAACTAAACAAGGATGGAAACAACAATCATAGAAGCTGCATTTTCCCGTATTTTTTTTGAAGTGGCCGAAAATTTACTTGAAAATACTGACTACGTTATGGAACATGAAATCTTGCTTTCCTACTTTTGATTTCAGTGTGGACAAAAACCTCTTAGTTCATATTTGCTTATAATGGCTAATGGAGTTGGACTTGTTTAACTATTTCAGGCACTTCTACAGATGTTTGATGTGTCCGCAGCTGTTGCTGCAATGCAGTACTATGCAAATGTGCAACCAAGTGTAAGGTAAAGTTGGTTGTTGTTGAGTACAATGACAATTTCGGAAGTTAAGTACATGTGTGTGTGTGTGTGTGTGTGTGTGTATAATCTGAGAGATCTGTAATGACATAGTGCATGTACTGTTCATTATTAGAAGTTAATAAGTTTGTGCATTCTATTATGTTATATTCATATTTATTGTCTTATTTGGATTTGGCTTGTCATACTAATGTGCCAAATTTATTACGATGGTTTGAAAACTCTGTATTGTTTGCGGTGTGAACATTCTAATTTTGTTACCGGAAAGGTATCGGTATTCTACCATATTAACTTGGTATATCATATATGAACTTGGTATACGATTCTTCATAAAAAAAGCCTTGGTATATTTGCGATTTTGGTATATAATTCTTGAAATGGACGAAATAATTAAATTAAAATTTTAGAAATATCTGCTATTTAAGCTTAAAACAAATATCCAATTATGTTAAAAATACAAAAGAAAAAGAATAGTCTTGGTGAATTTGGAATTATTTTGTCCACTTTAAGAAGAATAGTCTTCAGTGGGGATCCAACACCAGGAAGGTTTTTGGAATTATTTTATTATCCTTATTTTAAGTCAAACTACCTGAAAATTTTATTTAAGTTAAAGAAATAATTTTAAACTTAATACTGATAACAATATTGTGAGGTTTTACTTAACAATTACCACCGATTCTTCCTTTTTTGTTAAGGAATATTACTGACTTGAGGGTTGAAGCTCAAAACCAAACCAACCGACATGACTGGACAAGTAAAGAAATCTTATCCTAAATTAAATTCACCGTACCACTTGATGTTCTTTAATCAAATGCACAACTGATCCAATCTTCTTCGTCGTATAAAACCATTAACCATAGCCACTCTCATGCAACCCTAGCCGCCATCATGACTCCCGATGCCAAACCTCAGTCGCCTGAGTCGCCGCCTCAAAGCGAAAACTTAAGCCCTATTGGTGTGAAACCCCAATCGATTACCTTAGCAAACCTATCTAATAAAAAAAGATAATCTCTGATTATTTTTTTGTTCTTTAAAAAAATTATTTTTATTGTTTGCTTTTGTTTCTCATATATTTTATCTGTCATGGATCGTTGGTATCAATGATCCAGATCGCGAATACAACACGATTTGGGTCATGAGATTTGGATGGTATTGGAGAGGGAGGGTGGGTGGGTTCCATTAATTCAGTAACCCTGTTTTTTCCGTCTTAGTTTGTCTTATTTGGATTTGGATTTATTGTACTAACTAGTTAGGAGTGCGTACAGAACAGGTATGATTATTAGTAATAATGTCAAATTTCAGTCACTAACGAGATGCATTGCCCGAGTCGGATTGGAAATTTGCCCGATATTTCCGCTATTACCTATTTTTGCAACTGATTTCCGATATCGATACTGAGCTCACCTATGTTTTTTTTGCATTAGATGCAGATACATATTCTGATATTTTCAGATCAGAATTTAACAATCATACTTTATGAAACTTGATTTGGATTCAAATTTGAATATGGATGTTAGTCAGATATTAATATTGAATAAGCTCAATGTTTTTTAGAAGAAATATGCCTAGCATTTTTAATTTGAGTCCCTTTGTACGTTAGCCTTTGATTAGTATTGCATAATATAATACCAATAAGTTAATATACATGATTTTTTGTGCAATATATAAAGTTCCTATTTTTTTCATTTATTTCATTTATTTTTAGGTCTGATGCTATTTTATGGGTTTCAAATTGTATTTGGAATTTGTTAGATCCTTCGTAATTATTATTCGTGCGCGCGCACGCTGTCTTTCTCAATTTTTTGTCACTTCAAAAATCTGTTTACATCACTCTAATATCAATCTGTCTGAGATTTTGCTACCGTTATCTCGGCTGCACCTGGGACTATCGACGACGCTTTGGTCTGCTGATGATGATTTATCAACAGCCCTTTTTTATTGTTGATCACAAATTAATACATAATTGTGGATGTAAATTATTGATCGGACTAAGACTTGTATTTTTAAAGTAGATTTCTCTCTCCTTTTTTGGGCTAATGGTTTTTGTGCTTAGTACTTTGAGGGGTCAACAATCAACTTTATGTAAGAATTAATGTTAGAGTTTCAGTTATTTTTAGTGATGATGTAGGAATTGCTATCTTATTTAGTAGTCTGATACACAAAAGGATAATTTATCCAATAATGGAAGAGACTTCACAAGCATGATCTTTTTATTGTTGATCACAAATTAATACATAATTGTGGATGTAAATTATTGATGGGACTAAGACTTGTATTTTTAAAGTAGATTTCTCTCTCCTTTTTTGGGCTAATGGTTTTTGTGCTTAGTACTTTGAGGGGTCAACAATCAACTTTATGTAAGAATTAATGTTTTTCAGTTATGTGCTTTTCTTTTTTCACACGTCTAACGTGTTGCACCTTTTCAGGGGAAGGAATGTGTACATGCAGTTTTCTTCACATCAAGAACTTACAACAATGGAACAGAATCAACAAGGGAGAAAAGCTGATCAGGTTTGTAAAAATATCCAAATAAGCCCATGATGGATTTATGATCTTAACTGCTTGTTTGATAGGAAAAACTATACTATGATGGTTAAAAGCTGTCTCTTGTAAAATTTTGAAGTTTCAAGATTACAACATCGTAAATAATATAACTGCAGTCAGCAAATTTATTTTGTTTCTTTGTTTGTTGCAACTATTGAAATGACATGCACATGCGGTTTTATCTGACCTCACAGCTCTTTCAGTCATGGGAAACTCTCTAGTACATTCATTTATTGTTGAACTTGCTCATAGTTTAGTTGTTTACCTTCTTTAGTGTGGATGAACTGATGAAAACCTCCAATCATTTGTAGTTCTTTTGAACTAGACTGAAAAGCACGAGAGAAAATTTCACTTCTACATACTCCATTGGGTTTAGTTTGCTTTCATGGTTAGGCATCACCAGTGTGCTGCCATATCTTGAAAGATATGCAGCTTTATTTTTGGATTTCCATATCAAGTAGTTATACATTTTTGCAGAGACACATATATATAAGAAAAAACATTTTCTTAACTAATCTGATGTACTCATTTCACCCTAGACATGCTAGTTAAGTGTTACCTCTTCTGGCTCATTGAGTGGTCATGTTCTTTGGCCATTGTCGTTTTCTTCCTCTTAGTCTCTGTTTGTTAACCACAAGAGAATTCTCTTTCTTAATTATTTTCGTCATTTTAGACTGATGCACTAGCAGCATCAGATTGCATACTGCTGACAGAACGAACAATCCTATAGTTTAATCAAAATTCAAGCATGATCATAATTGACAGTGTTTGTAATATCAGCTTGTCCTAGAATTACGCATAGGAATGATGATGGTTGATTCATTTTGGCATGTAGAGAATGGAGGAGAACTATAATGCATATTGCATAGTGGCCTTCTAATATTTCATGTGTGGTTTAATTAGTGCCATCCTAAAAAATATTGCATAGCGGCCTTCTAGTATTTCATGTGACTGAGTAGTTGAATTTTCGTGCCATCCTCAAAAAACTTCTTCATGTTGAATTATGGTCCTTGATTTATTGCATGGTGTACGGAAAAAAAATCAAGAAGTTTTCTATTGATCCAACTATAGGGTTTTTGAATATTTTGTGTTCTAGTAATAATTCATGTTTTGGTCGGATGGTGCATTAGTTATGATATTGTAAAACGAAAACACCTATATGTTGAACATAGGCTATGAAATGTGAATTATATATATGGAAACAAGTCCATGAGGAGATAATTGTTGGGCTGTGACAACTTTGAAATATGGTGCAGTTTGATGCAGTTCATCATCAAATTGGCCCTGAAGCTGATGTGCACTTCACAAAATTGTATAAGGTCGGCCTGTAGGAGTGCTCATAGCACTTGGTTGGTTGTTAGAATAGGGCATTTACATGACATCAAAAGAAAACAGATCTATGATAGCTATATCTTGAATGATTGTTCCTTTATGTGCTTCTTTTCTTCTTTTCTCTATGCATTTCTCTTCTTATTTCTCTAACTGAATACCTTAGCTTTTCTCTTAGTCTTTCTTTCTTTCTTTCCTGCTAGTTATTCTTCTCTGTCTATTCTCTATTTATTCTTCTTTCTCTCTCTTCTGTCTATGTTCTGCTGTCGGGGGCACTCAGGACTCAGAACCCAATCGGATTCTCTTAGTTACAATTCATCAAATGCTGTATCCTATAACCGTGGAAGTGCTGCATCAAGTGTTTTCTCCTCATGGGTTTGTAGAGAAGATTGTCACATTTCAGAAGTCAGCTGGTCAGATTCTTCATGTCTTCTATTCTTTTACTAATATTGTGATTATAAAAGTTCTAGATGAACCTTATTTTTTTATCTTTAATTTGGCCCTCTTGTCATACCGTTGTAAGCTGCCAATTTTTTAGACCTGTTGGCACTTAGTAAATTTTTATTTGTCCCTCATTATTTGGACAATCACCGGACAATTTTCATTATCAGTTTGAATATAAAGGAAACAATTCAACAAGTTTGTTTCTTAATGTAGGTTTTCAAGCTCTTATACAATACCAGTCAACCCAATGTGCTGTGCAAGCAAGGAATAACCTGCAAGTATGTGCCAAGTTCTTCCTTCAAAACTGTTTGCAATTTAAAATTGTGTCGTCATAAAATTTATATTTATAAAATTTATGATTCTTTTGCAGGGACGCAATATATATGATGCTTGCTGTCAGCTAGATATACAGTATTCCAAGTATGTTATTCTTGATGTTAGTTTTTGCTTTCTCATGTCTTTCATCTCTTTTATTGGATGGCTTACCAGCTTGCCTTCTCTGTTCACAATGCAGCCTCACTGAACTGCAAGTTAATTATAACAACGACCGTTCTAGGTATGTTACACATTATGCTCTAATCGACAATTGTATTATTTTTCTTATCTGGTTATACATTTCATGCTCCTAGAGTTTCTGAGCATACTGACTGAGGATTTGACATAAATACTCTAAATTGCCAACTATTCATGCTCCTTGGGAAGTACAATAAATATTTAATGTCTAGCTATCTTCTCTATTCTTTTTTATATGTGACTAGTCAGCCACCACTTTTGTTTAATATCTGTATCTTCGTCCTCTTCTTACGGATTGCAAAATCTTTTCTTATTGCTTTGCTTTGGTATATTTGTTCAGAGATTTCACAAATCCATCTTTGCCTTCTGAACAAAGAGGTAGATCCTCACAAGTAAGTGGCTTTCTTCTACTTATGGACCATTTACCATCCTTGTACGTTTCAAAATCATCAAATTGATGAAACATTATTTTGTGTGACAGCATGGATATGGAGATGGTGGAGGCCTGTATGCCCTCCCACCGGGAGCCAGATCAGGTGCTTGGCTGCTTGTTAATGTTCTATCTTATTCATTTCTTATGTAGATTATCCATTTTGCTGATTCCTTTTGTTTTCTCTCTCTTTTTTCAGTTGCATTTTCTCAGGTGAGTGTTTGCTTGGCCAGAAAAGATTCATTTGTCCCTTGTTGTTTTCAGATGCCAATATCTATTTCATTTGTCTATGTTCCTGAATTTGACTACAATTATTATACACAAGTTGTTTCATTTGGCGATTCTACTTTTTTTGCTAGATGGGCAATGCTGCTGCTGTTGCAGCTGCATTTGGTGGGGGCTTGCCTCCTGGGATAACTGGTACTAACACAGGCTGCACTATCATAGTGTCTAATTTGGATCCTGAAGTAAGTTCTACCTTCTTATTTTGATTGAATTATCTCAACATTTTGTAATAGTTTCATAAAATTGATATCCTTTTGTCGTCTCCTACAGAAAATTGATGCTGACAAGATCTTCAACCTGTTTTCCCTGTATGGAAATATAGTGAGAATCAAGATACTCCACAACAAACCTGATCATGCACTAGTTGAGATGGCAGATGGGTTTCAGGCAGAATTGGCTGTACATTACTTAAAGGTTAGATTGACATTAACCTTAATGTGCACATACATATAGCAACTATTTTCGTTTTATTTAACATGTGTAGTTATTTACTTGTGCCACAAAGACCTAGAATTAAGGAGAAGTGATTTCTCATCTTGAATGGGTGGATCTGCAACAAATTGGAGGTAGAGGTAGCTCCAGTTGAGGGTAAAATACAGGAGAATTGGTTGAGATCGCTTGAACATGATGAACATTGTAATTAGTACTGAAGCCAACAACATAAGAGGACTAGGGTGAACCTAAAATGGTTGTAATGCTATGATAGTGGTAGTTATTAGTGAGTATGGACAGACACGCTATCACAAACAATGTGGCATAACAAACTAGCACAAAACAATTTTAAATATTAAATTGAAATAGCTTTAACTTGTTTGATATGCGTCGCACAAATTCCAGATAGAAATGTTCGTATCTCATGACGGTAGTCATTAACTTGACAATTGAGCTGACCTTTGTAAGAGGACTAGGGTGAACCTAAAATGGTTGTAATGCTATGATAGTGGTAGTTATTAGTGAGTATGGACAGACACGCTATCACAAACAATGTGGCATAACAAACTAGCACAAAACAATTTTAAATATTAAATTGAAATAGCTTTAACTTGTTTGATATGTGTCGCACAAATTCAGATAGAAATGTTCGTATCTCATGACGGTAGTCATTAACTTGACAATTGAGCTGACCTTTGTAAGACTTAAATGGGAAATAGAAATGTAGTGCTGGTCCTCTGGACGTCAGGTGTCCGATGTTGTCTTTAGCCTTTTGTGGAACAATGTGATTTATCAACCCTTTGAGCTTCTTGTACTGGTAAAAAAATCCCTCGTTTAATAAGATTTTTCAAATAAAATATTTATTTTAATCAAATTTTCTAGTTATCACAAAACTACTTGCTGCACTATAGATAGTTTGTGACGGGATACAGATAAATTTGAGTATCTGATAATCCTCATCCTGTTTCTTGAACCATTTGAGAATAAGAAGCGTATCAAGAAACAAAAAACTGAGTGGAAGAACAAATTTTAACATGAGATAGCCACGTCTAGTTGATGTCATTCTTCAGAACATGAAACACTTGCTGGGTTGGCACTTTGCAAAAGCTAGGAATCACTATATATATATATATACAGGAAGGTAGGGAGACTGTTCTTATTGCCCTGTGCTTTTGCAAGTGAGTTTCCTGTGTGTCAACTTGAGCCACATTGTTTTTTTTTTTGGATAATATTATGTAGTGAAAGATGCTTTCTGTATATTGAATTGGAAACTGTCATGTTCTATTGGTGGTTCAGCTTGTGAGATTTCAGGAGCTGTTGCACTTTGAAAATTTTAAGTAAACACTGTACAAAAGCAAATTCTTTCCTTTCAATTTGATGTTATTAGTTAGAGTGCGTTAACGTCATCTTCCATTGACATTGAACTTGCTAGTTTATGGTATTATCAGCAGCCTCTTGTAGTTTTGCTTCTTATTAGTGGATACACCCATCCTAATGTATTCTTTTTTAAAGTTAAATCTTTGCATATTTCCATCTGAATTATTTCACAAGATGGCATCATTATAATTTATTTTTTTTATTTACTCCATTTTTTTTAGGGAGCTATACTGTTCGGGAGGAGGTTGGAGGTGAACTACTCAAAGTACTCGAACATCACACCATCTCCTGATGCCCATGAGTACGGTGGGTCCAGCCTCAACCGCTTCAACCGAAATGCTGCCAAGAACTACCGATACTGCTGCTCTCCCACCAAGATGGTCCACATCTCCACCCTCCCTGAAGACATTACTGAGGATGACATTATGTCCCATCTCGAGGAACATGGCACGGTCGTCAACACCAAAGTTTTTGAGGCCAATGGGAAGAAGCAAGCCCTCGTCCTTTTTGAAGACGAAGAGCAGGCGACCGAGGCCCTCGTATGCAAACATGCAACGAGCATTGATGGATCGGTGATCAGGATTTCGTTCTCCCAGTTACAGACCATCTAGTTCCTTGATGGTCGTGCATTATCCTGCTCTTGTTACCTTTTCTCCTAGTTTGAAAACTCTGCCTAGAATTTTACCTTGTAGTGCATTGTCACTTTTGGACTTGTTGCGTGAGGAATCTCTGGGATTCCGAGGATAGATGATTCGGTTTTTTCTTCCCCCTCCATTTCGCATCTCTTTTCTGTGTAGGAATTCGCTCGTTTTTTTAAAATTGGTTGTTTGGACAGATAATCTTACATTTCCGATAGATTTTATTTCTGTTTTTATTTTTGGATTTTTAATTTGGGTTTCATCTGCCTTGTTCATTGTTAGTATAGTAGTTGTGATTGTTACACAGGTCTTGCTCCTTTGCCTGTGGAAGGCAGAAATCTTTCAGGTGCTAACTCGAGTTCGGTTGGGTTTCATAGTCTCCGAAAGGACCGAAACCACTTGGATTAAGCTCCTTAAGCTCCTTTCAATTTATTGCTGTTCTCATCTTGAATTCAGCTGATTATGATGCATGCAATTGGATTGAGCAACTATTTCGATTGTCTTTTTCATTTTGTGAGTTGATGCAGACATTGTTCCCAGATACTGGGGCACTTATGTTGAGATCCAACAGCGACGAGTACCAAGAGTTATCGAAAACTGCACTTACTGCACTTACGGGCTAACAGGAGATCATAGCGAGGAAGTCTAGACCTAACAAAAGAAGAATAGACCTTACCAGAAGTGTCATGAAAGATTGGGATATACTCTCAGCATAGAATAGAAGGAAGAAGATTGAAAAACTCACATAACAAAACATTTTTCAAAAGCGTGAAAAAAGTCCTACTAAGCTAAAGAAGCTGAAGCTATTGGTAGGAGGGGCTACTAAGCTAAAGAAGCTGAAGCTATTGGTAGGAGGGGCTGGAGGTGGTTGAGGTGCTAAGGGCGGTGAATTCACCCCCGTTTCTTTCCTTTCACCAGCTAGCCGCCCTTGCTTAAGTCGGGATAAAGTTATGATTTCTTAGTTGTAGGTTCTCTGGTTTTGGGAGCGAGCGAGATCTTTCCAAAAGCAGAAAGCAGACTAGCGATGCGTGACGCTTAGTCTGCAAGGCAACAATCGAATCATGTTCTTGCATTTCTACTACTGTCCGTCAAAAAATTGCAAAGAAGTTTGAATTCATGATACATGATGCATGAGGCTAAAGATGAGAGTCAGTTTTAAACTCTAATCTCTACGTGTTTACACGTGCAGTGCATGTATCGAAAAGTACGGTCTACATCTATTCCAAACTACAAAACTTCTGATAACAATAACAAAAAATTTAAATGAAAAGAAAAATATAAAAAATCAAAACAGAAATGGCTCTCTGTTTGCATCTCTCCCCCTTCCCTTATCTTTTACCCGCCAATTATCTCCTCAATATTCGCGCACCAAATTCTCTCCCTCGTCAAATCAAAACGAGAGTAATTTGCAGCGCTAAGAAACTGGACTCTTCTCGATTCGATGCGGCCACTTTTGAGTCCGATCGCCTTCGACTCGACGCGGAAGCTCGCGATTCGATGGCCTCAACTGCCGCCGCAGATGAGGTTTCCGGCGATCCGAAGGCGTGGAAGTGGAAGATTCGAAAGAGAATCTGGGATCTAATGGAGAGGGAGAACATAGCTCAAAACCCTAGGCCCGTCCACCATCGGATTCCCAATTTCGTCGGCGCCGCTAAAGCCGCCGATATGGTATTATACTTATCTTCGTATTACGATATATATTTTAAATTTTTCTACGTTCTTTTAAAATTTTGTATAAATTTGTTTGATTTCAGATGGGGAGATTGGAGGTGTTCGAGATGGCGGAGTGTGTGAAGGTGAACCCGGATTCCCCGCAAAAGCAAGTACGGTTCTTGACACTAGCAGGTTCGAGTTTTGAATTGTTGTTTGAAAAAAGCAAATTTAAGATGAGTTTGGGATTAGGGACAATTT
The DNA here is from genome assembly GCA_017893485.1 of Hemerocallis citrina. Classification (NCBI taxonomy): domain Eukaryota; kingdom Viridiplantae; phylum Streptophyta; class Magnoliopsida; order Asparagales; family Asphodelaceae; genus Hemerocallis; species Hemerocallis citrina. The sequence goes on from CM030368.1 coordinate 212,354,403, forward strand.
TGTTGATGTTATTTGGTGGTGGTGTAGCTTGTTTTGTTTTGCACTATTAGAGAGAATGCACTAGCTTTCATGACAGTGTGTTATACCGATGCCGAATAAGAGGTTGTGGTTAGTAAGAATGATGAATAAGATAAGATAAAATAAGATAGATAACACAAAATCCTGGCTTGAGGAGAGTTTGAATTATAATAATAAATACTGATTATTAGCATGTGTGATACATGTGTTAGAGCGAAAAGAAAGATGTGACATTTTAAGATAAGTTTTGTCATTAAGGATTGTTTTTTAGCATTTTTCTAGTGGTATAGCTTGTTTTGGGTACTAAGTTTGAGATAAGGGAGAATATACTAACTTTATGAGCATGTGTGATGCATGTGTCATATAAAAGATCGTGGTTAGTAACAATGATGAATGAGACATTTTTATTGTATGCGATGATTAGCTTTTCACAGATAAAAATAGGAGATTGACTTCAAAGAAGTTTGAGTTGTAATAACGGAGAATCTAGATTATTAGCATGTGTAATGCATGTGTTAAAATAAAAAGGATCGTGGACAATGAAAACTCTAGATAGGAAATGGTGTGTTTAGAAATTTTGAAGGATAAAAATGGATATATTAAAATTGTAAATACATGTTCACACTGTACAAATTCTAGTTATAATAGTAAAGATATACTAGTTTTATGAGCATGTGCGATGCACATGTCATATGAAAGATCACAAAAGAAAAAACTAAACATTTATATTTATAGGTATTAATTGACTTTACACACATTTTGAGAGGACAACTTCAAATAAAGTCGAGTTATAATAGTAAAAGACGAGAGATATATATAAGTTATGGATAGCTAGATTCCATTAAATGTAACAATAAATATTTTCATTCTCTAGCAGAACTTCTCTAATGAAAGTTGGAAGATGGGTAGTAAACTAATAACATAGACATGGTCACATGGTGGGTGTTTTTTAGTGAAAAATACACATGTTGGATGAGAGCTACTCAGCAACCTTGGCTGAATTATAAGCTTGACTGAACTATAAGCAGCAAGGTTGTGGGGCTCTTCCTCACTGATAGGCTTCATTTTATTTGAACAATTCGAGATCTCTCGACAACTAAACAGAAACTGTATAGAATTGTTCACTGAAATTAATTCCCATACCTAGTCTTGACTGCCCGTCCATATCAGGCGAAGTCCAACTATCTATTCTCTGGTTTTTCTTCCTACTTGTTTCTGCATTTCTATGTTCACCTGAGCTGCATTGAATCACAGCTAACGAGCAACCCACTAAAGATTGCCGATGGACCTAAATGCTATTGGCGATTTTCTTGACATCAAGTTGCAATTTAGAAGTGAGTTAGTGAACAGTTTTCAAAAGAAATCTCATGATTTTGCCCCATTAACGCTATGTGTGCAGCGGTTCTTTATAATTAACTCACATGATATTCAACCTTTCAGGATCGAAAATTTTAAATTGCAAGCTATTGAGTGCTTGATCATTCCGATTTTCCCTTCCTATGCAAATTGCCCTCTCTCTAATTCCAGTGCAACTTTGATTTTATAGGTGGTAAGAAGTTGTTGACTCCTCAACCACGCCTTAGGACTGGATTCTTTTCAGTGTTAGAATCTAAGTTGTTACCTCCAGGTGCAATCAACGAGGCTTGTACATCTGTTGGAGTTGCTAAATTTGGTATGCCTATTGGGTTGGACGAGAAAATTAAAGTGGATTTAATAGTTATCGGATCGGTTGCAGTTGACCCAAGAACTGGAGCTCGGCTTGGGAAGGGTGAGGTATTACCCTTTTCTTCTGTTAACTAGGAAACCATGATGAATAGACTCGTACCATCTGATTAATAATGTTCTTCTTAGAATGTAAAACTGTGATGTATAGACTCCTATATTTGCTTAGGCTTCTACCAGAACATTCCAGATGAAAGGAGATTATGCATATTCCTGCAAAACTAAACCTTAGCATGGCTCCCAGCCATATAAATACCAGTATATATTGACAAATCACAGATATACAACTTCAAGAACACAAGTCTAAAAGTCAAAAGGGAGAGAAAGGCTTTGCTTAAGGACCTCTCTCCTCAAGCAAATAATGGATAGTCTCAAAGTTATGACATAATGCAAGGCCTTAGAGTGAACTGTAAGGAAATTACTTGAGGGTCCTTATTTGACCCGCAAATCTTTTTCCTTCCCATGATTTGGTCTCTAATAGGAATCCCGTTAATCATGGGATACGTGCTATCCTTATTCAGAACCGGTTACTAAAAGGAGTCCTTTTCCCTTATCAACTCTACCTCGATAGACAGTTGAGAGATTGAATCTAAGGAAACCCTATTGGGAAAGTCGGCCCTCTCTCCACCTATAAATAATGCTTTTCGGCCATCACAAAAAGCATGTCGGAAAAAAAAACACATAATAAGGGTTTATAGGCGAGGAGAGATGCTGAATCTCTTCAATAAAGTTCAACAGATCCAAGCAGCTGTCCGCAGAAGCAATCTTCAGCAAGACCAGAAAGCACTATGGACGGAGGTATTCTTCTATTCCCCTCTTACGTGTTCTAGTAGTGATTATCATGTTGATTCAAAGGTCTTAGGGTTCATGTAAATAATCGTTTACCATGAACACCATCTAAGATTAGCAATTGTGAGTCTGTGACGCAGTATTAATTAAGAATTGAAACCATGATTAAATTTTCAGCGAATTGAAACCATGATTAAATTTTCATCGGAGTTGCAAATTCTTTTGATCAATTCTTCTTCCTACATCATTAAACTCCTGTGGTTCAGCTTCCTCAAGACAGCTCAAGAAGCATTTGTTGTTAACCTACTATCAATATTCGACCATAAGGAACAGGGGAGTAAATAGCATACATAGTATACATTAGGAACAGGGGAGTAAAGGTATACAGTATATTGTACACATCTAGGATCTTGCCATATTCTTCTGAGGAGATTCTGTTTGGCGAGGGTAGAATCGCTGGATGATAACTAGGGGAAAACTCTTACATTCTGTCGGCACTCAGTTTCCTGAGTATCTTACTCTCAGAGTGAAACACCATTATTAAAGAAAGATTTTGTTGACTGAACTGTAAAAATCCATTATTCTCCATCTTCAAGTAGGTGTGTGAGGACTGTGGCATGTGTTTATACCCGTCTCCATTTACATGTCTCCCATGGAGGAACATAGACAGCTTAAAATAACTCTTCGTTTCGAAGAGTATGTCATAGGTTTGAGCAACATGTATTCTTTCCAGTGCATTGAACTGTTTCACACGAAAAAGGGTACTGGGAAGATAGATTCAAAGTCTTCCCTCCTCATCCATCCTACGTATCCTTCAAATTTTGGTAAACCTCCATAACCCTTATGATAGTATTCTGAACAAAGGGAAAATGCTTTGAAGTAACTAGTAGTTAAACCAATAGAAGTACAAAATAATGACACCCCACAAATTAGTCTTTTATTTCCCCCCCTTCCACCACTTAGTTTGTGTTTACCTTTTCCGTTTATACTGCATAGTTCTCTTGGTATAGTCCTCTAACTAAAGAATTCTCCATCAATTTAACGAAATTGTGGACAATATTGTGAACTACACAATTTAACGAAATTGACCGAAAAGTGTGAACTATAGTCCATAAAATATGTGAAATACGCAATTGCAATTAATTTGCTGAAAACTGTACGCTATAGTCCCACTATTATGGCCAAAACAGTGAAATATGAAATTTCACGAAATTGGCCTAAAACTGTGGATTACAGCTTAGAAAATGTAGCCAAAACAGTTAAATAGAATATTTTAGGAAATTGGCCGAAAATGAGTCCAAATCAGTGAAATATGAAATTTCACTAAATTCACCGAAAACTGTGGATTATATAGCCCACAAAATGTGTGAAATATGTAACTTCACAAAATTAGCCGAAAATTGTGGACTATTGCCCACAAAATGTGTGAAATACGCAATTACACGAATTTGGCAAAAACTGCGGACTATAGCCCACAAAACAAGTGAAACAAGAAATTTTACAAAATTAGCAGAAAACCGTGGACTCGAGGGAGAGTCGAGAGCATATATTTTTATGTAGAATTAGGACATCACAGGTTCGAAATGCTCTAGGAAGGATGAAAATAGGAAAAGCTTTCAGACCAGATGATATACCCATTGAAGTTTGTAAGTATCTTGGGGATGTAGGAGTGGGTTGGCTAACAAAATTATTTAATTGGAATTTTGAGGACTAAGAAGATGCCCGATGAATGGAGAAAAAGTATTTTAGTACCTATATATATAAAAAGGAGATATACAAAGTTGCTTCAACTACCGAGAGATTAAATTAATGAGTCATGATGAAAATATGGGAGAGTGATCGAACATAGACTGAGATTAGAAACTACAGTATTTGAGAATTAGTTTGGATTTATGCCTGGGAGGTCAACAATAGAAGCAATTTATGTACTGAGAAAACTTATGAAAAAATATAGGGAGAATAAGAAAAATCTATATATGAATTTTATAGATCTAGAAAAAAATAAGATAAAGTCCCTAGAGACATAGTATGGTGGGTGTTAAATAATGAAAGAGTGACTATTCCGTATATTGAGGTAATTAAGGATATGTATGAAGGGGCAACGACCACAATTAGAACAACCACAGGAGAGACCAGTGATTTTTCTATTACAGTAGGTTTACAGCAAGGTTCGGCTTTAAGCCCTACCTCTTTACTTTGGTTATGGATGAATTGACGCGAGGAATACAAGATGAGATGCCTTGGTGTATGCTTTTTGCCGATGACGCCGTCTTAGTGGACGAGACTAGAGCATGAGTAAATGTTAAATTAGAATTGTGGAGAGAAACTTTGGAAGCTAGAGACTTTAGGTTAAGCAGTACTAAAATAGAGTGTATGGAGTGTAAATTTAGTGATATTCGGAACACTACTGAGGAAGTAATAAAGCTTGATGGTCAAAAGTTACCTAAGAGAGACCGTTTCTGATATTTAGGCTCAATTATACAAAGAGATATGGAGATTTGTGAAGATGTTATACATAGGATCCAAGCAGGGTGGCTTAAGTGGAGAAGTGCCAGTGGTGTTTTGTGTGACAAATGTATACCTTTAAAGTTGAAGGGTAACTTTTATAGGACGGCTATTAGACCAGCAATGATGTATGGAGCAGAGTGTTGGGCAACAAAAAAACATGTCCAAAAAATGAGTGTAGCGGAGATGAAGATGTTCAGATGGATGTGTGGTAAAACAAGGAAGGTTTGAATTAGAAATGAGCATATACGAGACATGCTAAAGGTAGCTCCAATCCAAGATAAGTTAAGAGAGAATCACCTAAGGTGGTTTGGACATATCACACGTAGACCTAGTAGTGCTCTCGTTAGAAAGAGTGATTTGATAAGTATTAAGGGTAGAGTTAGGGGTAGAGGAAGACCTAAACTAACTTGGGTGGAAACGGTGAGAAAAGATATGATAGCTTGTGACCTGACAGAAGATATTGCGCTAAACTGAGCAGAATGAAATACCAGAATTCATATAGCCGACCCCAACTAGTTGGGAAAAAGGTTTTGTTGTTGTTGTTGTAGCAGAAAACTGTGGATGATAGCTAACAAAATATGACTAAAACAATGAAATACGCAATTTCACAAAAAAATGCTGAAAACTGTGGACTATAGCTCACAACGTGTTAAATACACAATTGCACAAAATTGAGAACTATAAGTCTACAAAATGTGTGAAGTACAAAATTTCACAAAATTAACCGAAAACTATGGACTATAGCCCACAAAATGTGTGAAATGCGCAATATTCGAAATTGGCTGAAAAATGTGGATTATATAGCCCACAAAATGTGTGATATACGAATTTGCATGAAATTGGCCGAAAACTTTAGGCTATAGCTCACAAAATGTGGCAAAAATATTTGAAATAGGAAATCTAATGAAAATGGGCAAAAGTTGGCAACAATAGCCAACAAAATTGGCGGAAAAGTGTTGGCTATAGCCCACAAAACCGGTGAAATAATCAACTTCACAAAATTAGATGTAAACCGTGGATATAGTCCACAGAATGTGACAAAAAAATGAAATACGAAAAATTACGAAATTGGCAGAAAACGTGGACTAGCCTACAAAATGTGGGAAATACACGATTTCACGAAATTGGCCGAAAATACTGGCCCATAAAATGTGTGAAATACGCAATTGCCTTAAATTTGACAAAAAGCTGTATGCTAGTCAACAAATTGTGTCCAAAATAGTGAAATGCGAAATTTCACGAAATTGACCGATAACTGTGAAATATAGGCCACAAAATGTGGTCAAAACAGTGAAATGCAAAATGTTACCAAATTGGCTGAAATTTTGGACTATAGCCCATGAAATGTGTGAAATATGCAAATTTACGAAATTTGCTAAAACTAAGGATTATAACCAATAAAATATGGTCAAAACATTGAAATAAGAAATTTTACAAAATTGTCCGAAAACAGTGGAATAGAGCCTAGAAAACAGGGTAAATAGAAAATATCACAAAATTGGACGAAAACTGTGGATACGCCCATAAATTGTGGCCCAAACAATGAAATATGAAATTTCACGAAATTTGGCGAAAACTGTGGATTATATAGCCCACAAAATCTGGTTAAACATTAAAATTTGAAATTTAACGAAATTGACCAAAAACGGTAAAAAGTGTAAAATAGGAAATTTCACGAAATTTGCTAAAAGTTGTGGACTATAACTAACAACAACAAAGCCTTTTTCTCAACTGGTTGAGATCGGTTACATAAATCATGGTTTCTATTATGCAAATTGTGTGAAGTACGCAATTTCACGAAATTGTCCGAAAACTGTGGACCAGCCTACAAATGTATCAAATACGCAATTGCACGAAATTGACCGAAAAATGTGGGCTATAACCCACAAATCGTGTCTAAAACAGTGAAATACGAAATTTCATAAAATTGACCAATAAAATGTGGTCAAAACAGTGAAATACAAAATATTACTAAATTGGCCGAAAATTTTGGACTACAGCCCATGAAAAGTGTAAAATACACAATTTCATGAAATTGGCTGAAAACTATGGACTATAGTACATAAAATGTGGCCAAAACAGAGAATACGAATTATGACAACATTGGCCGAAAACTTTGAAATACAGTCCCTAAAATGTGGCAAAAATGGTAAAATAGGATATTTCACGAAATTGGCCGAAAATTGTGGACGATAGCCTAGAAAACATGTGAAATAAAAAATATCACAAAATTGGATGAAAATTGTGGATAGCCCATAAAATGAGGCGAAAACAATGAAATACGAATTTTCACGAAATTGGCTGAACTCGGTGGATAATAAACCACAAAATGTGTGAAATATGCAATTTCACGAAATTGGCTAAAACTTGGACTATAGACCATAAAATGTGTGAAATACACAATTGCACGGGCAAAAACTGTGGACTACATGCCCTCAAATTGTGGCAAAAACAGTGAAACATTAAATTTCACGAAATTTGCCGGAAACTGTGGACCATAGCCCACAAAATGTGGCCAAAATATTGACATAGAAAATTTCACGAAATTGACCGAAAATTATGGACTATAGCTCACAAAATATGTAGAACATGCTATTTCACGAAATTGGCCGAAAACTGTGCACTATAGCCCATAAAATGTGTGTAATTTCACGAAATTGGTAAAAAAAGTGTTATGGCACACAATTTTTTGGCCAAAACAGGGAAATTCAAATTCTTACTAAATTGGTCATAATTTTAGGACTCTAGTCCACAAAATATGTGAAATAGACAATTTCACGAAATTGGCTGAAAACTATACACTACAACCTATAAAATGTGGATAAAATTGGAAAATACGAAATTTTACGAAATTGACCGAAAATTATGGTGTAGGCCGAAGAACCCGTGCAATAGAAAATATCACAAAATTGGCCAAAAACTATGGATAGCCTATAAAATGTGGCCAAAATAGTAAAATGCGAAATATCACGAAATTAGCCGAGCACTGTGGACTAACCCACAAAATGTGTGAAATACGTAATTTCACAAAATTGGCCAAAAACTATGGATTATGCTCCTCAAAAAGTGTGAAACATGAAATTTCAAGAAATGGCTGAAAATGTGGACTATAATCTGTAAAATGTGGCCAAAACGGAAAATTTGGAATATTACGAAATTGGCAGAAAGGTGTGAAATATATCCCCTAAAATGTGGCAAAAATAGTAAATTAAGAAATTTCACAGAATTGGGTGAAAACGGTGAACGGTCCAGAAAACAAGTGAAATAGAAAATATCACAAAATCTTTGAAATACACAATTTCTTCGAATTGGCAAAAAATTGTGGACTATATACTTCACAAAATGTGTGAAACACAAAATTTGATGAAATTGGCCGAAAACTGTGGATTATATAGTTCGCAAAATGGGGCTAAAATAATGAAATGCAAAAAAATGTGTCCAAAAAGTGAAAAGTGAAATTTCACGAAATTGACGGGGAGCCCACAAAATTCTGAAATACGCAATTTCATGAAATTGGCCGAAAAGTGTGGATTATAGCCCATAAAATGTATGAAATACACAATTAAACTAAGTTTTCCAAAAATCGTATGCTATAGGCCAAAAACTGTGGACTACCCCAAATTGTTGTCAGAACAGTAAAATACGAAATTTCACGAAAATTGCTGAAACTGTGGCTCACAAAAGGTGGCCTAAACATTGAAATATTAAATTCATGAAATTGACCGAAAACTGTGGACTATCCACAAAAAGTGTGAAATAGAAAATTTCACGAAATTCGCCGAAAACAGTGGCGATTATGACTAACAAAATGTTTGAAATATGCAATTACACGAAATTGGCCAAAAAATGTGGGTTATAGCTTACATATTGTGGCCAAACCAGTGAAATATGAAATTTACAAAATTGGACAAAAACTGTGGAATATATAGCCCACAAAATATGGCCAAAACTGAGAAATACAAAATATTACTAAATTGGCTGAAAATATTGAACTATGACCAACGAAATATTTGAAATATGCAATTTCACGAAATTGCCCGAAAACTATGGACTATAGTCCTTAAAATTTGGCAAAAAAGTGTAATACGTCATTTCGCGCAATTGGCCGAAAACTGTGGAATACAATCCTTAAATTGTGGCAAAAACAGTAAAAAATAGAAAATTTCACAGAATTGGCCAAAAATTGTGGAGTATAGCTAAGAAAACATGTGAAATAGAAAATATCACAAAATTGGACGAAAACTGTGGATAGCTCATAAAATATGACCAAAATAGTGAAATACGAAATTTCAGAAAATTGGCCGAACATTGTGGACTATATGCCACAAAATGTGCAAAATACGCAATTTCACGTAATTGACAAAAAAACATGGACTATAGCCCATAAAATGTGTGAAATATGCAATTGCATGACGTTGGCAAAAAACTATGGACTACCCCAAATTGTGGCCAAAATAGTGAAATACAAAATTTCACAAAATTTGCTGAAGCCGTGGCTCACAAATGGTGGCTTAAATATTAAAATATTAAATTTCTTGAAATTGACCGAAAACTGTGGACTATCCACACAGAAAGTGTGAATAGAAAATTTCATGAAATTTGCCGAAAACAATGGACTATAGCTAACCAAAAGTGTGAAATTGGCCGGAAAATGTGGGCTATATAGCCTACAAATTGTGGCCAAAACAGTGAAATATGAAATTTCACGAAATTGGCGGAAAACTATGGAATATATGGCCCACAAAATGTGGCAAAAATAGTGAAATACAAAATATTACTAAACTGGCCGAACACTATGGACTTGTGGTACAATAATTATCTGGAAATAGCCCATAAAATGTGGCAAAAACAACGAAATACTAAATTTTACTAAATTGGCCGGAAATATGGACTGCTCCTCAAAAGTGTGAGATACGAAATTTCACAAAATTGGCCAAAAACACTAGACTATAGCTCGCAAAATAGTAGTGAAATACGAAAAATGTGTCAAAAAAAGTAAAATATGAAATACGAAATTGTAGTCAAAATAGTGAAATATAAAATTTCACGAAATTAGCCGAAAACTGTGAAATATAACTCACAAAATGTTGCCAAAACTGCGAAATACAAAATATTACTAAATTGGCCAAAAACATTGAATAGCCAACGAAATGTGTTAAATATGCAATTTCATGAAATTGGCCGAAAACTACGGACTACATTTCTTAAAATTTGGCAAACAGTGTAATACGTAATTTCACGAAATTGACCAAAAACTGTAAATTACAACCCTTAAAAAAAAAAAAAAAAAAAAAAATTCACGAAATTGGCCGAAAACTGTGGACTAACATGTGAAATAGAAAATATCACAAAATTAGACGAAAACTGTGGATTGCCCATAAAATGTGGCCAAAATAGTGAATACGAAATTTCAAGAAATTGGCCGTACACTCGAGGACTATATCCCACAAAATGTGCAAAATATGCAATTTAACGTAATTGACAAAAAATTTGGACTATAGCCCATAAAATATGTGAAATATGCAATTGCACGATGCTGGCAAAAAACTGTGGACTATCCCAAATTGTGGCCAAAACAGTGAAATATACAAAATTTCACGAAAATTGCTGAAACTGTTGCTCACAAAAGGTGGCATAAACATTGAAATATTAAATTTCATGAAATTGACCGAAAACTGTGGGCTATCCACAAAAAGTGTGAAATAGGAAATTTCATGAAATTTGCTGAAAACAGAGGACTATAACTAACAAAATGTGTGAAATACGCAATTTCACGAAATTGGCCAAAAAATGTGAGATATAGCCTACAAATTATGTCCAAAATAGTGAAATATGAAATTTCACGAAATTGACGGAAAACTGTGGAATGGCCCACAAAATGTGGCAAAAATCGTGAAATACAAAATATTACTAAACTATCCGAAAACTATGGACTTGTGGGGTACAACAATTATTAGGAAATAGCCCACAAAATGTGGCAAAAACATCGAAATACGAAATTGGCCGGAAATATTAACTATACTTCACAAAAAGTGTGAAATACGAAATTTCACAAAATTGACCGAAAACAGTAGACTATAGCTCGCAAAATAGGTCTAAATAGTGAAATACGAAAAAAATGTGTCCAAAAAAGTAAAATACGAAATATGAAATTTTACGAAATTGGCTGAAAACTGGAATATAGCCCACAAAATGTTGTCAAAACAGTGATACACAGTATTACGAAATTGGCCGAAATTTTTGGACTAAAGCCAACGAAATGTGTGAAATACGTAATTTCACGAAATTGGCCGAAAAGTGTGGACTATATTGCCCACAAAATGTCTGAAACATGCAAGTGCGCTAAATTTACCGAAAACAACAAGTTATTGCCCACAAATAGTGACCATTTTCACGAAATTTACCGAAAACTGTGAAATATAGCCAACAAAATGTGGGCAAAACAGTGAAATACAAATTATTACTAATTTGGCCGAAATTTTTGGACTATAGCCAACGAAATGCGTGGAAACACAATTTCATGAAATTGGGAAAAAAAACTATGGACTATACCACATTTAAAAATAAATTTCACGAAGTTGGACATTTTTACATTTACCGCTATAAAATGTGGCTAAAACTGTGAAATACAACATTTTACGAAATTGGATTTCACGTGCCGTGCATGTATAGACAAGAATGACCTACATACAAATTACAAAGCTTCTACCAATTACAAAAAATTTAAATGAAAAGAAAAATAAAAAAAATAAAACAGAATGGTTCTCCGTTTGAATCTCTCCCCCTTCCCTTATCCCTTAACCCGCCAATTATCTCCTCAATATTCACTCTCCAAAATCTCTCCCTCTCCAAATCTAACCCATAGTAATTTGCTGCTCTAAGAAACTGGGCTCTTCTCAATTTGATCTGGTCACTTTTGAGTCCGATCGCCCAGACTCGGCGCGGAAGCTCGCAATTCAGTGGCCTCAGCGATCCGAGGTGTGGAAGTTGAAGATTCGAAAGAGAATCTGGGATCTAATGGAGAGAGAGAGAGAACATAGATGAAAACTCTAGGCCTGTCCACCATCGGATTCCCAATTTCGTCGACGCCGCTAAAGCCGCCGATATGGTATTATACTTATCTTTGTATTACGATACATTTTAAATTATCTATCAATTTTACTTCTCTTTCTAATAGTTTCCATAACCAGCTGTCAACATGACTTAAATTGTTGATGAATTGGTAGTAAAAATATGATGGACTATCAAATTTGTAATCAATGTATTTACTGGTTTAAATCCCTTTTGCCACTGCTTATGGGAAGATTCGACCATTTAGACCTCCAGTACTAAGCACCGGAGAGTATTTGTTAAGACTGCATCAGTTTAGCTCATTAAGTAATTTGACTGGTTGTGTGCAAATTCAAATTTTTACATCATTCTACACTGTTATGAAATCAAACCCTGCTCTCTCATTTTCACTTATCAAGCTATTTACTCTGTTAGCTTACTTAACAGAATTTACTTCAGGGAAGCACAAAATTTTTCCTCAAATTATGCCATAACTGTCATTTATGCTTTTCATATGGTGATGAGGTATCAGGTGTTGTAGGGATTTGCTGAACTTGAGTACGGGATGCTGCGCTACATGGGTGCTATAGGTGATGATACTTTGGTCGTTACATCTGGTAACCATATACATATTCCATCTTGAATAGCACATTTTTCTTTAAAAAAGTTTTGATGTAGAATTATGATGAAGATAGTTATGATACACTTGCGCTTGCACATGTCAGGAATCAAGTTATTCTTTGCTTGGAAGAATGCAAACAAATCTTATAAAACCGACTAAAAATGTGGTAAATGTATCCTACAGTGCATGACAAGCAATTGGTGGATGACATCCCAGTCGAGAAGCTTCTAGTTCACGATGTTCCAGTAGATGTCATCTGCACTCCAACTCAAGTCATCTTCACCGATACGATTATTCCAAAACCCCAAGGTCAGCCTGAATTGCGTTGTTCGTAGTCTGCATTGAAGCATTGTGTTCCCGGCATGTTTACTTCCATGTCGTGTATAAATTTTTAGGTAATGCAGGAATCTACTGGGAGAAATTATCCCCAGAGAAGTTGGGTCAGATTCGTATTCTGAGAGAGTTGAAAAAGCGGATAGAGAGAGAGACTGGCAAGGTGCTTCCTTCTGGGCCTTCAGAGAAACTTCCTCCGACTTCTCGGAGGAGGGGGACGAGGAGATGATGGCTGCACTACACTATAATGAAAGTCTGAAAGTATTTGCTGCGGAAAATGCACAAAAGGAAAGTTTCGAATTGTGAATGATAAACAGAAGAAGCTTTTTCCACGATAGCTGCATCTCCATGTACTGAAGGAGATCCATCATCTCTTTTGTTATTTCATATGATTATAATTTGTCCAAACTTTACAACTATAGTTACTGGCTTTGTTCGACTAGAACAATAATGTGTTATGCACAAGTTTTCATGTTACTACTGATGTGAAAACAAAACATTCGGTTACATCAAGAAATACATCCTTTCTTTGCTCTTGTAAGGATCATAATATACCTTTCATGATTCTTCACAGCAAAAACACGCAAACAATAGTAATTGGAAATAAACCGGATGCGCCCATCATTGACAAATGACGAGCTGATTACTAAGAACCAGAATTGTGCATAAACTGTATGCACGGATTTAAGAAATGACAATCAATTTATTTTTATTACAACAGATCGAGACATCATCGTTTTCATGAAGGGAAAGTAACAAAAGATCAATTTAAAAAAAAAAAACCAAGAGTTTCAGCTCCCAAAAAATTATTCAAACGTAGAATCACTGATCTCAGTTTAATAGTTGTTTACAAGTTTTGTTTAACAAACTCGTAGATCATCCATCATAGTGACCACTAACAATGTCGTGGAAGTAGAACCTTTGTTGTTGTGGATTGTTTCTGGTTAGGGTTTTTAGATCCATTTCAGACGATAAAACAAGAAAAATAAAAGGAATGGGCCCTAACTATCGGCCCAATAGTTAAGTGGGCCACAAAGCAGAATTACACGTTTCTTATAAATGGGGCCTAAATATCGGCCCAGTAGTTATCCACAAAGCAGAATCCCAATAGTTATTCAGAATGTCCTTTTTGGTCTTTTACTATTTCAGAAATGGGAGCGGCTCTCTCTCTGAGTTATATGAGGGGGCGAAAAAAATTAAACGGCTGAAAATTGGGCGGACCATTTGGAAAATGCCACTGAACTTCTATATAATTACAGACGGTGCCATTTGTTCTCATAAGATGGGCCTGAATAACGGCCCAATAGTTATGCCTTCAGAGAAACTTCCTCCGACTTATCGGAGGGGGACGAGAAGATGATGGCTGCATTACACTATAATGAAAGTCTGAAGGTATTTGCCGCGGAAAATGCTAAAAAAGAGAGGAAAGTTTCGAATTGGGAATGATAAACAGAAGAAACTTTTTCAGCTTAAGAGTGAAACCAAGATAGCTACATCTCCATGTACTGAAGGAGATCCACCATCTTTTTTTGTTATTTCATACCATTATAATTTGTCCAAACTTTACAACTATTGTGATGCTATTTGTTTTTTGGGGTGTGGGGGCAAAAAGTGTGAGTTCTTGAAATTTGTGTAGCAGAAGATGTGTACTAGCATTAATCCAATCCTAGGTTGTAGAACCGACTCGGGAGTAGCAGGAGAGAGGTAGAGGGAGGTAGAGGCCAGGTGCTCGGCTCGGATCTAGTAGCTCAGCTCGGATTTTTGAGGCTCGGCTCGATCTGCCACCGGGAGAAGTTCCGGCGACAGATCCTCCTACGATATAGTCAGTCACTGAAAAAGCAATGGTAGCTAGAATTCAGATGGAGAAAAGTTTATTACCTTTGAAAGTTAGGAGGACGTCTGGTATTTATAGACAAGGGTAAACGGGTCTGCGACCCTAACGAACCAGGTCGGATCCGTTTGTCTGTGGGTCAGAATGGGCTGAAGTCCATTGAACCTGCTCTGGCCTAATGATCATGGAGGAGCAAATTTTGAGGGGATCTGATGGCCTAGATGGAGCCAGGTCATCTACCCCATATCATATTGTTACTAGCTTTGTTCAACTAAAACAGTACACATGCGTTGCACGTGGAGAAAATGAGGAGAGAATGAAAAGGACAAAAAAAATCTAGTTTTATACATGTGCATTGCACGTGGAAAAAATGGGGAGGGAGAATGAAAAGGACAAAAAAAAACCTACCAACACGTGCACTGCACGTGTTGACAAAATGACAAATATTTACAAATAACACTAAGCCCTTCTCCCATTATAATATTAGAGATTAGAGATGTGTTAAGCACAAGTTATTATAATATTAGAGATGAGTTAAGCACAAGTTTTTACGTTTCAACTGATGTGAAAACAAAACATTACATTACGGTTACATCAAGAAATATACATCATGATTTATGCACAAGCTTTCGTTACAAACTGATGTAACTGATCTCGATATAGCAAAATGAACATTTGGTCAAGTTTTACTACAAGGCGGCCTTGAACAACAAACTACAGACGTGAAACATCGGATCACATCAAGTAATATACACACTAGCTCTAATTGCAAAATTAGGAAGTCAAAATTAGGTATACTAAATATTAATGTTTAGCTAACAAAAAAAGGAATAATTAATATTAATGTGCGTAGGAACACATCTCAATAAGAACAAAAATTTATTAAAAAAGTTGGTGCTAAACAGTGCAGTGAAATACTATACCAGTGTTTTTAGAGCACTCATAATATATCAATCTCTATAATCATTAGTAAATCTGAGATTCTATATCTGAAACTATGTCCCAATAACTACCACACATAATAACAGCAGATTTAAGAGAGATGAGTAACACCAGCACCACAACCACCAACAATAGCAGCAACGGCAATGTTTACAGTCATGATTCTCTACAAAACCTCAGAGAAGTTCCCTTCCAACTTCTGCACCCTTGGTCATTCCATAGCCCATGCTTCCTCACCCTTTCAAATCCATGAGTTGGTGCGGTTCAGATCAAACCCAAACCGGTGAACATCCCTTCAACACAAAGGGATACAAAGATGCAACATAATACCAAGGAAGATCAAGTCAATTAATAAGAAACTAGTGCAAACAGATTATAAGAAAAAGTTGTTCAACCAGATCACAGCACAATCAACAAAAATCCCAACACCTGCATGCATCAATGACATTTTTAGTTGATACATTTTACAACCATTCCAACCGAAATCCCTATTTGTTTGGATAGAAGAAAATGCCACGATTGTCTCAGATAGCAGCACCTTAGGTTCAACTTGTGAGTTTGGTTTCTGCACCATTCTGATATTCTTCCAAACTGTACCAGCTTAAGCTCCATTGAATTTGGCAGTGTATTCCTGGGGTCGCTGCAAATGATTAAGAGAAAAAGGAAAAAAAATCACTATGACCAAAGTAAATATGATTAACAACATTCGAGCAAGTTGTATTTCTCTGACAATCCTATATTGGAAATTTTCCTGTCCTATTTCACATATACCGCTAACTACAGCACAGACAATGGCAACTACTATTGAGTGAAAAGAAATTTAACTTCCTACATGTTTAAAAGTTTCTGTGAAACAAGAATTCATGCAACTGGAGTCACAGATGATCACGTCAAAAATATAAATTCTCCATGTTATACAACTGTGTAATGCTACCTTTTATTTTTAGTTTTATTTCAATAGTTTGTCCGTAAAAATGTTTATTATTTAATTTCCTTTCATCAGTTGATCATTAAGTAAGAAGCAATACCATAAAAGTAGCACATATAGCCCTTCCAGCAAACCATCTCATATGCATTGCACGCTGACAGCTTCCTGCTGCGGTTACCGTTTCAAATCGCATATATACATGGCCGTTACTGTGTCTGAAAATAAGAACTTACAAATATAAGGAGAAAAAAGCACTTTCAAAATAAAAAATTATAAGAGCATCCACAGCGGTTTGCTATATTGCCATTTTTGCCATTTTATAGCAATGGACGAACTGCAGTGGTTTGCTATTTTGCCATTTTATCCATTTTCGTGTAGCGTGCTCTATTTGGCAGTGGATTTGGCAAAATGCATAATATAGTATATTTTAATTGCATCGGCCGAAACATCAAATAGAGGGATTTTTTAATTTAATAAAACCGTGGAAAAGAATTCTTCTCTTGGCCGAAACATCATGTTTAGTCAATGAATTTAGGATATTTAATAAGTTTACTTTAATTAATTTATTAGGTAGTTAATTATAGTTAGTAACATAATTAGTTAATTTAATAATGAGTTAGTGTGGCTTAATAATGAGTTAACCACTTTTCAAAAAGCAAAATGTCCTGTTCGTCCAAGACTTTTGGTTTAATGCAAAAAAGTGCGGACGGACGGAATTTTTTTTTTTTTTTTTCTTTTGTTCTGACGAAACATCTACTAAAAAATAATAATAAATAACTAGAACAACCAAAAAAAATATTAAACTTTAAAAAAAAAATCGGACGAAACATGATGTTTCGTCCGTTCAATTTTCCCTCTCCTTTGCTATTTTTTTAGCAATTCACAGCTGCAGCAAACCAAGGAATTGCGATTTCTATTTTGCCAGTTTTTAGCTCTAAGTGCATCAAACGAGTAATCTCCAATTTCAAAACCAAATGACAATGCCATTATCTCAAAGTCATATGGATAGTAAATAAGATGGGAAGAGGTATAACAAACATTTGTTGCAGTTCACATTTCATTAATCCAACAGAATACCAGTCAAAACTACTTACTTGTCAACATATATGTGCTTCACAGGGCCAAATTTGGAACACTCATCATGAACGTCATCCTTGATGTCCAAATCAAAATCTGGTTCTGTCTGTAAAACAACTCAAGCTTTAGCTACTAAGCTGATTTTTTTTTTCTAAATACAAAAAGGAGCAACATACCTCAGTACTAGGATCAAACATATTCGTCAATAAAATGCATTCGCTAGGCTCCCCAATAGGTACTGCAACAGGCATAGCAAGTGGGGAAGTTAGTAAAGGTGTAGGTACTGTAGCCTGACCATTTACCGGTAAAGTCAAGGGCTGTTGAATTGCAGGAGCTGCTCCATTAACCAAGGGTACTCCAAGTGACTCAGCAATACTGCACAAAATTATCATATATTAGCTTACTAGGTTTGCCCTTTGACACGTGCCTACGGCATGTCTTCGGAACGGTGCACCTTATTTGATCATATAAAATAGTTTTAGAGGTCTAGCAAATTAATTGAAGTAGAAAACTTTTGGGGGTCCAGCAAAAAACAAATTATATAAATTTTTTAAATTTTATTTTTGAATTATTTTTTAAGTTTTTAAAATTTTAATTTTTTTAGTTTTTAAATTTTTTATTTTGTAAAATTTTTTAAAATTTTTATTTTCTTAATTTTTTTGAATAGAAGAGGGAGGGGGAGAGAGAAAAAAAATAAAAAATAAATATAGGAGTTGTTTTGGGTGGGGGATTTGAATTTGAGTTTTGGGGAGAAACTTTGGGGGAAAATATGTTTTGTGAGGTTAGATCTGGGCCTTTGATTTTGGGGGGATTGAAGGAGAGCCACTTGCTAGCTTTCTTTGTGTTTTATTATATACATTTAATATACATTGATGAGGATAGCTCCAAAAAATTTAAACTAACCTTGAGGCGGTTCCTGTGCGATCTAGTTTCTGCATAAGCATAGCCCTGGATCGAGCATTCAAGGACTGCACTAGTAAAAAGCAAACAAATTTACAAAGATCCATAAGTTTCTCCCTTGAGCTTGCAGGATAAAAAGCAAAACACTAAAAGCATATATGCCTAAATTTCTGGCTCTATAATCAATAGCCAAAAAACAAGTAAGAGACTGCATTAAACTTATTTTGTGATAAATAGGATAACTTTACAGTAAAGCCATTCAAAATATGAAACCATCTACTTTATCTTCTCAGCATAATAAACAATACAAGTGAACGAGTAGCAGAGGAGGGACACACCAAAGCAGTTATTCAGATATAATACTGAAAAGGTCTCCACAACAACAAAGTTGAGCATGGTTATATAAGGTCAAAATTAACGCCATCTTATAAGAAAACCTCACCAAATAACCACCATCTTCATCATCAAAATCAGCAGCATTTGCTCCAGGTTCCTGCATGGTAATGTGATCTGTGACTGCCGATACCTGTTGCACACAAGTCATCTAGTTAACACTTACTGTGAATTAATAAAACAACATAATAAAAGTGCAAACAAGAACTAAATGTAACAGAGCTATTACCTTGATGACCCGGCCAGCAATCTCTAGATTTCCGTTCAAACTCTGTGCTGCCTTCGCATGTTCAATCTGGGCAAACTATCAAGCAAAACAGTAAATTAGCATAAATTAATAGCAAAACTATAAAAGGTTGAGTTACCTTAATTCACACTTAACTTGAACAAATCCATAGCCTTTGCACTGCCCAGTTTCCAGATCTAAAGGTAGTTGTACAGCTTCCACAGGACCAAACGGTTCAAAGACCTATAAAGAGATAGAAACAAGAAACAAAATCAGATTTTCAAGAACAGGAAATGTAAACCAACAAATTAGTAACGTCAAAATGACACCAAAAATGTTATTGTATATAATAAAGCCAGGTGTAGAAAATATATTGGCAGGAGCACATATTGGTGAGACGAATTTTCTGGATAAAATTTGCACCTACATAATTTGAGGTTAACCTCAGAATTTTGCAGGACTCGATAAAATAAACATAAACATCATCAGAAAGAGGCAAATTTACCGATAAACAAAATTTTTAAATCCAGTGATTTCCTGAGAGTGTTATACTGAGAAGAGAGGATATCACCTAAAATGACAGCAGAGTATCTTTTGGTATCACCACCCAACAGCCATATAAAAATAATCAGCCTGGGTACAGAGTTTAAATAGTCAAAGGGATAAGGTGCCCCTACCAATCAGCACCTATGTCACACAAACACGAATTTGCGTTAACATCCACATGCGAACGGAAACTTTTACAGCATATAACTTAGTGGAATTGATGTCATGTGGCTAATTTAATGAAAAGTAACAAAATAACATGTAGCTATGATAAACCTGCAATTAAACACGGCCAGCATCCAATTGAGATGATTGTTGCAAAAGCATGTGCAGTTCCCACAGTCCAGACTGATGTGAAAAAAGTACATTAAAATTCAAGCAACAGACCTAAGAGAAATAAATCATGCATGCAGTACTGATCCAGGGCAGTGGATAAGCTTTCTCCAAATAATTACGCTAAAACAAAAAACTAGTCATGGACAAGAACTATATGTAACTATATATATTGTTCAGAAGACCAAGGAAGAGTAATCACAGGGCATGCCATATATCTTTTAATAAGAAACGCAAATTACTCCTTTACCAGATTAAATGGCAGATTTCAGAGAGAAGTTTACTGTACAAGACCAGCATGCATTCAAATCCAATGAAAGCAATGTATTGATGTAAAAGAAAAATATGGCTCTCATAATGAAGGTCGCAAGAACCATATTACCACTGGTTACATGACACATCCTCCACACAGCTGATAATAATCCCATATCCAAAGTACACATGAGAAAAGAATGACTTCCCTCACCACCCAAGACATAGTCAACACAAAACTTAAATGAATTAAAAATCAGCTGAACACCACAAAATCGTCGTTGTACTGCTGATCTTCATCAGCAAAATATGCTCAAAAATCAACTGACATAACCACTACCTACGATTTCTTGAGTTACAGTATGTGAATTGCTTATAGTCTTATGACATAAGAATGATTCCAGAAAAAACCGGTTTATAACTGCACCTAAGCTATTTGCCTCAGAAATTGGAACTCGACAGTTAAACTTAACATTATCTCTCAGATTGGATTTTAACCACGTTTCTATAGAATTTTTCCAAAATGACCCATTGTTAAAGGTATTTACCGAACTGACCCAATTTCGAAAATATTTACCAAATTGACCTACTCGCTCTTTCAAAGAGCGAGGTATTTGAAATAGGCTCGCTGTTTCAAACAGCATGTAAATCTATGGTTTTCTCCAACACTCGAAGAAATCTCACGAAGATACAAAAATCTAAAGACGGAGTCGCCAACTTTGGTTGAACAAGACTATTGAAAACAGCGAGTTTGGTTTGTAATTTTTTCTAAAACCACCTATTTGAAAAAAATGAGTACAACTGCACTTGAACTAGACTCACTATCTCATTTTTCAGAAAAAATTTGAACATACAATTTCTACAACTTCTAAGTTGAGCTAGACTCGCTATCTAAGATAGCGAGTTCGGTTGAACTAGACTCGTTATCTGAGATAGCGAGTGTAGTTATACTTATTTTTTCAAAAAAAATTTGAGAATGCGATTTCTATCTGAAATGTATAGACCAACACTCGCTATTCGAGACAGCGAGGTAGTTGAACTTGACTTGCTATCTCAGATAGCGAGTAGGTCAATTTGATAAATAGTTTCGAAAGTGGTCCAGTTTGGTAAATACTTCCAAAAAGTGGGTCACTTTGGGGGAAAATCGTTTCTCTGTAAGTATTGAACTGTTTTTAACTGGCAACCTAAATATCAGCCTATTTCAATAGAATTCAGACTCATAACTCATCACTGATTATTAAAGTATGCAACACACTAATGCACAAGATCTAGAAAACTAGCATAGAAAAATTATGCAAATTATTGGATGTCATTAACTCGCAAATAAATCCAATTTGAACATGCAATTTCTACAACTACTAGCTATCTGAGATAGCGAGTCTAGTTGAGCTATACTCGCTATCTCAGATAGCGAGTTCGGTTGAACTAGACTCGCTATCTCAGATAGCAAGTGTAGTTGTACTTATTTTTTCAGAAAAATTTGGAACATGCGATTTCTACCTGAAATGTATAGACCAACACTCGCTATCCGAGACAGCGAGGTCAGTTGATCTTGACTCGCTATCTCAGATAGCGAGTAGGTCAATTTGGTAAATAGTTTCGAAAGTGGGCCAGTTTGGTAAATACTTCCAAAAAGTGGGTCATTTTGGGGGGAAATCGTTTTCTCTGTTAAGTATTGAACTGTTTTTAACTGGGAACCTAAATATCAGCCTATTTCAATAGAATTCAGACTCGTAACTCATAACTGATTATTAAAGTATGCAACATACTAATGCACAAGATGTAGAAAACTAGCATAGAAAAATTATGCAAATTATTGGATGTCATTCACTTGCAAATAAATCCAATGTGCAAGAAAATAAATCACGACAGATGAGATCTTGATGTTAATCGCATTCTTTGAATCTAGAACAATACCATTATAAATCAAATGAGTAAAGCTGAAACTACTTCACGAAGATCAGCAAAAAAAACACTAAATATACGCGAAAGTGCATCCACAGGGAAGCTAAGTAGCTCCAGCTCCAACTGAGGATATAATGTGAAGAAGCCACGCAACAAAGACAATTGATGGCAGTTCAGGAGAATATGATACTAGATAACAGAGAAATTAGGACTAAAAGTAGACCGGAAAGGAATTGGATCGACACTGTTTATAAGGACATTTAGCTGTTATCAGTTGAGAAAGTAGTAAAACTGAAAGGAGTAAGATTCAGTAGCCAAGCCCAAAGATCGGCAAACCGGTGAATTGAAGCTATTACTCTTTCACAAATCTGAAAATTATATTATATATAAGCTGCTCAAAATAAAAGGAGCGCGCACAAAATATTGCCAAAACTGGGACTTTCAAAATTTCTCCAAATCGTTTTGCCAAAACTATGTAAATTAGAATTCCTCATAATTGGGTGAAAGAAGTGGACTCAAGCGACAAAATCCGGCCAAAACATTAAAATTCATAATTTTCCAAAAATCAACCAAAATGGCTGAGTGCCCACAAAATCTGGTTAAACTTGTGAAAGTACCGATTTTCTAAAGACCGGTTAATAATAGGGAACCAAAGCCCCCAGAAAATCTGGCCAAGATATTAAAATCAGAATTTCTCAAAGTAGACAAAAAGGTGGACTATACCCATAAAAGGTTGCAAAAACAACACAATTCAGAATTTCTCATAACCGACAAAAGGTAGTAGTAGCCCACAAAATCTGGTCGGAACTCTAAAATTCGGAGTTTCTCAAAACATGTTAAAACGTTGGACTTATAGCCCGCATAATCTGCTAAATAGGTGAACTACATAATTTCTCAAAATTGGCTGAAAAAAATTGAAATACAAAAATTCTGGTCAAAACAATGAAATTTAAAATTTCTTAGAATTTGTCTAAAAACGGTGGACTATATAATAGCCCACAAAATTTGGCCGAAGTAGTGAAATCCGGTTATCAAAATTGACGAAAAGGTTGGACTACAACCCACAAAATCGGGCAAAAATAGTGAAAATCGAAGTTTCTCAAAATATGTTAACATGCTGGTTTATAGACCATAAAATTTGCCAAAACAGTGATACTTAGAATTTCTAAAATCCGACCAAAAATGATGAACAATATAGCCTATAAAATGTTGCCAAAACAACAAAATTAAAATTTCTCAAAATCGACGAGAACGAAGGACCATAGTCCACTATATTTGGTGAAAACACTATAATTGGAAAGTTCATGAAATATCCCAAAAACGCTGGACTACAGACAACAAATTTGTTCACAAATTTGGCCGAAAACTATGAACTATAAGCCTATATAATGTGCCAAATACGGAATTGCATGACATTGTCCAGAAAATGTGAGCTATTGCCCACAAATTGTGGCCAAAACAATGAAATACAAAATTCCACGAAATTGGCCAAAAACTGTGGAATATAGTCCACAAAAATGTGGCTAAAACAGTGAGATACAAAATATACCTAAATTGGCCAAAATTTCAGGATTACAACCCATGAAATGTGTGAAATATGCATTTCACGAAATTGGCCAAAAACTATGGACTGCCCATAAAATGTAGATAAAACAGCGAAATACGAAACTATAGCTCAGAACAGGAGAAATAGAAAATACAAAAAAATTTGGCCGAAAACTGTGGATATACACCGAGGCCAAAAAAGTGAGACACAAAATTCTACGAAACTGACCGAACACTGTGGACTATAACTCAAAAAAATTGTACGAAATTGACCGAAAACTGAGACTATAGACCATAAAATGTGCGGAATACGCAATTGCACGAAATTGCCCAAAATTTGTTTGACTATAAGCCCCAAAATTGTGGCCTAAACAGTGAAATACGACATCGCACGAAATTTGTCAGACTGTGGACTATAGCTCCCCCCCCCCAAATGTGGTCAAAACTTTGAAATAGAAGTTGACTGAAAATTGTGGGCTTATACTCCACAAAATGTGTGAAATAGAAAATTTCACGCAATTGGCCGAAAACTGTGAAACTATAACCCACAAAACTGTGAAATACGCAATTTCAAGAAACTGACCGAAAAGTGTGGACTAGGGTCCAAAAAATGTGTGAAATACGTAATTGCGCTAAATTTGCCGAAAATTGTATGCGGCCACAAATTGTGGAAAAACAGTGAAATATGAAATTCCATGAAAACTGTGAAATAAAGCCCACAAAATATGGTCAAAACGGTGACATACAAAATATTACCAAATTGGCCGAAATTTTTGGACTATAGCCAACGAAATGTGTAAAATACGCAATTTCACGAAATTTGCCGAAAACTATAGACTCCCATAAAATGTGGCCAAAAAAGTTGAATGTGAAATTTTACAAAATTGGCTAAAAACTGTGGAATACAGTCCTTAAAATGTGGTTAAAATAGTAAAACATGAGATTTCACGAAATTGACCGAAAATTGTGGACTATAGATTGAAAAACAAGTGAAATATAAAGTATCACAAAATTGGATGAAAATTGAAACCTATGGATAGTCCCATAAAATGGGGCAAAAACAGTGAAATACGAAATTTACATAATTGGCCAAACACTGTGGACTATAACGTACAAATTGTGTGAAATACGCAATTTCACGAAATTGGCCGAACACAGTGGACTACCCACAAAATGTGTGAAGTACGCAATTTCACGAAATTGACCGAAAATTTGGACTATAGCCCATAAAAGTGTGAAACATGCAACACACGAAATTGGGCAAAAACTGTGGACTA
Source organism: Hemerocallis citrina (assembly GCA_017893485.1). Lineage (NCBI taxonomy): Eukaryota > Viridiplantae > Streptophyta > Magnoliopsida > Asparagales > Asphodelaceae > Hemerocallis > Hemerocallis citrina. Next base: position 212,379,600 of record CM030368.1, read on the forward strand.
TATAACCAAAAACAGTGAAATACGAAATTAATCAAAATTTGTCGGAAACTAACTATAGCACACAAAATGCGACTAAAACATTGAAATAGGAAATTTCAAGAAACTGACCAAAAACTGGAAACTTACTCCACAAGGTGTGAAATAGAAAATTTCATGTAATTAGCCGAAAACTGTGGACTAACTCACAAAATATTTGAAATACGCAATTTCGGGAAATTAGCCGAACACTCTGGACTATGACCCATAAAATGTGTCAAATACAGTTGCACGAAATTGGCCAAAAAATGTGAGTAATAACCAACAAAATGTAGCCGAAACAGTGAAATACAAAATATACTAAACAGGCCGAAAATTTTGGACTACAACCCACGAAATGTATGAAATAAACAATTAGACAATACCCCATAAAGTGTGGCCAAAATAGCGAAATACAAAATTCACGAAATTTGTCAAAAACTGTGAACAATAGCCCAGAGAATAGGTGAAACAGAAAATATCACAAAATAGTCAGAAAACAGTGCATAGCCCATAAAATATGGCCATAACAGTGAAATACAAAATACCATGAAATTGGCTGAACATTGGGGACAATAACAGTGAAATACAAAATGTGTGAAATACGCAATTTCACGAAATTGGCCGGAAAATGTGAATAATAGTTTTCACAAAATAGGGCTAAAATAGTACACCAACAAAGTTTTCTTTTTTTCCAACTAGTTGGGGTCGGCTACATGAATCCCAGTTTTCCATTCTACTCGGTTTAGCGCAATATCTTCTGTAAAGCCACAAGCTATCATATAAAAAATGAGGCTAAAATAGTGAAATACGAAAAAATGTATCTAAAAAAGTGATACGAAATTGAAAAAATGTGGACTACAGCCCACAAAATTCCGAAATACGCAATTTTAAAAAGTGACTAGCCCATAAATTGTGGCCAAAATAGTTAAATACGAAATTTCACGAAATTAGCCACAAACTGTGGGATTACCGATGATATGGCTAAAAATAGGATTAAACCGGAACCGTTCAAATAGGACACGAATCTTAAAGCTTTCGGGGGTAAAATGGTAATTTTACTTACAAACGGGTCCAAAATAAAAACTGGGTCTTTCTTCAAAGCCCAATAACCCAAAAACAGATGTCCTGTTGGGTACAGGTAACAACCTGCTACAAACCAATTCAGATATTTGAAGAGTAATTCAAATTTGTGATTATCTCTAAGAGACAGTTTAAACAGTCTCTCTTAGCATGAAACGAGTTTAAACTCTACATCTTGTCCAAAAACACCGAGACATAGAGATAATTGATTATCTCTAAACTGTCTCTTAAGGCGACGATAAATACCTCTCCCCCACCATAACAAGATAATCAATCTTTTTCCACATAAAAGCTCTTTCATAATCTTCCTGATTACTGACAAGAGCGTCGGAGGGTTCGTCGCCGGGATCCATCCCCGTGTATCGAAACTTTTTGCAGGTCAACGGCAGCAGCAGGAAACCAGTTAAACGCCGGTGAAAGTCAACATGTTTGCCTTATTCGTTTTCCAAAATAATCCACAAATTCATCTGTTTGCTCTCACACCAAAATCAGCAGCAACAGATTGGTGCCGTCTGTAGGAAACGAAAAAGCAATCCAGCCTTACTGCACTGGTGAAGTTGTTTCCCAAGCTATGCCTCTGAAGAAGGGAAAGGCACCGATCTCCAGCCACAGAGCCACTCCCGTTCCTTCTCCCTTCCATGATGTCCTCCCTCAACCCGTCCAGCAAGTGCAGCAACCGCAGCCTGGACAGCCTTTCCCTCAACCTGTCCAGCAGCCGCAGCCTGGACAGCCTCTTCCTCAATGACCTCACCCCTAGCAGGCCCTTCAAGAGCCTCAAAGAGCTGCCCCGGGGGGCTCCCGTCGAAGTCGACAAAGGCCACCTCTCCACGACCATGTTTTAGTACATAATCCCTCCTCCGACTCCGTAGCTTCTCACAGTTCCCCAACGCCAAAGGATCTCCGACACGTTATTGTCAACAGGCAACATGGGATAGATCTCCGGACCAGTTTGAATGAAATGCGGACCTATGACGGAATCCCTCGCCATGAACATCAAAGGGATCCTGCGATTCGGTCCCCTAGAGCCCGATCCTCCCGTAGGCCAGACCGCAGAAGATCAAACTCTCCCAAAAGGCAGAGGGAATCACCCCTGCACCGTCCGAGGAGCCGCACCCCGACCGATCGATCCGCTCCAAGGGACCACCGAGATCGGGAGGCACCTGTCACAAGGGCGGAGTTTCAGAATTTTCAAGATGCAGTTCTGCGGGCCCTCAATGTTGCTCCTGACCACAGTCAACGGACGCCTAGTCCTCAACCTGCCCCAAGCCATCACCATCGCACTTCCAGACAACTTTCGCGAGAAGATGAGTCCCGGGAATCAGCAAGATATGACCAGAGGGAGGACTCGGTCTATCGCCGTCTCCACGAGATGGAGAGGCGCCTTGGCAAACTTGACAGCGAAGAGAAACAACGGGCAAAGAATTTCCGTCCAAGCAGGCCTCCGTTCTCCCGAACCATCATGGAAACACTAGTTCCAGAGAACTTCAAACCCCCTCACTTTGAGTCATACAACGGGGAGTCAGACCCCGCAGACCACATCGAGAGTTGAAACTCTCATGATGATCCACCAGGCTTCGGATGCGCTTCTCTGCAAAAATTTTCCAGCCACGCTGAAGGGGTCTCCGAGAGAATGATATTCCCGACTCGCCCTTGCCACCATCTTCTCCTTCGATCAGTTCGAAAGGCTCTTCCTTACCCATTTTGTGAGTAGCCGTCGTACCGAAAAGACAAGCACATCCTTACTGGCACTCAATCAAAGGATGGGCGAGCGATTAAGAGACTATGTCAAGCGTTTCACCGACGAGGCCCGGTCAATCGCCTCCCTAGACCAGTCAGTAGCCTCTGCTGCTTTCCGGCACAACATCAACCACGCTGACTTGAAAGCATCTCTCGCTAAGAAGCCGCCTCTTGACTTCTCGGAACTCCTGTTGAGGAGCGAGAAATATATTATGGCAGAGGAGGCCCTCCACCCACCTGAGCAGAAAAAGCCCAAGTCCGGGAACAAACGGAGGGGCGCTAGAGATGAAGGAGCTAAGAAGCTCCAGAAAGACAATGGTGGCCAGCGTCACCATAATCCCCGCTTTGAGAAGTTTACTCCTCTTAACGCCAGTGTTTCAGCCATCCTGATGGAGGTCGGAAAAGAAGGGCTCCTCCCCCCACCGCCGAAGATGAATACATCGGGCAAGAAGAGAAATATGGACAAATGGTGCCACTTCCATAGGGATCATGGCCACGACACAGATGATTGTCGGGCCCTTAAAGACGAGATTGAAGCCCTCATTCAAAGGGGGCAACTTTCTAGGTTCATAAGGAAGAACAAGGTAGATCCTCCTCCGCCTCCCAGAGGGGCTAATAAGCGAACTGAGCGACATGCCGAGACCCCAGATTCTGAAGCTAAAGCTGTCCTACATCTCATACATGGAGGCCCAATGGGGGGAGATTCGAACTCCTCCCGAAAAGCCTTCGTCCGAGAGGTGAACTCCGTGCAGAACCAACCTCCCCCCAAGGGCCTTGGGGTCCCTGTTACCTTTTCAGACAAGGATTTGGAAGGCGTCTGAACGCTCCATTGTGATGCTCTTGTAATCAACCTCCATATGCCCAATTTACCTTTTCAGACAAGAATTTTCTTCAGGGAAGCACAAAATTTTTCCTCAAATTATTCCATAACTGTCATTTATGCCTTTCATATAGTGATGAGGTATCAGGTGTTGTAGGGATTTGCTGAACTTGAGTACGAGATGCCGCGCTACATGGGTGCTATAGGTGATGATACTTTGGTCGTTACATCTGGTAACCATAAACATATTCCATCTTGAATAGCACATTTTTCTTTCAAAAAATTAAGTTAATGATGTAGAATTATGATGAACCCGAAACTGGATCATGTCTCCGATCTTCAGGAAGCCTTTGATGTGTTGAGGAGACAACATGAGACTAAGCCCGAACAAATGCGCATTGGGCGTCTCATCCGGCAAATTCTTGGGTTCAGGGTTAGCCAGAGAGGCATAGAAGCCAACCCAGAAAAGATTCAGGCCATATTCAACATGTCTCCCCCTTCCAGCGTCAAAGACATACAGAGACTCACTGGACGCCTCGCGGCCATAAAGCGTTTTCTCTCCAAGTCGGGAGAAAAATGTCTCCGTTCTTCAAGGCCCTTAGAGGGGCAAAAGGCTTTGAGTGGGGGCAACAACAGCAGGAGTCCTTCGATCGACTCAAAGCCTACCCAGTCAACCCCCCACTCTTGAGCAAGCCAAAGCCCGAGAAAGTCCTTTACATATACCTCGCCACCTCAGAGCAGACTCTCAGCGCCGCCTTGGTAAAAGAAGAAGATAAGACGCAAAAGCCAATCTACTATGTGAGTAAGGTCCTCTGGGACGTCGAACTCCGCTATCCAGAGGTAGAAAAGATGGCCTATGCGTTAGTCATGGCAGCTTGAAAGCTCGCCCCTACTTCCAATCTCACTCAGTGGTAGTTCTTACCGACCAGTCCCTCAAACAAGTTCTCCACAAGCCCGAATCTTCGGAGCGCCTTATGAAGTGGTCTACAGAGCTGAGTCAACATGATATCAACTATCAGCCCCGAACCGCTATCCAGGCACATGCCCTAGCGGAATTTATAGTAGAAAGCACTATCCCCAACCCTAGCAAGGCAATAGAGGAACCCCCGATCTGGATCGTCTATGTTGATGACTCATCATGCACCGACGGGAGTGGGGCTGGGGTCATCTTAACTGGCCCCGATGACTTCGTTCTTCAATACTCACTCCGCATTAATTTTTGGACATCAAACAACGAGGCTGAATATAAGTTCATAGCCGGTTTGTGTATGGCAAGCAAGGTCGGAGCCCGATGCGTTAAAATATTCAGTGACTCACAACTGGTAGTGACCAGGTATTGAGGGATTATGAGGCAAGAGATGGTCACATGGTCAAATATCTGGCCAAGGTCAAAGGGCTGCTGGCCTCTATCGAAGATGCACAGCTCCAACGAATCCCCCGGGAGGAGAATGCACAGGTAGATGCCATGTCGAAGCTGGCCTCTTCTTCCCTCCAAGGGTTAGAACAGACCGTCTTGATAGAAGTCCTCTTGAGACCTAGCATCGAGGAAGAAGGTCCCGAACTAATGGAGACGCTGGCCCTATCACTCGGGGAGAATTGGATGAGACCCTTGTGCGAGTTTCTCAAAGATGGAGTCCTCCCTGCAGACCCTAAAGAGGCTAGAAGAATCAGAACCAGAGCCGAGCGATATACGCTCATCGAAGGGGTTATGTACAAACGCTCTTACACTCAAGTGGATGGCAGACCCTACTTGAGATGCCTCTCCTCGACGAGGCCCAGTATGCACTAAAAGAGACCCATGAAGGGATGTGCGGTACTCATTTGGGAGCAAGGTCCCTCGCCCACAAAATCTTAAATTATGGATACTTCTGGCCCACACTTCTCTGCGACGCCGAACAACAGGTTCGCCAATGCGCCTCCTGCCAAAAGTTCTCAACAATCTGCCGCTTACCACAAGCCCAGCTCTCCTACTTATCCAGTCCAACCCCTTTTGCAATGTGGGAAATGGATTTGCTCACGCCGTTCCCTCCAGCGTCTGGCCAACTGAAGTTCCTTGTCGTTGCAATTGACTACTTCTCCAAATGGATCGAAGCCGAGCCTCTAGCGATGATCACTGAGAACAGAGTCCAGCGTTTCTTTTGAAAGAACATTGTCTGCTGATTCGGTGTACCTCGAATCATGGTAACGGACAATGGGACCCAATTTACGGTGGCAGCCTTTCGCGATTTTTGTACGGACCTCGATATCCAGCAGCGATTCTCTTCGATATCACACCCGCAATCCAACGGTCAAGCAGAGAATGCCAATCGGCAAATTCTCTTCGGCCTAAAAAATAGACTGGACAAGTCTGCTAAGGGTTTATGGGTCGAACTGCTCCCCAATGTGCTCTGGAGCTATCGCACTACGGCTCCGAAGCTGTCATCCCACTCGAAGTTGGCTTACCTTCGACCCGCTTGATTACTTATAATGAAGAGCAAAATTCGAACCAGCTTCGTGGCAACTTGGACCTCATCGACGAGATATGAGAAAGATCCTCCATCCGTCAGGAGATTTATCGACGTAGGATTGAACAGTCTTACAACAAAAGAGTCCGCCCTACTAATCTCAGAGAAGGAGATTTGGAGCTTAGAAAGCTATCAATTTCTTTTCCAAGCAAGAAAGGCAAGCTATCACCTAATTGGGAAGGGCCGCATAAGATCTCCAAAGTTGTCCGCTCTGGCGCTTATAAACTTGAAGATCCGGGGGGCAAGAGAGTGCCAAGAACATGGAATGCGGAACACTTGATGAAGTACCAAGAGTGTGTTTGAACATTGCTCCAAGCAACTTCTAATCCTTGAGCATTCTTAAGTGTGTTTTTCTTCTTGTTTAGTTGATTTTTCTAATGTAATAATGGTTTACAACTCAGAAGCAGCAACTTAGTCATCTTTAATAAAAGCAGTTTACTTTCTCAGAAAACCCATTGTCTAAATGTTCTGGTTGTCTTACCCCGAGGCATATAAAAACTCTCTTAACAACAAGTTCGGAGTCCAACACTGGGTTCGATGCTACCTTAGCTACTTGCGAACAAGCAAGTACGAAGTAGCTCACCATTCGAAATTGCTCCCACAACTGTTGAAACTCTCTTAACAACAAGTTCAGAGTCCAACACTTGGTTCGATGCTACTTTAGTTACTTGCGAACAAGTACGAAGTAGCTCACCATTCGAAATTGCTCCCATAACTGTTGAAACTCTCTTAACAAGTTCGGAGTCCAACACTTGGTTCGATGTTACTTTAGCTACTTGCAAACAAACAAGTACGAAGTAGCTCACCATTCGAAATTGCTCCCACAACAGTTGAAATTCTCTTGCAAAAGTTATCAAAAGACACATGATCGAAAGATGTGATATATTATTCCATCAAGATTGCATATACAAGTCTTATTCAAGACCAAAAACTCATACAAAACAAACTACAAGATTACAAAATTTCGCACAAGCTCCTTCTAAGGAGGGAGACGCTCCTATTAAGCGATACACAGGGACGGCGAGCACCTTGTTGCTCTCTTCTCGTCTCCATGGAAGTCTCTAGGCCAGCGAGCCAAGTCGAGCCATCGGCACCCAAGGGCCTGACTGTCGCCCCGCTCGACGAGCCCGCCACTCCACTTTGCGCATCCCCGGGATTCCGTAGGGCAAGGGGCGCACGGAGAGCTAACTCATGGAAGGATCTCCCCTGCGCCCACTCCACTTTGCGCATCCCCGGGATTCCGAAGGCAAGAGGTGCTCCTTACATTACTTCCTTCGGAGCATCGCTTAGCGTAGGTTCTCCGCCTCTAATTCAAGCGTAGGTTCTCCGCCTCTAATTCAACAAGTCGCTCCTTGAGAGAGTCGTTTGTGACTCTGAGCTTCAAGCATGGTACCCCGCTCGTACTCCTCCCCTGAGATGGCTCTAAGATGGTCCTTTGCAGATGACCCGCTTCAAAACTCTTCTCGAGCACCACATTCTTTAGCTCATCCCTCTCCGACCTCACTCTGAACACCGAGTTCTTCAGCTCGTCCCTCTCGGCCCTTACTCTGGACAACGAACTCTTTAGCTCGTCCCTCTCAGTCCTTGCCCCGTGCAAAGAATGTCGAAGGAACTTTAGCCTAGAAGCCTTGCCGGCAGCCATCGAGGGGCCGACCTCTCCTCCCTCGAGGGTACCTCCCGAAGAACCCCCTCGAGACGCCTACCTCAATATTTCGACGAGCCAGAGCCAAACTCACTTGGCAGAGCTCCAACCCCGCCTTGGAGAGCTTCTCTCGAAATTTCGCAAGTCCCAACCTAGTGACACAGAGTTGCGCGCGAAGACGCGGTGCCTCGGCAATCTGGGAAAATCGACCAAAAAGAAAGCGTAAATTACTAAGTTTAAGAAGCCACATGATGGTGCTACGGCTAAACGAAGCTACTACGGGGCGATTCGAAAGCAAAACAAGCCCACGACTGTTTCGAAACTTCACAACACTTGTCAAAAAAATATTCATTCAACTTCAACAAAAAAGTACAAGAAGCGGTGGCCAGTCCACTATAGGGCATCTATATAAGTGCATACGAGAAGGAAAAGAGCAACTAAAAAACATGACGAAGATGCGATAAGGAATCAGAGGACCACTTTGGTAGGCATCTCCAAAGGTGCTGTAACGACCGTCCTCGGTTGCCTCCGCGGCGGTTGCGTGAGGGTTCTCGACAACGTCCTCCCCCTCGTCCTCTTCTTCTTCCTCCTCTTTTTCAACCACCCCCTCGGTCGTCGGAGCAGTTTCGCCTTCGAGGAGATCTAGGCAGTACCCCGAGCTGTCGAAACCGGGGACGCGTGCCTCCACGTGCTTCAGCGCCCGAGCATAAGGCTGCTCCATGTTCGTGCGCATATGCAACTTCGCTTCGGCCCTAATCGACTCTGCAGCTGCTTCCACTGCGGCCTCCCTCTCCCTTGCTGCGTCTTCAGCAGCCTTCGCAGCCGTCTCCTTCTCTGTCGGCTCTCTCTGCCTCTCTGTCAGCCCACTTTCTCAAGAGAGATCTGTTCGTTCGCCTTAGCCAAGGCGGCCTCGAGGAGCTAGATCTGAACCGCCTGAGACTCGGACAACCGTTTCACAGCCTCAAACATTTTCACAGCTTTGGCGCGCTCCGACCTATCTCTATTGCTCGCCACCTTAAGCTCCTTCTCTTGTTCGGCGAACTGCTCCATCACATGACTGAAATGGCAGGTGATCTACATGGACAAAAACAAGAGTTTTTAAGCAAGAAAATCACCCAAGAAGGGACAAGGAGGGGAGCAAGACTAAACTTACTGACATGGTCGCCATGGCGATCACGAGGGCATCGTTGCCAACCGTCTCTGCTTTTAGCGCAGCGCGATCCTTCGGGGTCGGCAAGTGCCGAACTGCCTGCATACAACTGACGGCGTCCCTGAGGAAACCGTCGTGCCTCATCACACACCAGTCGGGGACAAAGAGCTTCTTGTGCTCCTCGGTAAGGATTGTCTCCGCTGTCGCTGTTAGAGGGGAGGCTTCGAGCGCCAATACCTGCTCGATGGAAGTACCTTCAGCGGTCAGAGCAAGGGAAGTTAGGCGGGGTAGGTGACTCGGATTCCAAGTTAACCACCAGTGCCGCCAACATCAGGGCCTTCACAACCTTGGCAGATGGCGGCCCTGAGGTCACCATCTTCCTCTTCCTCCCATCGGGGGCCTTGTTTGCTACCCCCGTTCGGCCAGACAACATTGCCTTGAAATCCATACTCGGAGCCTCTGCAAAAAGAAAAAACGAGGAGATGGGCATGTGAAGGAGTTAAACTAAAACTAAAAAACGGAGAAAAAATGCGAAACATACTAGGGTCGTTCAGACTGAGACCCCCACCGAAGAGGACTTCCTCGGTTAACTCCTTCAAACCCAAGGGTTCACGAGTAAGAAGTTTGCCTACTATCTCATCCTCCTCCGGAGCCGGCGCTGGCTCGGCCTTTGCCCACTTCGGCACCTCCTCCCTCCACCTCGTGGGAATATTCCACGACCCGGCACCTCGGATTAGGAAATACTTCACCTTCCAAAACTTGATAGAGGATTGTCTATCAGCTTCACACCCCGACGCGGTGATAAGTAGTACCGGTACTCCATCCTACTCTTCCAACAGATGCGGTAGAGCCTTCGGAGAATGGTGAGTTGGGGCACGGACCCTATCGCTTGACATTGAAGGACAAACCCGTTGACATGCCGCCACATATTCGGCATATACTGGACCGGGCTCAAGCCGTACCATTGCAGCACCTCGGCCACGAACGGGGGAATAGGCATGCGAAGACCGGCAAAGAATGCGTCGAACGGGAGGATGCACGTGTCGGGGGAAGTCAGCGTACAAGCTCGGACACCCACACCCGGAAGGAGAGTGAGTTCCTTCAGAATCTTGAAACTCTCTCGGATCTGAACCAGGTCCTTCTCCGTCAACATCGAGGGGATTTCGTCGATTTCGGAGTGCTCCCTAGGCCTGCTCTCTTCATACGAAGCCGACCTCCCGTACACCACCTTGGCCAGAAGGTCGGCGGAGTATTCTCAAACTCCACTAAGATTCGACAAAGGACCTGGAAGCCTACCCAACGCCCCTGCTCGCCTCTCCTTCTCCATAATCGTTACCGATGTTACCGACCCTACCACCCCTTTCCCCTTGTCCAAGGTCGGAGCCACCACTAGCCACTGATCCTCTTTGTGTTCCGATGTGGAGGTCTCACTCCCCGAAGAAGCCCTAGAATCTAGCAAAATATATAAAAGAGAATATATATTTACCTCGATGTGACAGCTACGATCGGAATACTTCGCCGGAAAAACAAGCGCTTGGCCGCGACCGCTAGTTGAGCCACCCAAGAGTGAAAACAAATTCTCAAAGAGTGAAAGTGAAGAAGGAGAAAATGGGGTGGGGGTGAAGACTGATAGTAATTGAGGGGCGCCGCTTGGGCTTCTGAGGCATTTGGGCCCCCAAGAACGGTGAAAAGCCCAAGAAGCACTGAATACAAAGCGACAGAAGGCGTAAAGGCGGAATTTCAAACGACGTCACAAACTTGTTGACCAGTCAATCATCTCAATTATCACGCTTGATCGAGATCCAACAGCCATGATCTTGCCACGTCTCTCGGAGCCAAATCCGAGTAAACATGTCACCGAACGGAAAATTGGGGAAAACTTCGTCTCAATCTTCACGCCTGATCGAGAACCAACGGCCCTGATCTTGCCACGTCCCTCGGAGCCAAATCCGAGCAAACGTGTCACCGAACGTGAAATTGGGAAAAACTTCGTCTCAATATTCACGCCTGATCGAGAACCAACGGCCCTGATCTTGCCACGTCCCTCAGAGCCAAATCTGAGCAAACGTGTCACCGAACGTGAAATTAGGGAAAACTTCGTCACAGTATTCACATCTGATCCAGATCCAATGGCCCAGATTGAGTCACGTCCCTCGGAGTCGAATCCGAGCAAACATGGCTCCGAGCATGAAATTGGGGAAAACGTCGCCTCAAAAAATGCGCTCGATCAAGATCCAACGGCTCAGATTCAACCACGTCCCTCGGAGTCAAATCAGAGCAAACGTTGCTCCGAGCGTGAAATTGGGAAAAACATCACCTCAAAAAACGCGCTCGATCAAGATCCAACGGCTCGGAATGAGTCACGTCCCTCGGAGTCAAATCCGAGCAAACGTGGCTCCGAGCGTGAAAATGGGGAAAAGGTCGCCTAAAAAAATGTGCTCGATCAAGATCCAACGGCTCAGATTCAGTCACGTCCCTCGGAGTCAAATCCGAGCAAACATGGCTCCGAGCGTGAAAATGGAGAAAACGTTATGCCAAAAAGCGTGCTCGACCAAGATCCAACGGCTTAGATTGTGCCATATCCCTCAGAGTCAAATCCGAGCAAACGTGGTTCCGTGCGTGAAAATGGAAAAAAATGTTACCTCAAAAAACGCGCTCGATCAAAGCCAACGGCTCAAGTTGAGTCGCGTCCCTCGGAGTCGAATACAAGCAAACGTGGCTTCGAGCGTGAAAATGGGAAAAACGTTGCCCCAAAAAGCGCGCTCGATCAAGATCCAACGGCTCAGAATGAGCCACATCCCTCGGAGTCAAATCTGAGCAAACGTGGCTCCGAGCATGAAGATGGGGGAAATGCCCCCTCCCGATGCGCGCCCGCAATCGTAACGTCCAGATGCGGCCACGTCGACGAAGCTCTGATCAGCCATCGAATCATTTGAAAAAACACGCCAGAGGCCTGATCAACACTCCAGATCGCGCCACATCGATATTTATCCGATTAATTCTTTTTTTATTTATTTACAATTTGCAAAAAATAATTAAAAATTCAAGAAAATTAATTAATAATTCTAAAAAATAATTATGAATTCGGGAAAAATATTTTGGACCTCCTGGATAAATAATTATTAATTAGAACGATTGATTAATACTTTTTGAAAATAGATTATTACTTTGCAAAAATTGAATAAATAATTCAAAAAATAAGTAAAAAATTAGAAAAAATCGTAAAAATTCAGCGAATAATTTTGGGCACTTAACAAGCTCAGATTGGAACCATTACACCTCGAGCAAGATCCGAACTCCCTCAAAAACTCCGATAAAATCTCGTACGCCACTTATAACAATAGACCTACTCCTCAAAGGTTGTTAAACTCGATCTTCGGGAGTGGGGGCTCGTGATATGACTAAAAATAGGATTAAATCAGAACCGTTCAAATTGGACACGAATCTTAAAGCTCTCAGGGGTAAAACGGTAATTTTACCTACAAACGGATCCGAAATAGGAACTGGGTCTTTCTTCAAAGCCCAATAACCCAAAAACGGATCTGTCATATTGGGTACGGGTAACGACCCACTACAAACCAATTCAGATATTTAAAGAGTAATTCAAATTCGTGATTATCTCTAAGAGGCAGTTTAAACAGTCTCTCTTATCATGAGATTATCTTTAAGAGGCAGTTTAAACAGTCTCTCTTATCATGGAACGAGTTTAAACTTTATATCTTATCCAAAAACACCGGGACATAGAGATAATTGATTATCTATAAACTGTTGTTTAAGGCGACTATAAATACCACTCTCCCCCCACCGTAACAAAGTAATCAATCTATTTCCACATAAAAGCTCTTTCATAATCTTCCTGATTACTGACAAGAGCGTCGGAGGGTTCGTCGCCGAGATCTATCCCCGTGTATCGAACTATTTGCAGGTCAACGGCAGTAGCAAGAAACCAGTCAAACGCTGGTGAAAGTCAACAGGTTTGCCTTATTCGTTTCCCAAAATAATCCACAAATTCATCTGTTTGCTCTCACACAAAAATCAGCAGCAACAACCGACAAAATGAGGCTAAAACATTGAAATAAAAAATTTCACGATATTGGCTAAAAACTGTGGACTGTACAACCAATCTACGAAATTGTGTATTAACCACTGTTTTCAACAAAATGTAGATTGCTTGTTTTCAACAGTTTTGTGATCACATTTCGTAAATTGGCCGAAAACTGTGGATCACAAAATTTGTGAAACAAGCAATCTACGAAATTGGCTAAAAACTGTTGAACGTACCCTTGAAAATATGTGCAAAAAAAAGAAACCAAATTTCACGAAATTTGCCTTAAATTGTGGACAATATCCCACAAAATGTGACAAAAAAATTGAAATACAAAATATTACGAAATTGGCAGAAAACGTGCACTATATAGCCAACGAAATGTGTAAAATACGCAATTTCACGAAATTGACAAAAAATTGTCCACAAATGGGTGAAATAAAAAAATTCACGAAACTGGCCAAAAACTGGAACCACAAAACTGTGAAACACGCATTTCACGTAACTATGGTCCATAAAATGTGTGAAATACGTAATTTCACTAAATTTGCAAAAAAAAATGTATGTTATAGCCCACAAATTGTGGAAAAAACAGTGAAATACAAAATTTCATAAAAATGACAGAAAACTGTGGAATAGAACCCACAAAAATGTGGCCAACACAGTGAAATACAAAACATTGCTAAATTGGACGAATTTTTTGGACTATATAGATTGGCTGAAAACTATGAACTATAGTCTATAGACCATAAAATGTGGCCAAAACAGTGAAATACGAAATTGTACGAACATTGTGGAATAAAGTCATTAAAATGTGGCCAAAACAGTAAAATATTAAATTTCACAAAATTGGCCGTAAAACCGTGGACCAGTTAGAAAACAGGTGAAATAGAAAAAAATCATAAAATTGGACGAAAACTAGGGATAGCACATAAAATGGGGCCAAAAAAGCGAGACAAAATTTCATAAAATTGATCGAACACTGGACTATAACCCACAAAATGTGTGAAACATGCAATTGCACAAAATTGGCCAAAAACTATGGATTATAAGCCCCCAAATTGTGGCTAAAACAGTAAAATACAAAATTTCACAAAATTTACCAGAAACTGTGGACTATAGCTCACAAAATGTGGCCAAAACATTGAATTCAAAAATTTCACGAAATTGACAGAAAACTGTGGACTACTGCACAGAATGTATGAAAAAAGGAAATTTAATGAAATTTGCCAAAAACTGGGGACTATAACTCACAAAATGTGCGAAATACACAATTTGACGAAATTGATTGGAAATTGTGGATTGTGGCCAAAACAGTGAAATACGAAATTTCACGAAACTGGTCGAAAACTGTGAAATATATAGCCCACAAAATGTGGTTAAACAGTGAAATACAAAATATTACTAAACTGGCCAAAATAATTTGATTACAACTCAAAAAAAAGTAATGCAATTTTACGAAATCATACGAAAACTATGGACTATATAGCCTATAAAATGTGGTCAAAACAACAAAAATCAAAATTTCACGAAATTGACTGAAAACTATGGACATCACTGAGAACAGGTGAAATTGAAAATATCACAAAATTGGATGCAAATTGTGGCTACCTAATACAATGTGGCCAAAACAGTGAAATACCAAATCTCACAAAATTGGCCGAAAACTGTGGACTATAACCCACAAAATGTGTTAAATATGCAATAGCACGAAACTGGCCAAAACAGCATACTATAAGCCCCAAAATTTGGCCAAAACAATGAAATAAGAAATTTACCGAGAATTGTGGACTAGCCCACAAAATGTGGCCAAAACATTGAAATAGAAAATTTCACGAAATTGACAAAAAAAACTATAGATAATAATCCACAAAATGTACGACATAGAAAATTTCACGAAACTGGCGAAAATGTGGATTATAACTCACAAAATGTGTGAATTATGCAATTTCACGAAAATGTTTGAAAACAGCGAAGCCCATAAAATGTGTGCAATTGCACAAAATTGAACGTAAAGTGCCAAAAACTGTGAAATACAAAATTGCACGAAATTGACCGAAAATTGTGGAATATATAGCCGACAAAATGTGGCCAAAAATACAATATATTACTAAATTGGCAAAAAAAATTGGGCTACAGGCAACAAAATGTGTAGAATACACAATTTCAAGAAATTGGTCAAAAACTATTGACTAGCTCATAAACTATAGACAAAACAATGAAATACAAATTTTACGAAATTGGCCAAAATTGTGGATTATAGCCCAGAACAGATGAAAAAAAAATTATCACAAAATTGGTTGAAAATACTCATACAATGAGGCCAAAACAGTGAAATATGAAATATCACAAAATTGGCTGAACACAAAAATTGTGAAATTTCATGAAATTGGCCAAATTTTGTAGAATATATAGCCCATAAAATGTGGCCAAATCAGTGAAATACAAAATTTTACTAAATTGGCCAAAAAAATTAACTACTACCCACGAAATGCATGAAATATCTAATTTCATGAAATTGGCTGAAAACTATATAGACTATAACCCATAAAATGTGGCCAAAACAGTAAATTCGAAATTTCGCGAATGGGCCAAAAACTGGGTTAGTCCAAAGAACAAGTGAAATATAAAATATTACAAAACAGGCCGAAAACTGTGGACTATAGTCCACAAAACATGTGAAATAAAAAATATCACGAAATTGGCCGAATACTCTGTGGACAATAACCCGTGAAATACGCAATTTCAATAAATTGGCAGAAAATTGTGGACTATAGCCCGCAAAATAAGTCTAAAAAAGTGAAATATGTACACTAATCCACAAATTATGGTCAAAACAGTGAAATACAAAATTTCATAAAATTTGCCTAAAACAGTGGATTGTAGCCCACAAAATGTGGCCAAACTAGTGAAATAGAAATTTTCACGAAATTGGTCTAAATTTGTGTATTACGGCTCACAAAATGTGACCAAATTAGTGAAATACAAAATTTCACTAAATTCACCGAAAATTGTGGACTATATAGCCAACAAAACATGTGAAATAGGAAATTTCACGAAATTAGCAGAAAATAGTGGATTATAGTCGACAAAATGTGACAAAAAAAGTAAAATACGCAATTTCACGGAACTGGCCAAAAGTTGTGGACTATAGTCAATAATGTCTGAAATACGCAATTGCACGAAATAGCCCACAAAATGTGGCCAAAACAGACGAATACAAAATTTCACGAAATATACCACAAAAACTGGCAAATACAATGAAATTCAAAAATTTTCCAAAGTCACTGAAAACGGTGGACTACAACCCACAAAATATTGCCAAAATAGTGAAATTCAAAATTACTCAAAATTGGCCGAAAATGGTTAGACCACATCCCACAAATTTTGGTCAAAAGAGTGAAATTCAGATTTTTATAGAAGTGGCGATAATCAGAATTTCTAAAAATTAGCTAAAAAGAATTGACTATTGTCCTCAAAATCTCCAAAAAAACAATGTAGCTTAGAATTCCTTATAATTAGGTGGAAACTGTGGGCTTTAAAGGCAACAAAATTTGGCCAAAACATTGATATTCAAAAAAAAATTTGAAATCGACCAAAATGGTGGACTGTAACTCACAAAATCTGGTCAAAACAATGAAAATATAGAATTTTGCTAAAAACAGCGGACTAGCCCACAAAATCTAGCTAAGTTTCTCAAAATCGACAAAAATGGTGGACTATAAAAATGGTGGACTATAAAACCCATAAAACTTGCAAAATCAATAGAATTTAGAATTTCTCAAAATCAATTGAAAAGGTAGACTATAGCCCACAAAATCTGACCAAAAAAGTGACATACAAGATTTACAAAAATCGACAAAACGGTGGACCATAGCCCACAAAATTGACACAAACGGATAGAGGCTTTGTTATTGCGGCTAAATATGTGGATTTACAGACATAGAAATATGAAACATATAATATAAAAATAAAAAACAAGATGTATAAAAAAGGAAGTATAAGAGTATTTGCTGCATTTATCATTTTAATCAAGTTAACTATAAGGACACCAAAAGATACCAGTGTGTTCCACAAAATAAGGTAAAGGTCTTAGACTGGGTTTAGAATTTCAACACAAATACAGGAAAGAGTATTTGCTGCATTTATCATTTTAATCAAGTTAACTATAAGGACACCAAAAGATACCAGTGTGTTCCACAAAATAAGGTAAAGTTTCTCAAAATCGACAAAAATGGTGGACTATAAAAATGGTGGACTATAAAACCCATAAAACTTGCAAAATCAATAGAATTTAGAATTTCTCAAAATCAATTGAAAAGGTAGACTATAGCCCACAAAATCTGACCAAAAAAGTGACATACAAGATTTACAAAAATCGACAAAACGGTGGACCATAGCCCACAAAATTGACACAAACAGATAGAGGCTTTGTTATTGCGGCTAAATGTATAAAAAACAAGATGTATAAAAAAGGAAGTATAAGAGTATTTGCTGCATTTATCATTTTAATCAAGTTAACTATAAGGACACCAAAAGATACCAGTGTGTTCCACAAAATAAGGTAAAGTTTCTCAAAATCGACAAAAATGGTGGACTATAAAAATGGTGGACTATAAAACCCATAAAACTTGCAAAATCAATAGAATTTATAATTTCTCAAAATCAATTGAAAAGGTAGACTATAGCCCACAAAATCTGACCAAAAAAGTGACATACAAGATTTACAAAAATCGACAAAACGGTGGACCATAGCCCACAAAATTGACACAAACAGATAGAGGCTTTGTTATTGCGGCTAAATATGTGGATTTACAGACATAGAAATATGAAACATATAATATAAAAATAAAAAACAAGATGTATAAAAAAGGAAGTATAAGAGTATTTGCTGCATTTATCATTTTAATCAAGTTAACTATAAGGACACCAAAAGATACCAGTGTGTTCCACAAAATAAGGTAAAGGTCTTAGACTGGGTTTAGAATTTCAACACAAATACAGGAAAGAGGAAAAAAAAGTAAAGCATACATTTATGGAAGTTTGAAAAGTGAGTGCACTCTGATAAACATGTGACAGAGCCACATCGACACAGTTTATTTTGTATGTTAACCAAACTTTCTTAACAGATGCAAACAATAATGTAATATGCAGTTTCAGCTTTCCCTATTCAAAGTGCAAATCAACATTATCATAAAGGGGGGATTCAATACACACGTTTTCTCGGCTGGACCAGTAGTCACCAGAATAGCTTTTAAACTCACATGTCAGGAAACTCGTGGTATTGAATGATAAAGCTGAAAACTGTCAATTTTGCAAAAGACAGAAATGCACCTAAAAGTAGATAATTCCTGTCGAGCAACAGAAAATCAGTATATTTTCTTTGAAAGTTCATCAAACTTCTTACAACTATGCATGAAAATATATAGAGTTTTCTTTATGAATGAAATTATCCTTTTGCAAACTGTTGATGTTCATAAGCAAGTTAGTCAAATTTTAGCATTAAAGCAGACTGAAAACTCGAATCTTTGGTCACATTTACCTGACGAAGTTGCTCTTCTGTAATGTTGAAGTGGAGGTTCCCAACATACATTTTCCTAGCAGCTCCCGCTCCTGCGAGACTAGATCCTCCAGTAGCAGTAGGTTGAGCAAGATTCTTTTCTGCTTCTGAAGGTTTCACCATCACAGGTTGACCTAAAAGAAGTAGGCCACTCATAGCTATTGCCATTGGCACTGACATTGCATCATAGAACTCAATGTACCTAAAACAGTTCAAGCACTAGAATTAAATGTTGCACAGAAACCCAAGAGCTGTTCTAGTTATAGAAGAGATAAAGCAAAAATGAATAAATTAAGAGAATTAGAATAGTAGTTCAATCTAGGAACTAGCCACTTCACTGTTTTGAAAATCAAAATCAGAAAACAAAGACAAAATGTGATTTTCCAGGAAAACACTCGAGAATTAAAGACAGACCAACAGAGTAATTTTAGGCATCATTACCTACAATATCTTAAGAGTTATCTGGCTGATTCTACACTTGACCATGGCCAAGGATTTCATGACAACAAAAAAGCAATGTTGTTTCAGTAGAAAATGATATCATAAATGGCAATCAATAATTCAATACTTTGTGGTATTTCTCATATCACAGCTAATAGTAAATACTCTACGTCTTTGGGTGAAACCAGTTTGTGCCTGGGTGAAACCAGTTTGTGCCCCCCTTCCTGGATCTAGTAGGCAAAACCTGATCTAATAAGCTAGTAAGTTAGTTTCAGTATTAGCCAATATCGGAGGCAAAACATTTCAAGTCTTGAGTTTGATTGATCTCTCCCTAATCCTTCTCTCTTCCCAATCTTCGGATTTGGGGAACAACAAAGGATATGGCCAGGGTAAAAATGGTGGTGTCAACAAACAACAAAGGAGGCAAGAGCATCTCTTCCTCCTAGTAAACTGACCAAAATGAAAAGATGACCAAGGACAGGAGCAAGGACTGGCTTCAAGTATGGTAAAACCTAAATCAACTGGACCCAACATGGGCGAAGCCAGGACTGGAAAAAGGGGGCAAGAAAAGAAGTATCACATTTCATGAAGACAAAAAAAACAGAAAAGAAGTAACCAGTAAAACTTTTATCGATTAGTTTAGTGCAACAAGTTTATTATGGCTTGCATTTGCTTGACTCCATCTGGCAAAACATTGATGGAGGGTCCAGCCCCTAAGGGTGCGTTTGGCCTAGCTTTTTTTAGCTTTAAAGCTACTTCAGAAGAAGCTAGAAAGTACAACTTTGAAATTAAAAGCTGAAGCTGTTTGGATAGTCAGCTTTTTTTTTTTAACTTTAAAGCTACTTTTAAGCTAGAAGTTGTTTGGAGATAGAGCATGACGTGTCAAAATTTTTTTGATCATAATTTCTTCAAAATTATCCAATTACAAATCTGTAGAGCTAACTAATAGTTTTAGAAAGTGACTTATTGGTATGGGATAAAATCCTAGCATACACTGCAAATGACAAAGTTTGATAATTTTCTTTTTATTTTTTACTTTATAATAAAAAAAATGATCGTAATATTGGATACCTAAGATGTTGAATATCTCTCTGCCACCGAGCAACGGGGCAACAGGCCTTGTCGACCATGGAAGGGGAAGAAAAAAAAATCCCCCAAATTCAAAAGAGAGAATTAAGGAGCAGAAATAAGACAAATAATCATCATATTCATATCAATCTGATTTCTATATTTGCCTCTTTCCCAACACCCCCCACAAATAACAAACAACAAAACATTTTTTTCCCCGACTAATTGAGATTGAGATGGATTACATAAATTCTGATTTTTTCATTCGGCTCCGTCTAGCGGAAGTTCTTCTATAAAGATACAAACTCTAATATCTCGAATAACATCCCAAATCCCATCTCATTTGATAATCTAAAATCATCAAAAAAAAAATTTTTAGAATTAATCCATTTCTCAAATCCTAACAATTTTAGCAACTCTAACCACCGGATTCTCCCTCTGGATCCTCTCCCTCCCATCCTTCTTATAATCAAACCCACACCCATGCCGGTCCGAATATCTGTGGTCCCCACAGAACAGATCCCCACACCTGCACCTGAACGCCGTCAACCCCACCCTCTTCCCGCACTTCAAGCACCGATTCGCCGCTCTCTTTCCCGCCAAAACCACCATCTTCGCCACCTCCACGCCAGCAGGATCTTCCGATTCGGTCAAAATTCTTCAAAATACTTTTCACCTATGCAAAATACTTTTCATCTGTAGAGTCTAGAACTTGGACGACGGCGGCGAGGTTCGACGACGGCGGCGGTGGTTCGACGGCGGCGGCGAGGTTCGGCGAGGGAATGGAGGAAGGGGAAGGGAAAGGGGAAGGGGAATTTTTTTGATCTTTGATTTTGGGTAAAAAAAAGAAGAAAAGGAGAAGCCAGAAGCCAGAAGTAGATCTGGAGGGCTTCTTTTGGAGCTCCTTTTCTTAATAAAAAAAAACTACTTCTACTTTTTTTGGGCTTTTCAAAATATGTGTTTGGCCCAGCTTCTCCTTTAGAAGGAGAAACTAAGCTAATTTTAAGCTGGGCCAAACACTACCTAAGAAGTTCTACAATTTTTGTAAAACCCATATACTTAAAAATTGAAAATTTTGCAGGGACCACAGATCCCCCAGGATCCGTCCCTGGACCCAAGTTTTTCAGCAAAACAATTATAAAGAGGATTGACTTACCACCTGTGCTTTCATATTGTTTTCTATTAATTGGAAATGTCAACCCACATATTACATGAAAGCACAATGATTTCTTTAGTACATTGAAGATAAATCCCCACAAATAGGCTGCATGAAAGAAATTTTGAAACGGAGATCGGACAAAAATACATGTTTCAAAGTGAGTGTCCTTGAAATATCAAAAGTATCTCACTATTATATTAATTCCTCTTGATTTCTGAACTACTTCACAATCCAACAAGATTATGCCTAAAGAAACATGTCCTGACACAAATTAAACATGTGCAAGTGTAAATATGCAAACCGATGAATTATTGCAAACATACCCAACTCCTTTAGATCGCCTTGAGTTCCGATCCATGATCAAACGCACATCTCTAACCTGGAAGCGGTAAAATAATTGGTCACTATTCAATTTCATCAGGCAACTAACATGCATAAAGCTTTGATCGTTATGGCATGGGAAAAACTACTGCAATAAGAAGCAAATATATTTGAATGGCATGCAACAAATAGTTCCAAATGGTGTATTGCTTAATAGAAGCTTTGATCCTTACTATAGTGCTATGTAAGGTAATATACCTTTTGCTGCATGATACATATAACTTTCAGATCCTTTTATGAGATGGGATTACTAAAAATCAAGCAGTTAAAACTTTTAAAAGAATATAAGGGAGAAAAAACTGCTAGCCACTAATTAGTGAATCAACAAGAAATTAAGAAATTCATCTCACTAACCTTTCCAGCTTTGGAGAATAAGTCATAAACATCTCTTTCAGTTGCTTTCAAGGGCATCTAATTTGAAAATAATAACAATAATAAAAAATAGAAATCAGGAAACGTTATAAAGGAAAGTGCGCACACTGCACTGTACACGAATGAAGGAAAACATATGCAGCTTCTGCTAATTTTCTTACCTGATATGCAAAAACAGTCCTCTGATCCCTTTCTGGATCAGCTTCAGGTTCGACAGCTTCTCTCTTATCTTTGAATCTCCTGCAAACATACATAATATTGGTTCATTAATAAAAACCAAAAGAGGTGTATGAGTATGACCAATCAAATGCATGAATAATAAGCTAATGTCGTATAATTCAGAGTAGATGTGAAAAAACAATATGTAGGGTTTTAATTATCGGATCTCCGTATGGTAACGAAGGGAAATTTTTAATATCGGATATTGGATATCGAGGATATTTAAAAATGATCATGTTTCCATTTTGGTTGAAAATATCCTAAATGTGATTTTACATAATCTATACCTATATTACATATCACAAGTACAAAATGCAACCAAATATGCAAACAGTACTAGTTAAAACCAGATATTAAGGGATGTCCCTCTTCACTTTTTGAATACAACAACCACAACAACAAAGCAGCCTCATGAATCCTTCTCAACTCCATTGAGGGTAACTTCCTTTGTCAAAATAATACCTTTCAAATCCTTATTAATGGTTGCAACCCAAGTTCGTTAGGCTCTACCATAGTCCTCTCAACGTTTTTGATTCAATTACAAAAATAATCTTTAACTTTTGGAAGGAAAATATAATATAAAATAAAGGATATTTTGGCAATTGAATGCTAAAGTTGGAAGGGAATTTCAATTTCCACTTGCATCTCAAACCAAACACACTCTAGATCCCTTTATAATGTAAGAGAGAGAGAGAGAGAGAGCACTAAAGTAATGAGAAATGACCAAAGAAGAGGAGTCAACATACACCAGAGAATCATCGATTTTATTCACCAATCACCAGGGGAAAGCAAAGGGAGAAGATGAAACAAGAATGAGAAGAAGCAGATAGTCTAAGGATAAGGTTTTTACATTTCCAGTGACTGAAATTTAGGGTATTGACATCCTCATTGCTTTCACAGTAGGAATTTTGAGTTAATTTCAGATTTGTTTTGGACAACACCCAATTCTAGACCCAACAGACAATTAGCAATATTTATAGCCCGATATACAAGGCAATATCTTGGATCCCACTGTTATAATGGTGATTATCAGCCAAAATGATATGATTTAAATTTGGAAAAATTAGTGTCGCCTAGCCCTACCGAATATTATAGCTCTAGCCAATAGCATATACCGATATTTACACAACTATCAAAGTGTCGTTCAACAAGCCCAAAAACAAATTCAACCAGCTATATCTAAAATTTGACATTTTTTCCAGCGACGATTAAAGCGCAGTCCAACCCTAATGTATATAAGTTATAACATATATAATAAAATGGATGTTGGGCCTACGCCTACATTCCGAAATTTGGAAACACTCCAAATGCTCTAGAAATATATCTCTTGAAAGAAGTATACATGCATTGACCCATATGGTTTATCTAACCATTTTACTCTTGGGTTCAATTTTCATCCAAATCAATGCTCCACAACTGTAAAATATGTCAGTCCAAATAAAAATTTTGAACCAAACAAATTAAACCTAACAATTTTGGGTAGAAACTAACCTAGAGGTAAAAGTGTCGGAAAACATAGGGAGAACTACATTTAGAAATCCTAGACATTTTCTTCTCCTTTCTTTTTATAGCGCCAATTGACCTTAAAAATAAATTAATATGAAAGAACATGATGTGCTATGAGTACAACAAATTTGGAAATGGGGATGATAGTTAAGCTCATGTTTGGAAACAAAGTTTAGTTACCTATAGGTGTCTTTCAAATGGAGGTAGAGTCGTAAAGGTATCCAACCTTTAGGCAGCATGTCTTTGCCAACACTAAGGCACTATTTGGAAATGAAGGTAGGTAGAGGTATGCTACTATAGGTTGCATACCTCTACATCCACTTACAACATGTTTGGGAACGAAGGTACGGTAGATTGGTGAAGGTATGTGGAGGCATCTAAGATAATTACGATTCTTCTACCTATGGGTCTATCTAGATAACTTTTTTGGAGGTGAGATAACTATAGGTATGATAACTTTTGGGCCCAAAAAATTAGGATACCTACAATTACCTCACCTCCACGAAAAGAGGAAGTTTTGCTGCCGATGCCAAATGCATACTTAGAAAACTAACTAAAGGTATCTAATTTTTGTAGATATATGCAAAGATCGATACCTACAGGTTGCATACCTCCACCTTTACTTAAATACACATAGATATTTAAGCTTTGTTTTCAAATAGGGCAAATAAGGCTCTTGCAAGATACTCCTAGTATCTTTTCCTAGTATCTTTTCTTTTAGAATCCAAAATGTTAAATACTTTAGGTATCTTAACTCCAACAAAATTTCCAAACGGATAATAGGTATGATAACCAGAGGATACCTCCACCTCCCTTCATTTTTGGATGAATAACACTTTTTATACTCAAGTTTTGTGACCCAAAATATACTCAAAGATATGAGAATGGGCTCACAGCTTCATTAATTGCTTGTGGGCTCCACTCTTACTCTCCTGATTACATTTCGAGCATACAAACCTTGTGTAACCCCTATTTCCGATTGTACGGATTTTCTTGTATTTTGATGGTATTTTTCTTTCCTAATTTATTGTATTTTGGGTCCTTGTCCTATTGTGGGCTTCTATTTCAAATTATCTTCTTGTATTATTATTGTTAGCCCAATCCATATGCAAGCCCAAACCCATCTCCTTAGTGGATCTTGAACCCAAAACCTAATCTACCCAAATCCACATTTCCCTAACTAATAACCCAAAGTTTCTCTCCTCAATCCCCCGTATCCCTAACTCCCCACAATTTACTCTATTATTTTATTATATTAAATCTCTCCCCCACTCTCCTAAAAATCACAACTGCTCTCTCTCCCCCGTTTCACTCTCTCTATTCCGTTCCACTCTCTCTCCTGTTCCCTATCTCCTTCCCTGTTTCGCCTTCAATCGAAACAAACAACCACAAAATCCATCGCCTCTCCCCTTCCCCGTCGCTAACTCCAACCACCACCACCTCCATTGCCGTCGCCACTATCTCCATCATCATCCCCTCATCAACCCCTCCACCATTTCACCCCCGTGCACTAGATAGGAGAAACAACATACTAATAGACATAAGTTGACACGTATATACTTGACCATGACCAATGTTTACTAATACCGTTATTGTTTTTATAAATTGATCTTGATTCATATTCCTTCGTGTACCTTATTCCTTACTCTCTGCTTTCACTACTTGCTGTCCATACTTGTTCTAAGGACATTTCTTTTTCACTCTAGTTGATCCAGCTACAGGTGAACCAGGAGGTTTGCCTGAAAGCATTGGCGAGCGGTATTTCTAGGTTGGAACAGGAGCAGCCTTAGAATAAATTATCTCTTCCTATGTTTCCTTTATCGTATTGTTATCCATTTGATTAAACTTTGTATTCTGGGCTTCTGACCCGTAACTGCTGTTTGTTTTCTCAGTATTGGTTATTATGTTGAACTATTGAATGCTTAATTTCAGTTGTTGTTTATATGATGATATTATCTGCGTGGTTGTGATTATTCTTTTGCATATTGTTGAGTTGAAACTGGTACAACTTATGAATGATGTTAATATCATTCGTTGGGCCTTCGTCACGGACTCGTATTCCCGTATTTTGGGAAGCGGGGCGTGACACCTTGAGTACAACTAGCATCCTTCGTTTTGGATACACACAATAATATGTTTGTATCTCCATGAAAGCAATTCATAAACTAGAAATGTGACAAAATGAGATTGAATGATACCTGCTTCCTCTATCCCTAATATCCTTCTCCAACTCCCTCTCCCTCATTGCCCTCTCTGGACTCCTCGCCCTCTCCATCTCCCTCTCCCTCTCCGCCTCCCTCTCGTGCCTCGACCTGCTACTACTCCTCTCCCTCTCCCTTGCCCTATCCCGACTGCTCCTCCGATCCCTATCATTCTCCCTCTCTCTTTCCAGATCCTTCTCGCGATCTCTCCGGTGCTCTCGATCCTTCTCCTTCTCTCCTCTCCGATCCGATCGCTCTCGATCTCGGTCTCCGTCTCGGTCTCGATCGCGTTCGTCGCGTTTCTCGCCATTCCTGCTCCGCTTGTGGTCCCTAGTGTCGTCCTTGGTGTCGTTCCGGGTGACGGTGGCTTCCACCGTCTTCTCCAAGTAGTCGTACTCGTCGAAGTCCGCCATTTGCAAAGAGAAAACCCTAGAATTTGGGGTAATTTTTTGGTTTCGAAAGAGGATATCGAATTTAGGATAAATGTTTTGGTTGGGTTTCGGGTTTTAATTGCATGCTTACCCGAATTACGGTTTTCTACCGGCACATTTACCCCATATCCGGACCCGACCCGGAACCGACCCGATCTATACAGGTCCGGCTCCAGTCCCTAAAATAAGATCCGATGCACTTTCAGGTCCGGATTCGCTCAAAATAGAACCAACCCATACCTGTTAAAAAATACCTCAATAATATGAAATTTGAATAGTAGAATTATAGGGATATACATTAAAAAGTAATTGTTGAAGATAGATGTGTAAAAATAATATTTATTCATATACTTAAGTGCAAAAATTGTTGAAACATAGGATATTGGGTGCAAAAATACTTAAGTGCAAATATTTATTCCCTGCTACCGGACCCAATGGGTATACTTTTCTAACTAGGACCCAGAGCCGGTACTTGCAAATTCGGGTCCGGATCCAATTTTTTGACTCGTGAGGTACCGGGTCCAGGTCCGCGTAGTGGAAGACCCGACCCGTTACCAACTCTAGTTTTCTTCTTTCTAGTCCCTAAGAGCATCTCCAATTGTTTAATATTTTACCATTTTGACCAAAAAAATTTGTCAAAATAGCGCTACAATCGTTTGTTGTTTAGCCAAACTTTAGTAAATGAGAAATAGTGGCTTCTCAAATTTGAGAAACGAATTTGGCAATTGCAAAATATAGCAGACAGAACAAAATATTTCGTTTTATTTTTTTTTATAAATATTTTTCATCAATCAGACGCATCATGTTGTTCCATATTAGATTTTTTTTTTTTAAATAAAAATGTTCAGACGGTACATGATGTACCGTCCCCAAAAAAAATTAAAAGATGAGAACGGACACAACATGTTGTCCCGTCTGAAAGATTTTTTGTCTGAATTTTTAGCCTTGAGCAGGACAACATGTTCCGTCCAAGGAATAACGACATCTTTTTGAAAAAATTTGGGACTACCTTAATCTCCCATTAATTTGAAAATCCAAAGAAAATAAAGAAATTAATGCCTAAACCTAGGGACGAAACATGTTGTTCTGTCTCATTCATTTAAAAAAGAGAAAAATCGAACTGATCTCAATATTTATTCCAAATGTGTGCGACTCTCACATTTTAATAAAAATTAAATTAAATTACAATCAAGCGCAAGAAGATGTATCGTCCGGTCATTTTGTATTGTTGTTTCTCAAATTATAGCGAACGACGATTGCGCTGAAACACTCGATTTGTCATTTGCTATCTGCCAAATTGCCAAAATAGCAAAAACGATTGAAGATGCTCTAACAGTAACACATAGGATTTTGCATATTTGTCCCTATATTTCTCCTTTTTTGCATTTGTTGGTAGTTAGCCTTCGTTAAACTAACAAAATGCAGGAGAAATTTATGCAATCTTTATATTGTGTAAGCTTATAAAACACACTAACCATATTGCAGCCCTTACAACCAATCATCTCCATTCAGTGGCGGAGCCAGACTATTCAAAATGGGGGTCCCATTTTTTTCGGCATCATCATGATCGTTGCCAAAAAAAATTCCAAAATAATTAGATCAAATATATTCATAAAACCCATAAATTTATAACCAAACGACATATCACATATAAATTTGATAAAGTAACAAGAAAATATGTTGTTGGTTAATAAAAAACAACAAAATACATCAATAATATTACTCAGGTTTTCAAAAATTACAATCAACAATTTATCCCTACCATCAAAATTTCATAAAATAAAACTCTGACATGATCATCTCACTAGTAAAACTACGATAAATATTCTTTTCAAAGTAAACAATGAGGCTATCAGCTAAATAATCATCTTCCATTCTATTGCGGAGTTTCGTCTTTACAAGTTTCATAGATGAAAATGCTCGTTTAGTAGTTGTTGTAGAAACATCAAACATGTAAAGTTAGCACCAAACGGATCAACCTATCAATTAGATGATAGTTAACTTATTTTTTTGTAATATATAATTTATGACATAAATCAGATGTTGAAGACAAATTCAAGAATTTTGGATGCTTTATGACATCAAGACCATAATATTCCAATTGCAATCTTAATTGCACTCTCTCTTATTCACTGAAATTTTCGGGATAAAATTTATCTGCCAACATGCCTAACTTGTTAACATCAAATAACTTAAACCTATCCATTGGATTTAATGCTGAGCTAAGGACAGAGATCTCTAAAGAAGAATCAGAAAACCTCCCATTCAATTATCGCAGTTGGAAGTCGACTGAAGCTATAAACAAATCAATCCTCAAATGATGCTCCAATGTGATAGAATTTTGATTTCTTCTATGGGGAGACCTCGTCCATTAGAGCAAAAATTGGATAAATCGATAACATCTATATTATTCTGTTCATAAAATGATAGAACTTTGGCTAGTAAAGACTCCATTGATTTTATTTGCCACCAACTGATCTCCCTCATTTGCAAATTTGAAGGAATTCTGTAAGGACGAGGCTTGTGGAGTTCTGTTTTAGCTTGGGAGAAGATATTGCCAACTACCAAGTCTAGTTAAGGTTAACAGGAGTCTTAAACTGTAGAAGGCCAAGACCATTTAATGTGTGGACCTCGCTATTGTTAGGGATGATCGATGTCAAAATAGTGATCCGCATGCGACAAAAATGAAAATACCATATGTTTTAGGGACAGCAAAAGGAACTAATCCTTGGATCTATCATTGCTGAATTCAATCTCATCACATAGCGATTATGGTATAATCATGTGATATGGCTAAAAATAGGATTAAATCGGGACCGTTCACATCGGAGACGAATCTTAAAGCTCAGGGGTAAAACGGTAATTTCACCTACTAACGGGTCCGAAGCGGGTACTGGGTCTCCTTCTCACAGATCCAATAACTCGCGAACGGATCCACCTCAACTGGGTACGGGTCCCGACCCGATACAAACCCAGTCCGACAGGATAGAATTAGGGTCTCTGATTGAACCAAATCAACGGGCCTGATTCGCGACTATCCTCTCACTGGGAATTAAGGGATTACATTCCTAAACTAATTATGAGGATTTTACTCCTAACGGTTTCACAGGAAATTAGGTCCCTAATCAGACTCCCATGGCGACTATAAATACCTCCTACCTACCACTGTGACCAGGTAATCACTCTTTTGCCAACTTAAGCTCTTTTTTAATCATCACTGGTTACTGACAAGAGCGTCGGAGGGTGCGTCGCCGGGATCAACCCCGGTGTATCACACTTCCTTGCAGGTGAACGGCGGGAGTCGGCATCCCAACTCCAACGAACAGATTTGGACTCGCTATTCAGGTTTTTCCACGAACCCACAAATTCTATCTGTTTACCCCCACACCAGATTCAGCGGTATCAGATTGGCACCGTCTGTGGGAACCCATACGAATAGCCCCCGCCTCTTCTTCGTCGACTAGCTCTTCTCCAGCCATGCCTCCCAGAAAAGTAAGATCCAAGGGGTCCAACCATGGACCCAACCCTGTTGATCAACAGCAGGAAGTCCCCGTCCATCCCGCTCCGCAGCAGGGGCAACTTCCTCCTCCGGCCGAGGACCATTTCCAACAGGACCAGCCTCCTCTTCTGAATCAGCAACCCCCTAACGGTCCCGCTGGTCCTAACCCGCAGAAGCAAAAGCAACCTCTCCATCAGGACCACATCTTGATACACAATGCCTCTACGGACTCTAACGCCTCCCACAGTCCTCAGGCCCCCGACCTTCGAAATACCGTCCTCAACCGGCAGAAAGATGAGGGTCTTCGCCGCCATCTGGATGAAAAGCGGGCCCGAGAGGGAGCCTCCCGCCAGCAACGTCCAGATGAGCGAAATCCTCACCACCGAGACTATAGAGGGTCCCCTACCCGAAGAGGACGGAGAGAGTCCCCCGAGCATTATAGGAGGAGACACCACTCCCCTACCGGTCGGCACCAGTCAAGGAATGATGAGGCACCCATCACTCGCGCTGAGTTCCAACAGTTTCAAGCAACGGTTTTGCAAGCCCTCAACCTCCAACCCAACAATAACAATGCTCAAAGGGCTCCTACCCCTCCACGGGTCCAAAGTCCTCACCATCGGTCCATAACTCCTCCGCCGGCTCCTAGCAACCAACAGCGCATGCCTAGCCCTCGCCGCTCCCAGAGCTACCGTCGTCGCTCCCCTTCCTATGAAGACGAGTCCAGAGGCTCGTTTGACTATCGTCGAAGGGACGATGCTCTCTACCGCCGTCTCCACGAGATGGAGAGGCGCATCGGCCGAATAGACAAGGATGAGGAGTTAAGAGGAAGGACCATCCGCCTGAGTAGACCTCCCTTCTCCCGGACCATCATGGAAGCTCCTATCCCAAGAGGTTTCGAACCCCCGAAGTTCGAAACTTACTCGGGGGAGTCGGACCCCGTGGACCACATCGAAAGCTTTAAGACCCTCATGCTAATCCACCAAGCTTCCGATGCTTTGCTGTGCAAAACCTTTCCCGCCACTCTTAAGGGTTCGGCTCGGGAGTGGTACTCCTGCCTCGCCCCGTCTTCCATATTCTCCTTCGAGCAATTCGAGAGCCTCTTCATCACTCATTTTGTGAGTAGCAGATGCACGGAGAAGACTAACATCTCGTTACTCCAGCTCCGCCAGGAGAAGGGAGAGAAATTGAGAGACTATGTGAGGAGGTTCACTGCAGAAGTGAGATCCATTGCTTCCCTTGACCAGCTTGTTGCAGCAGCCGCCTTCCAATCGAACGTCCTCAACTCTAGCCTTCGCTCCTCCCTTGCCAAGAAGCCCCCACATAATTTCGCCGACCTCCTTCTTAGGAGCGAGAAGTACATTCGGGCCGAAGAAGCCGAGAATCTCCTGGGCTTTGAGGAGACATCTTCCGGGAACAAACGGAAGAGCACAAGCGAAGAAGGCTCCCAAAAATTTCAGAAGGACGGCAATGGACAGTGTTGCCCGACTCCTCGGTTTGAGAAGTTCACACCCTTCATTGCCAATATATCAGAAGTTCTTATGGAGGTGGATAAGGAAGGGCTCCCCGCGCTCCCCCGAGAATAAATACACCTAGCAAGAAGAGGAACAAGGATAAGTGGTGCCGCTTTCACAGGGACCACGGCCACGACACGGAAGATTGTCGGGCTCTGAAGGAGGAGATCGAAGAACTCATACAGCGGGGGCACCTGACCAAGTTCGTCCAAAAAGAGGGGGCCAAACTTCCCCCCTGAGGAGCCAACAAACGAACCGAAGGGCCCGCCGAGCTTTAAGACTCTGAATCTCCCAACTCCTCCCAAGAGGTCTTCACCTTATTGTAGAAGTAGGATCCTGATTTTCAATAAGGCCGATGCTTGTAACCCGGCCAATAGCATGTAATAATGGCTCGCCCTATTGAAGCAGCCACTTAGTTTATTTCAAACTTTACATCTTTTTATTGAAAATTATTGCTCTTGCTTCTCTCTTAAATGGTTGGTTCGGAGTCCAGCTTCTTCTACATGGCTGCTCCCGCAACTTACTAACCTTAAACAACGAGTTCGGAGTCCAACACTTGGCTCGATTCCTCTTCAAATAACTTGCTCTTCATCGGGTTAGAAGTGGTTTGCCATTCGGAATTGCTTCCACAATCGTTGAATAACTCTAACGATGGTTCAGAGTCCAACACTTGGCTCGATTCTGCTTCGAATAACTTGCTCTTCAGCGGGTTAGAAGTGGTTCGCCATTCGGAATTGCTCCCACAACCGTTGAATCCCTCTAACGACGAGTTCGGAGTCCAACACTTGGCTCGATTATGCTTCGGATAACTTGCTCTTCAGCAAGTTAGAAGTGGTTCGCCATTCGGAATTGCTCCCACAACCGTTGAATCCCTCAAACGACGAGTTCGGAGTCCAACACTTGGCTCGATTCTGCTTCAAATAACTTGCTATTCAGCGAGTTAGAAGTGGTTCGCCATTCGGAATTGCTCCCACAACCGTTGATTCTCTCACATAAGCAGCGAGCTCGGAGCTAAAGCTTTCCCCTAGAGTTGCTCCTCACACTCGTCTCACAAATGGCTCTCTTCCAGAGCCGAGCTCTTCACCCCGCTTGCCTCCGAAGCGGACCTCTTCTCAACGAGTTCGGAGCTCACGTGTCAGGTAATATTTAATTAATTTATTTATTTATTTAAAAATTCCGAAAAAATATTTTAAAAATCGGAAAAAATTAATTAAAAATTCTAAAAATAATTATTAATTCAGAAAAATTATTTTAAAATTCTGGAAAAATAATTATTAAATCAGAATAATTAATTAATATTTTCGATAATTAATTATTTAATTCGGAAAATGAATAAAAAATTCAAAAAAAATGAGAAAAAATTCAGAAAAATCTGGAAAAATCATCAAAAATCCAGAAAATTTTGAGAATATTTTTGGGCATTTTACAAGCCCAGAATAAATACCGTTACACCCCAAGCAAGATCCAAAACTCCCTTAAGAACACCGATAAAATCCCGTACGCCACTAGAACAGTAAAATTACTCCTCAAAGACTGAAAAACTCAGTCTCTAGGAGTGGGGGGATCGTGATATGGCTAAAAATAGGATTAAATCGGGACCGTTCACATCGGAGACGAATCTTAAAGCTCAGGGGTAAAACGGTAATTTCACCTACTAATGGGTCCGAAGCGGGTACTGGGTCTCCTTCTCACAGATCCAATAACCTGCAAATGGATCGACCTCAACTGGGTACGGGTCCCAACCCGATACAAACCCAGTCCGACAGGATAGAATTAGGGTCTCTGATTGAACCAAATCAACGGGCCTGATTCGCGACTATCCTCTCACCGGGAATTAAGGGATTACATTCCGTTCATGGATTATTGGATCTGTGAAAAGGAGACCCAGTACCCGCTTCGGACCCGTTAGTAGGTGAAATTACCGTTTTACCCCTGAGCTTTAAGATTCGTCTCCGATGTGAACGGTCCCGATTTAATCCTATTTTTAGCCATATCACGATCCCCCCACTCCTAGAGACTGAGTTTTTCAGTCTTTGAGGAGTAATTTTACTGTTCTAGTGGCGTACGGGATTTTATCGGTGTTCTTAAGGGAGTTTTGGATCTTGCTTGGGGTGTAACGGTATTTATTCTGGGCTTGTAAAATGCCCAAAAATATTCTCAAAATTTTCTGGATTTTTGATGATTTTTCCAGATTTTTCTGAATTTTTTCTCATTTTTTTGAATTTTTTATTCATTTTCCGAATTAAATAATTAATTATCAAAAATATTAATTAATTATTCTAATTTAATAATTATTTTTCCAGAATTTTAAAATAATTTTTCTGAATTAATAATTATTTTTAGAATTTTTAATTAATTTTTTCGATTTTTTAAATATTTTTTCGGAATTTTTAAATAATTAAAACAATTAAATAAATAAATAAATAAATTAAATATTACCTGACATGTGGCGTGATCTGTGGCGTCAGATCCTGGCACGAATCTCGAGGAGGCGCGTTTTTCAAAAAATCGTTATCTTGTCGTTTAGCGCACGTGGCGCGATTTGGACCGTCCATCACCAGAAGCACGAATTTCTGAAAGATCCAACGGTCGTAGTCGCTCGGCGGCTTTTTTCTCCATTTTTGGAGCTCGGATGGGGACTTGCTCGGTCATCCGACCGGGAGGTGACTTCGCCCAACCACAAGGCGCCACGTGGCACATAAAACTTTTTTTTTTCTTTTCCCTGCTTCTCGCGCTCTGGCCTTCTTCTTTTTTTCCTTCTTCTTTGCTCTGTTCTCTCTTCTCTTCCGACCGTCTACATCTTCGTCTTCTTCTCTCTACTTCGACCGCGAGCTTGAAGACGGAGCGGAGCTTTGCACGTTGACGAAGGAGATGGACGAGAAGCTTGCGACAGGGAGGCGAAGGTGAGGCCAACGTCGGAGCTCGGCGACTCGTCGAGGCGGTCTCGAGCTCGACGATGCTGGCGAAGAGCTTGGAGCTCAGCCATGGGGAGAAGGAGAGCTCGGTTTGATGGGTTCGGCGAGGTCGAGCTCGGCGGAGCTCGAGGACGGAGCTGATGGCGAATGAGATTGGAGAGTGGAGTGGAGCTTGGCACGGCGAGAAGGAGAGCTCGGCGGTTGAAGATGAGCTTCGAGGTAATGGAGCTCGAGGAGAGAGACGTCGGAGCTCGGGAGTTCGTCGAGGAAGGTGCTCGGAGCTCCGGAGTGTGGGCTCGGCATGGCGAGGAGTCAGGGTAGAGTTCGAGCTCGGTTCTTGAAGATGGGGCTCTGGCTAGGAGAGCTTGCGGAGCTCGTCGTACGCGGAGCTCGGGGGAACTTCGACGATGGGTTCGAAGCTTGGACGAAGAGCTTGGCGAATGGGCGAGCTTGAGAAGTTGGTGCGTTGCTCTTGGCGAACGCAGTCGAGCTTGGTGAACGAGCTTGATGCCATGGCGAGGCTCGGCACTGTGGTGCAGCTCGGTGGCACGGCTCGGAGATAGGGAGAGAGAGCTCGGCATGGGTTCGTCTTCGGCATTGTGGATCTCGGAACCTGGCCATGGAGGTGGTCGAAGCTCGAAGATGGAGAGCTTGGTTTTGATGGAGATGGAGGTGTGGGCTTGGCGTCGGAGGCAGCCGGCGACGGAAGGGGGAGCTCGGCATTGGAGATGGTCGAAGCTCGGAACCTGGCCATGGAGATGGTCGAAGCTCGAAGATGGAGAGCTTGGTTTTGTTCTCTTGGTTTTGGCGGGAATGAGCGGAAGAAGAAGGAGGGTAACGGGGTTCGGGTTTGGATCCCTTAACGGGTCCGAACCCGACCTTTTTTCTCCCTTTTATTTATTTTTTTTTATTTTTTGGCTTCTTTGAAGCTCGGTAGGACAGTAGCTTGAATGGTAGATCCGAGCAACGTGGCTCGATCTGGACGGTTGATCACGATCGTGGCGCGAATCACGAGACGGGCTCAGTTCCCAAGAAAACACTATCTTGTCGTTTAGCGACGCTGGCAAGATCTGGGCCGTCCGATCGAGATCTTACACGAATGTTGAGGGAAAAGTGATTTTTCTCCGTTTTGGGGCTCGGATGGGCACTTGCTCGGTCAGCCGACCGGAGGGAAGAGCTCGGATTCGATTTTGACAGTTGCTCGGGTTCGGTTTTTCCCTCGCGCGAGAGGCTCGGTTCGGATTTCCGAGCTATTCGGCGCAGCTGTATTGCAGTCCACTTTCCTGGTGCTACGGAGGTCCGATCGGGGCGTGCGACCCCTCGTTTCGAAGCTAGTTCGAAGATCTACAACTTCTCTTTAGGAGTGGGATGAAGATTCACCCTCTTTCATGGTCAAAATAGCCCCGCAACACGCTTGTTTTCATGAAGTTGATAAGTACTTTGGTCTTGGGGATTTTGGAAGAGGAGCTCCACTCCTAGGGGCGGAGAAGATGTGCTAGGAAGACCCTTGTGCTAGGAAGACCCTAGGGGCGAAGAAGAGGCGCGAGTGGGTCGGATTGCTAGTCGCTCGGCTCGGAATACCGAGCGACGTGGAGCGATCTGAGCCGTCGGATCTCAGCGCGGATCTCGAGGCGGGCACAGTTTCCAAGAAAACACTATCTTGTCGTTTAGTGCTGCTGGAGCGATCTGAGCCGTTGATCTCAGCGCGGATCTCGAGGCGGGCACGGTTTCCAAGAAAACACTATCTTGTCATGTAGTGGTGCTGGCATGATCTGAGCCGTCTGATCGAAATCTTACGCAAATGTTGAGGGAAAAGTGATTTTTCTCCGTTTTGGGGCTCGGATGGGCACTTGTTCGGTTAGCCGACCGGGCTCTTTGATGTTGGGGTCGGATCGGCACTTGCTCGGCATCCGAGCGGAGGGAAGAGCTCGGCTCTGGAAGAGAGCCATTTGTGAGATGAGTTTGAGGAGCAACTCTTGGAGAGAGTTGTGAGCTCCGAACTCGTTGAGAAGAGGTCCGCTTCGGAGGCGAGCGGAGTGAAGAGCTCGGTTCTGGAAGAGAGCCATTTGTGAGATGAGTTTGAGGGGCAACTCTTGGAGAGAGTTGTGAGCTCCGAACTAGTTGAGAAGAGGTCCACTTCGGAGGCGAGTGGAGTGAAGAGCTCGGCTCTGGAAGAGAGCCATTTGTGAGATGAGTTTGAGGAGCAACTCTAGGAGAGAGTTGTGAGCTTCGAACTCGTTGAGAAGAGGTCCACTTCGGAGGCGAGCGGAGTGAAGAGCTCGGCTCTGAAGGAGAGCCATTTGTGAGATGAGTTTGAGGAGCAACTCTAGGAGAGAGTTGTGGGCTCCGAACTCGTTGAGAAGAGGTCCGCTTCGGAGGCGAGAGGAGTGAAGAGCTCGGCTCTGGAAGAGAGCCATTTGTGAGATGAGTTTGAGGAGCAACTCTAGGAGAGAGTTGTGAGCTCTGAACTCGTTGAGAAGAGGTCCGCTTCGGAGGCGAGCGGAGTGAAGAGCTCGGCTCTGGAAGAGAGCCATTTGTGAGATGAGTTTGAGGAGCAACTCTAGGAGAGAGTTGTGAGCTCCGAACTCGTTGAGAAGAGGTTCGCTTCGGAGGTGAGCGGAGTGAATAGCTCGGCTCTGGAAGAGAGCCATTTGTGAGATGAGTTTGAGGAGCAACTCTAGGAGAGAGTTGTGAGCTCCGAAGTTGAGAAGAGGTCCGCTTCGGAGGCAAGCGGAGGGAAGAATCTCGGCTCTGGAAGAGAGCCATTTGTGAGATGAGTTTGAGGAGCAACTCTAGGAGAGAGTTGTGAGCTCCGAACTCGTTGAGAAGAGGTCCACTTCGGAGGCGAGCGGGGTGAAGAGCTCGGCTCTGGAAGAGAGCCATTTGTGAGACGAGTGTGAGGAGCAACTCTAGGGGAGAGCTTTAGCTCCGAGCTCGTTGCTTATGTGAGAGAATCAACGGTTGTGGGAGCAATTCCGAATGGCGAACCACTTCTAACTCGCTGAAGAGCAAGTTATTTGAAGCAGAATCGAGCCAAGTGTTGGACTCCGAACTCGTCGTTTGAGGGATTCAACGGTTGTGGGAGCAATTCCGAATGGCGAACCACTTCTAACCTGCTGAAGAGCAAGTTATCCGAAGCAGAATCGAGCCAAGTGTTGGACTCCGAACTCGTCGTTAGAGGGATTCAACGGTTGTGGGAGCAATTCCGAATGGTGAACCACTTCTCAACTCTAGCCTTCGCTCCTCCCTTGCCAAGAAGCCCCCATATAATTTTGCCGACCTCTTTCTTAGGAGCGAGAAGTACATTCTGGCCGAAGAAGCCGAGAATCTCCTGGGCTTTGAGGAGACATCTTCCGGGAACAAACGGAAGAGCACAAGCGAAGAGGGCTCCCAAAAATCCCAGAAGGACGGCAATGGACAGCGTTGCCCGACTCCTCGGTTTGAGAAGTTCACACCCCTCATTGCCAATATATCAGAAGTTCTTATGGAGGTGGATAAGGAAGGGCTCCTCCGCGCTCCCCTGAGAATGAATACACCTGGCAAGAAGAGGAACAAGGATAAGTGGTGCCGCTTTCATAGGGACCACGGCCATGACACGAAAGATTGTCGGGCTCTGAAGGAGGAGATCGAAGAACTCATACAGCGGGGGCACCTGACCAAACTCTCCACCTCCATAAGAACTTCTGATATATTGGCAATGAGGGGGGTGAACTTCTCAAACCGAGGAGTCGGCCGACGCTGTCCATTGCCGTCCTTCTGGAATTTTTGGGAGCCCTCTTCGCTTGTGCTCTTCCGTTTGTTCCCGGAAGATGTCTCCTCAAAGCCCGGGAGATTCTCGGCTTCTTCGGCCCGAATGTACTTCTCGCTCCTAAGAAAGAGGTCGGCAAAATTATGTGGGGGCTTCTTGGCAAGGGAGGAGCGAAGGCTAGAGTTGAGGACGTTCGATTGGAAGGCGGCCGCTGCAACAGGCTGGTCAAGGGAA
This sequence comes from Hemerocallis citrina, assembly GCA_017893485.1. Taxonomy (NCBI): domain Eukaryota; kingdom Viridiplantae; phylum Streptophyta; class Magnoliopsida; order Asparagales; family Asphodelaceae; genus Hemerocallis; species Hemerocallis citrina. The sequence continues at coordinate 212,417,841 of CM030368.1, forward strand.
GCTATGGATCTCACTTCTGCAGTGAACCTCCTCACATAGTCTCTCAACTTCTCTCCTTTCTCCTGACGGAGTTGGAGTAACGAGATGTTAGTCTTCTCCGTGCGTCTGCTACTCACAAAATGAGTGATGAAGAGGCTCTCGAATTGCTCGAAGGAGAATATAGAAGACGGGGCGAGGCGGGAGTACCACTCCCAAGCCGAACCCTTAAGAGTGGCGGGGAAGGTTTTGCACAGCAAAGCATCGGAAGCTTGGTGGATTAGCATGAGGGTCTTAAAGCTTTCGATGTAGCGCCCCGAATTTCTAATATGAGAGCTTAGAAAATACGTGGCGAAATCCCAGTAATCCACTTCAATACAACAATAAACACCAACAAACACCACTAAAATTTTCTTTCTTTTATTACAACAATTATTACAAATCCCAGCGGAAGTCTAATCATTTCAACACAAACTACTCTTTTTATTTACAATTCAAAATGATCTCAAATATCCTTTACAGTTTTACACCAATCACTAAATAATCCAATTATCTCAAACTGCCCACTCAAGCATCCAACCTCCAATCTAAGCAATAACCTGCAACATGTGAGACTAGAGTTGAACCCTAACCCCCAAACTACGGGGTCACCTATAAATGGTGTGAGTGGCAACAAATCAAACAAATAACATAAATGAACTTAAACCATAATGTCCAACAATAATAATCAAACACTAAAGTATGAAGTAACAACAAAGAATGATGGGTGATATCAAAACCAAAAGCCAAGTGTGTAAAAACAGGAAATCCAAATGCATAAAAGTGATTCAAGAAAAACATCATGACTACATGCTGACAACGATGACTACTAAGAGATGAAGATAAACTATGATAATTTGCCCATGCTTGATCATTCCGGAGATTGATCCCACATCACAGGTATTTTCCCTGGATAATTCAGGAGATCATCCCACATCTAAACATGGACTCATCATCACAATAATACCCCAAAAGCGTCGCCTCGACTCCGATCATTCCGTAGGTCAATCCCACATCTCAAGATAATTACTTGGATAATTCAGGAGAAATACCTCACATCTCAGGTTAACTACCTGGATAATTCCGGAGATAAATCACACATCACAAGTTAACTACTTGGATAATTCAGGAGATTAGAATCCTACATCAAAAGCCATACTGAGGTGCATAACTCATGTTCTCATTCGTCATGACACGACTAATGCCTGTCCTTATTAATTTGGGTTACTGAACAAATCTCCTAGAGTAGTGTACCCTACCGGACTAAAAATCTGAATACTGAAAATGTGCCTCAATGGGCCTCAACAAATAACTGAACAAATATCTCACACCGGTATACTAGGGTCACATACCTCTAGAGACTCAAAAACAAATATCTGAACAAATTCCCACTGAACAAGTGGCTCAACTGAATAACTCAAAATCATGTTCTCAACTGAACATCTTAAAATCAAACACTAAACAAAATATCTCATAATCAAATACAAAGATCCTTCAGGACCAGTCGACTGCATATCAGATCAGTCGACTGTCCAGAGGACATAATCCAACACTTCTCAAAAATAAACTAAGGCATGATCAGTCGACTCACCAAGGAGTCAGTCGACTGCCCCGAGACAAAAACAAATAATTCTCATCAAAATATTCTAAGTATATCAGTCGACTGAGAGGGGTCATAGGTCGACTGTCCCGAACAAATCTCAAAGACTAAAAATACACAATAGGCTCGTACCAGTCGGCTGCTCTATAGTCCAGTCGACTGTCGGCTACAGGTTTCCAACAATAGGTCTGAACACAAATCAAACTGGAGTTTTCTAAAGATTCACTGAACATAAAATCAATTGTATCCAGGCTAATAAACAACTCTCAATAATCTCCATCATGGATACATTACTCAATCAATCAATTTCTCAAATCTCATATTCTCATGTTCTAACTCTAAATTCTCCCATTAGGGCTTCTTCTCAACAAATGTCTTTCACATCTTAATCAGAATCTGGTTTACAATCACAAGATCCAGATGTTTATCATCTGATCACAACATTATCAATTCCTAATATGTCTCCCAACAATACGATCTCATCAATCAAACTTTTTCTCAACAAATCTTAATATTTCTCATACATGATCCAAATATCAAATAAGAGTTCTCATCCTCCATATCAAACTAAAGATCCATATCATACATACAATGCATCTAACAAAATAATGGCATAATGATCACAAATAAACATAACAAAAGGTCTCACGTCATTCATCAATCAAACAAACAAAGCAAAGCAAAACAAAACAAACAAAACAATCCACTCACCTTTGATTCGAAGAAAAATCCACAAAAAGCTTCTCCTTGCTAGATCCAAGAATCCTCCTTTTTGCTCCTCAAAGAAATCCTAATAATCTGAATATACTCAATGACGGCTGGGAAAAGAATTTCCCTTAAATATGCCGGATTGTATATTAGGGTTTTATTCCCTCTTTTGCAAAATAATCCTTTTAAGAATACAACTTTATATCCATAGGTTTAGTCTTGAAGATTCAATCAAATATCATCTAAATTAGGATCTAATAGAAAAATATATTTCCAAACCTCAACAAATACTGATCGGAAAGTCCAGCAAATACATTTTGCACTTCAACCCTCAAAATTGTCAATTTTGCAAATAAGTCCTTCTTTTCTCAAAAATTGCAAATAGTACTAATTAATTTCAGAAAAAATCTAGAAAAATACTAAATAATTCTCAAATAATAAATAATGATTTTTCATAAAGAAAACTTAATTTTTCAAACTTCTCAAAAGTCATTTGCACGTGTTTTGCACGTGTACAAAAGATAAATTTCTTAGAAAATATTTATTAAATTCTCAAAAATCATTTAAATTTTTTTTTCAAATAATTAAAATAATATTTGAAAATACGGGGTTCTACATTCGATGTGGTCCACGGGGTCCGACTCCCCCGAGTACGTTTCGAACTTCGGGGGTTCGAAACCTCTTGGGATAGGTTCTTCCATGATGGTCCGGGAGAAGGGAGGTCTGCTCGGGAAGATGGTCCTTCCTCTTAACTCCTCATCCTTGTCTATTCGGCCGATGCGCCTCTCCATCTCGTGGAGACGGCGGTAGAGAGCATCGTCCCTTCGACGATAGTCAAACGAGCCTCTGGACTCGTCTTCATAGGAAAGGGAGTGATGACGGTAGCTCTGGGAGCGGCGAGGGCTAGGCATGCGCTGTTGGTTGCTAGGAGCCGGAGGAGGGGTTATGGACCGATGGTGAGGACTTTGGACCCGTGGAGGGGTAGGAGCCCTCTGAGCATTGTTATTGTTGGGTCGGAGGTTAAGGGCTTGCAAAACCGTTGCTTGAAACTGTTGGAACTCGGCGCGAGTGATGGTGCCTCATCATTTCTTGACTGGTGTCGACCGGTAGGGGAGTGGTGTCTCCTCCTATGATGCTCGGGGGACTCTCTCCGTCCTCTTCGGGTAGGGGACCCTCTATAGTCTCGGTGGTGAGGATTTCGCTCATCTGGACGTTGCTGGCGGGAGGCTCCCTCTCGGGCCCGCTTTTCATCCAGACGGCGGCCAAGACCCTCATCTTTCTGCCGGTTGAGGACGGTATTTCGAAGGTCGGGGGCCTGAGGACTGTTGGAGGCGTTAGAGTCCGTAGAGGCATTGTGTATCGAGATACGGTCCTGATGGAGAGGTTGCTTTTAGCTTCTGCGGGTTAGGACCAGCGGGACCGTTAGGGGGTTGCTGATTCAGAAGAGGAGGCTGGTCCTGTTGGAAATGGTCCTTGGCCGGAGGAGGAAGTTGCCCCTGCTGCGGAGCGGGATGGACGGGGACTTCCTGCTGTTGATCAACAGGGTTGGGTCCACGGTTAGAACCCCTGGATCTTACTTTTCTGGGAGGCATGGCTGGAGAAGAGCTAGTCGACGAGGAAGAGGCGGGGGCTATTCGTATGGGTTCCCACAGACGGCGCCAATCTGTTACCGCTGAATCTGGTGTGGGGGTAAACAGATAGAATTTGTGGGTTCGTGGAAAAACCTGAATAGCGAGTCCAAACCTGTTCGTCGGAGTTGGGATGCCGACTCCCGCCGTTCACCTGCAAGGAAGTGCGATACATCGGGGTTGATCCCTGCGACGCACCCTCCGACGCTCTTGTCAGTAACCAGTGATGATTAAAAAAGAGCTTAAGTTGGCAAAAGAGTTATTACCTGGTCACAGTGGTAAGTAGGAGGTATTTATAGTCGCCATGGGAGTCTGATTAGGGACCTGATTTCCTGTGAAACCGTTAGGAGTAAAATCCTCATAATTAGTTTAGGAATGTAATCCCTTAATTCCCGGTGAGCGGATAGTCGCGAATCAGGCCCGTTGATTTGGTTCAATCAGAGACCCTAATTCTATCCTGTCGGACTGGGTTTGTATCGGGTCGGGACCCGTACCCAGTTGAGGTGGATCCGTTCGCGGGTTATTGGATCTGTGAGAAGGAGACCCAGTACCCGCTTCAGACCCGTTAGTAGGTGAAATTACCGTTTTACCCCTGAGCTTTAAGATTCGTCTCCGATGTGAACGGTCCCGATTTAATCCTTTTATTAGCCATATCAGTCGGTGTTAAATAATAAAAGAGTAATTATTCGGTATATTTAGGTAATTAAGGATATTTATGAAGGAGTAACAACCACAATTAGAACAACCACAGAAGAGACCAGCGGTTTCCCTATTACAGTAGGTTTACACCAAGGTTCGGCTTTAAGCCTCTACCTCTTTACTTTGGTTATAGATGAATTGACGCGAGGAATACAAGATGAGGTGCCTTGGTGTATGCTTTTTGCCGATGACATCATTTTAGTTGACGAGGCTAGAGCAAGGGTCAATACTAAATTAGAATTGTGGAGATAAACTTTGGAAGCTAGAGGCGTTAAAATAAGCAAAACTAAAACAGAGTATATGGAGTGTAATTTTAGTGATATTTGGAACAAATTGAGGAAGTAGCAAAGCTTGATGGCCAAGAGATACCTAAGAGAGACCGTTTCCGATATTTATGCTCGATTATGCAAAGAGATGGAGAGATTTGTGAAGATGTTACACATAAGATCCAAACAGGGCGGCTTAAGTGGAGAAGTGACAATGGTGTTTTGTGTGACAAACGTATACCTTTGAAGTTGAAGGAAAAATTTTATAGGACGGCTGTTAGACCAGCAATGATGTATGGAGCAGAGTGTTGGGCAACAAAGAAACAACATGTCCAAAAAATGAGTATAGCGGAGATGAGGATGCTAAGATGGATGTGTGGTAAAACAAGGAAGGATAGAATTAGAAACGAGCATATACGAGACATGTTAAAGGTAGCCCAAATCCAAGATAAGTTAAGAGAGAATCGCCTCAGGTGGTTTGGACATGTCACACGTAGACCTAGTAGTGTCCCGTTAGAAAGAGTGATTTGATAAGTATTGAGGGTAAAGTTAGGGGTAAAGGAAGACCTAAACTAACTTGGATGAAAACGGTGAAAAACGACATGATAGCTTGTGACCTTACAGAAGATATTGCACTAAACCGATTATAATGGAAAACCACAATTCATGTAGCCGACCCCAACTAGTTGGAAAAAAGGCTCTGTTGTTGTTGTTGTTGTTGTATTGTTCTATGGGGCAACACGTGTTTACACATGTTATGTATTGATTATTGGATCGGGTTGAGTGGGCACAAAGCCCAGTACCCTAAATCCAGTCTAATTTCTTTAAAAGCTGGTATAGATGTAGTGCCCTGTGATATTCCAATACTGATAATCAGGGTATAATATCTTAAGCGACTATGAGATAAACTCTAACCCTAATTACTTCTAATCAGATCTAACAATTTTAAGATATTACCACTACCAATCTTGACTTCCGTCACCATCTCCGACCACAGTCGTCGTCACTACTCTCGTCGGTGTCGTCGCTCAGATCCAGACCGCTCTCACCGTCGCCAGCAAAGCCCCCTTTTCTTCTTCGCATCATTCCGAGCACTCGTCGCCGTGAGAACGATCAGATCAGGTGGCTTTCTCGCTGACTGGTAGTCGTTTGGCATTTGAGGTTGTGATTGATCAGATCGGGTGGTTCTCTCGCTGACCGGTAGTTGTTTGGCATTTGAGGTCGTGATCGGGATCAGATCGGGTGACTCTCTCCTTGATCGGTTGCTGTTGCTGTTTGGGGGCATTGATCGGATCAGATCGGGTTCTCTTCTTCCTCTTGATTCAATCGTTTGGGCAGACTACAATATTCGCTATTGTGTGCATCTAATTATTCAATTTTGGTCCATTCTAAACTCAAGTTATTTTCTCTTTACTAAATCACATAAGTAGTAACTATTCAGAAAGAACATTCCACTGTTTGGAATTTATTGTTTATTCCTTTGCGAAGGAAAAACATAATCGTCCGTACGAAGTTCCAAAATTATAGGGATTCAGTAGTGCTGAATTTAATAGCTGGAAGAGAAAGGCACAATACGGAATGAAATTCATGAAAATTTTCTATACATGTCAAACAACCTATGATGAATGTGTTGAAGATGTTGATGATACAACATGGGTAACTAATGAGGACTTGTGTAGAGAATTCTTATTAAATAACATATCAGATCGCCTTGCAGAAGTGTATATGAAATATGAAACAACTAAACAAATTTGGGATAATTTACTAGATGAATTTAAGAAGGAAGAGAAAGTATCTAAAAGCACATCTAGTTGATAAATTCATCGGTTTCTGTTTTAAAGAAGAAAAAGCAATCCTTCCTCAGGTAACAAATTTAAAGAATCTTGCAGGAAAACTAAAATCAGAAAATATTACTGTGTGTGATGAGTTCTTTACTGGTGCAATAATTTATAAGTTATCTACTTCGTGGCTATCTTTTAAGACTGAGATGTATAGGTTGCCCGAACAAATTAAACTTGCACATCTAAAATGTTGCATCAAAGTTGAAGATGAGATTGGAACTAGGATGAATTTGGAATTGGTTAATAAACAACTTTCAACTGCTAATGTGTTAATCAATACTAAACACATTCCTAAGTTCAAGAAGAACAAGTTTAATTCTAGAGGTGAACCGACTAAGTTAGAAGTTACGAAGAAAATTGTTAAGAAGAAAGGAAAATTCTACAACTGCAGAATGTGGGGGCATCATGCCTCTGAGTGTAGACTACCTAAAGTAGAACAACCCAACATGGAAAAGGTGAACTTGTTAGAGGGGAAAACTGAGCCCACCAATTTTCTTTGTGTTGTTAATGATGTCAAAGCAAGTACCTCTGCTGGTTGGTTATTGGATTCAGGAGCTACCTGCCATACTTGTAACGATGATGGCCTACCATTTGATCTAAAAGCTGCAGATGAGTCAGTTTCAATGGCAAATGGAGAATCAGTGAAGTTGCTTCAGACTGGGACAACAACTTTCAATCTCTCCTCAGGTAAAACTTTAATTTTGCGAAATGTTAAATATGTGTGTGCTTTAGCAAAGAACTTGATCTCTATTAGCTTACTAAATCATGCTGGTATGGTTGTTACTATGATTAGTGGTAAAGCTATCTTGTCTGTAAAAAATTTTTATTTTGGTCGTACTTATTTAGTTAATGGCATATACAGAATTAGTTTAGCAGAAGTAGTAATCAACAATGTTAGTTCCAAATTGTGTAGTCACATGGCATAATAGGTTGGGACATGTGAACTATGTTAAGATTTTTAATGTTGCTAAAACTTTTAACTTGCCAATTGACACATCCATTTAAGGTGACAAATGTGAAGTGTGTGCCCAAACAAAGATAACTAGAAGACCTTTTCGTATCGTCTCTAGGAGTACACAATTACTTGAGTCGATACATTCTGACATATGTGATTTCAAGAGTTTTGTGACACAAGAATGTCGGAAGTACTTAATCACTTTCATAGATAATTACTCTAGATATTGTCACATTTATTTGTTAAAAACTAAGGATGAAGCACTAGAAAAATTCAAAGAATTTAAAGATCGTGTTGGGAATCAGTTAGATGCCAAAATTAAAAGATTTAGATCAGATAAAGGTGGCGAATATGGCTCATTAGGATTCAGAGAATTTTGTACATGGAATCATAGCAAAAACTACATCACTCTACTCACCACAGTCAAATGGTATCGCCGAAAGAAAGAATCGAACACTCACAGAGATGTTGAATTCTATGTTGCTGACTGCTGGGTTACCTTCACACTTTTGGGGCGCGGCTGTATTAACTGCTAATAATATTTTGAACATGTTGCCACACTCCAAGTTACCTACTACACCGTATGAACCGTGGCATAAACACACACCTAATTTTAATAAAATAAGAACATGAGGTTGTATCGCTTTTGTTAGAATACCTGATCCTAGAAGGCCTAAAACGGGACCTTGAACAAATACATGTGTGTATTTGGGTAGTGCAGTTGATAGTGCTGCAGACAGATTTTTAGATGTATCTCTTAACAGAGTAATAGAATCAAGAGATGCAGAATTCTTTGAAGATATGTTCATCAAAGATAAAGGCATCTCACTATCTGAACATGCAGACACAATGAATGATACACAACAGGAATCTAGATATATTTCCACTGACACTGAACCCTTACATAATATTGAACTAAGAAGACATTCCACAAGAGATAAAACTCCTAGAACCTATGGTGATGACTTTGTGACCTATGCATTAGCAGCTGACTCTGCTAGTGTTCAGGAAGCACTAAGGTCTAGGGATAGTTTGCTTTGGAAAGAGACTATTGATGATGAAATGGATTCTTTATTGAAAAACAACACTTGGAAATTAGTTAATTTGCCAGTAGGGGCTAAAACTATAGGAAGCAAGTGGTTATTGAAGAAGAAACATAATCCTGATAGAACTATAGCTAGGTATATAGCACGTTTAGTAGCCAGAGGTTATACTGAACAATGTATGGCGGATTATTTTGATGTTTATTCATCTGTATGTAACATTGCTGCAATAAAGATTCTTCTAGCCATAGCATCTTTTGGAAATTTTGTTATTCATCAAATGGATGTTAAGATTGCTTTCCTAAATGGTGATCTCAATAAAGAAATCTATATGGATCAACCTGAAGGTTTTGTACTTAAAGGTTCAGAATATAAAGTCTGCAAATTAATAAAATCTTTGTATGGACTAAAACAAATACAAAAAATGTGGCATGAAATTTTTGATAAAACAGTAAAGAGCTTAGGTTTTGAATCTAGTAATTCTAACAAATGTCTTTATTATCGTGAAGAATTTAATAAGATTGCTATAATCTGCTTGTATGTTGATGATCTGTTAGTTGTTGGAAGTGACCTCTCTATTATTATAGAAGTTAAAACTATGTTATCAAAACAATTCAACATGAAAGACCTAGGTACCGTGGACACCATATTGGGGATGATAGTGGGCTTTAAAAAGTAAGGAATAACCCTTAACCAAGCCCACTATATTAAAATCGTGCTGCAGGATTGGGGATACAGTGATTGCAAAAGGTTTAATATACCTTATGAAAATACCAAAAAGTTGACACCTAACGACGGTGCAACAGTGAGACAGTTAGACCACTCTAAACTCTTTAGGAGTCTCATGCATGTATGCTATGACATGCACTAGACCTGATATAGCCTTTGCGATAGGCATGCTAAGCAGGTTCACTAGCAATCCTAGTCAACTACACTGGAATGCCCTTGAGAGGCTATTGGATACCTAAATGGTACTCAATAGTTTTCTTTGTGCTACTCTGGTTATCCTTCAGTACTAAAGGGATACTTTGATGCATCGTGGTGCTCAGAAAATGGTGACAGTAGGTCTACTAGTGGATATGTGTTTATACTGGAAGGAGCAGTTGTGTCATGGAAGTCTAAAAGATAATCTGGTCTTGCTTTTTCATCCATGGAGTCAGAACTCTTTGCGCTATCTTATGCTGGTGAAGAAGCGAAATGGATGAAAGACCTATTGTTAGATATTCCTTTGAGAAGATTTAGAGTAACCACTCTCAGTCTGTATTATGACAACCAAGCTGCAGATGTTGTAGCTAACAACACTCTTTACAATGATAAGAGACGTGTTGTGAGCCATAGACGGGCTAAGTTGAACTATCTCATTAAACAAGGGACTACTGCCCTTATTTATGTACGATCAGAAAAGAATGTGGTTGATGCCTTTACAAAAGGACTAAGTAGAGATCTAATTATTAAAACTGTGGGGGAAATAAGGTTAAAAACTATTAAGGATAAGTTTTAACACCCTAGTTATTTTGATAAATTAGAATACAAAGCTAGAGCCATAGAGTAGTTCAAACTTTAAGCATCAATCTTTAGACAGTTGACATGTTTTAGATAATTAGAAAAGTTCTATGTATTTATTGTTGATATATAACTTCATTCCAAATTTGATGATGATATATATGTTTCAAAACATACTTAGATATATCTTTTATTCCAAAAGAAATCATGAAAATTTGTCGATGTATTTCTGATGTTTAGAATTGTTGTTATATCATTCCAACTTTGATGATATATTCTATTTTATGGGGTTTATGTTTCATTCCAATCTTGATGAGTCATAATTTAACCACAATCGATTTAACAGTTCTATCATTCCAACATGAAACACATTATAGTTCTTGTACTCTATTTTGATAAAGATACTTGAATGTGATGCTTATGAGTGCATATCTATGTTGAATTATACTAAGTTCTTTAGCTTGAACTAGATACTCTTATACATTTCATTTGAACTTTAAGAGAAGAGACTCATGAGATTTCTATTTGTTATGTTTAAAACAGATGGCAATAAAGGCAATGAAAATGAATCAGTCAACTTTGATTTTGAGAATGATGATTTGCTCGATATGGAGGAGTAGACACAAAAGAACTCGCAAAATTAGTTTGTCAATTGCTTGGAGGAATTTCTATTTGAGTTTAAGGCTCTTTACTTTGATTGAGCTTAAAACTTTTTGTTTGTTTTGAAGTTTATTATTTGGTTGACTTGAGATTATGATATTTTATTTTGTTGGTTTAGTCTTTGTGAACTATTCATTTGTTATGGTTGTAGAACTATTTGATTATTTTAGTTTAGTCATATTTGAACTATTCAAGTTATAATTGATTTAGCCTATGATCCATGTTCTTTATGATTCAATGATGTTTGATTTTTTGTGATCTAATAATATAACATTGCTTAGCCTAATATATTGAGAATATAAAAGGAGATTGTTGGATGTATAAGTATATTCTCAATATAATAGGATAATATTGTGTATATTGTTCTATGGGGCAACACGTGTTTACACGTGTTATGTATTGATTATTGGAACAAGTTGAGTGGGCACAAAGCCCAGTACCCGAAACCCAGTATAATCTCTTTAAAAGCTGATCTAGAGGTAGTGCCCTGTGATATTCCAATACTGATAAGCATGGTATAATATCTTAAGCGGCTATGAGATAAACCCTAACCCTAATTACTTCTAACCAGATCTAACGTACGTAAGGGGTGTTTATTTTGTAGTTGACTCTTAGCCGGAATAGAGTAGTAGGTTGTATGAGGTGCAATCGTGTTATTTCAGTTGTGAGAATTCAGAGGAGGTTACTAATTTAATGGAATTTGTTGACCATGAGAGTGATCTTAGAGAGCAAGACGTTGCTGCGGTGTGAGTACTTTGCGATATGGCAGTGGAAGCTTCAAGTCTCTATTGTGAGGTATAGAGCAATGTTATTGATATGCAGGGTGATGTCGATGAGGGTAACTGAAATGAGGTTGTGTGGGTTGAGCAGTCTACGAATTTTATGGATGTGTCGTCCACGAAGACTTCTAGCGTAAAGAGTGCATTGAGAGGTTTTGAACCTTGTTCGGTGTTAGCAGAGATTTTGCGAGTTAGGGGGTCTTGTAACACTGAATTCGACATGGGAGGTTGTTTATCAGTTATTCGTGCCCTATGCGATTGGTGGGGCACGTCCTTCAATGGGGGATGAGGGGTGGTTGGTACACTCCACATGGTGGAGTGGCGGATGTGCTCTTCATAAGAGTGGGTAGTACTTGGGTCTTTCTCGAGAGTGGGAAACTGACAGAGATAATGCAATGTAAATACTATAATAACATTTAAGCGTTGTGTATTTAGTCAAAGTGGGAGATTGTTAGGATTGTGTCACAACTACAAGTAGGCACGAGAGTTCTTGAAGTTGGAGAAGAAGATGAGAAGACGAAGACAATAAAAGAAGGTAACAACTACTAGAAAAAAAAGCAGTTGGAGGAGTTGCAGTCAATTGTCTTGGGGTGTGGTCGACCGACCACCCGATCGCAACTAGGCTACTAGCATTCTTCGAGAGCACATGATTCAACAGAAAGCGGGACAATCGACCATGCAGTCAACCGTGCACGCTTCGGGCGTTGGCGATACCAAGTGCAGTTGACAGCAACTTGGTGTGGTCGACCGACAGCGGTTGTATGTTATTTAGGCTTTCGGGTTTAAGAACCAATAAGCTATATCTTTTAGGGTTTAATTGAGGGCCATATATATATATATATATATATATAATAAAACACAAAGAAAGCTATCAAGTGGCTATCCTTCAATTCCCCCAAAAATCAAAGGCCCGGATCTAACCTCACAAAACATATTTTTCCCCCAAAAGTTTCCCACCAAAACTCAAATTCAAATCCCCCACCTAAAACAACTCCTATATTTATTTAATTATTTTTTCTCTCTCTCTCTCTCTTCCTCCCACTTCTATTCAAAAAATTAAGAAAATAAAAAATTTAAATTTTTTTAAAAAATTAAAAATTAAAAATTAAAAAACTTTTAAAATAATTCAAAAAAACCAAAAAAATCATATAATATGTTTTTTACTGGACCCCAAAAAGTTTCTCATATAATATGTTTGCTACTTCAATCAATTTGATGGACCTCTAAAACTATTTTATATGATCAAACAAGATGCACCGTTCCGAAGACGTGCCGTAGGCACGTATCAATGGACAAACCTAGTATATATATATATAGCAGTATATGTGATTATATGGCAAACAATTCATATCAAGGGTGAACCGTTATCATTGTTTAACCTCAAGATGAGTAAGTGCCGATTATTTCAAAGGTGAGAGTGAGATTGAGAGTTACAATATCTTTGTAATCTTTGTATTTTTTGGAAAATAAAAAATATTGGTTATTTCTCCATATTATTGTGTTCTTATGAGATCTTACGATTATTATAGTGACTTGTTCTTTGTTTATCTAGTTATTGGAAAGTTTATATTGTTTGTGGTGTATATATTTCGCTATTAGCACTACGAATTGTGTCAGATTCTAGAACACTATCAAACAGTCCATATTGTTGAATCCTTTATCTTATCTTAGATAATAGAAGTCTTTTTGCTCCGAAGAATTGACTTCTTACAAGTTGATACATTTCAAGGTATGCCTTTTTTTTAGCTAAATCACCATTGAAAATTCTGGTCAACTAGTTAATCAAATGAGAGTCAAACACACAAATGTATAATGCAAATAAGATGAAGTCACCCTAATTAAAAATGATTATCAATAAACACAATTCAGATACAAGCACATAACTGATCGAAAACAAAAGGCTGAAAAATGAGTATGGAAAATTTTTCTTTTGTTAACAAAATGTAGGTAGAATGATACAAAGACTATCAATAAGAAGAAGGTGGTGGTGGTGGCGACGGTGGTCGAAACTGCAAATTCTGCTGCTGCGTTGTGGCAAACAACGGAAGAGATGCCGAAAAAGAAGAAAAAGTTGAGGCAAAGGAAGGATCGAAAGAACCAATTCTCGAGTTCTCGAGCAATATCTGATCCAGAGAAGAATCCCCATTCCCTTGCAAAGGAAACCGTGAGCTCTGAAGAGGTGGTGGAAGTGGAGTTACACGAGGAAGTGAAGGAAATGGATGAATTTGGGCATTTTCGGGGAAGTTGAGTTTGGCTCTGTTTCCGCGAAAACGGAGGGCAGCCTCATCGTAGGCACGGGCAGCAGCCTCCGCTGTCTCAAATGTGCCAAGCCAAACTCGAACAGCCTTATGCGGATCACGGATCTCCGCTGCCCATTTCCCCCATGGCCGTTGTCGAACTCCCCTGAATCTTCTTCGGTGTTCGGATTGATCTGTTTCAGCTATGATCGACGGAGATGGTAACTCCTCTTGTTTTGGCGCCAATTGTGCTCGTCTACTTTGCTCTGTTCAAAAATTTAAATTTTCCGTCAAAACTTTTTGATTCAATTACCAAAATAACATTGGAATGATACATGAGATCATAAAAATAAGTTAATCACCTGGTAAATTTGCAGATTGCCCCCCATAATTATTCAACCATTCAAACTCACCAAACCCTCGAGAAACCCTCCTCTCTCTCTCCTCAACATCCACCACCACCTCCCTCTCCCTCTTCAAATCACCATGACTCTCCTCTCCATTGCTCAGAACATGGGTTAGTGCAGACACCACGGCATTCATCTCCTCCTCCGACCCGAGTAGTCCCGGAAACATCAAGCCCGTTCCCGTGGTTGTTGTCCGGGCCGGCCCGGAGTACTCCTCGGTCTCACTGGAGTTTGCCACCTTGTTGTTGATGTAACACATGAAAATGTATGACAAATTGGAAGAGAAAGTCTCCTTCTGTACTTTTGCTTTTGTGTTCAACTCTTTTGAATTGAGAAGAGAAGGGGGGTTTATATAGAGAACGTGCGTGCACAACTGTGGCCGCCCAAAGAGCGGTGTCCACATCTTCATTGGGGGCCTGATTTGCAATTTTGGGATTGTGGAGGGGTGAGGCTGATTAATTGTGTTCACATTAACAGTTGACTCAAACTTAATTTTGGCTACCGGTAATGACGGCGAATGTCGATAATAACGCGGGGCTTAATTTTAAGGAAATTTAGTTTAAGACCTTCATTTGGTTTTGCATTTGTTACTTACAAAAATATTCAACCTTGTTGTACAATTAGTGCAAATAAACTTTTTGGAGATAATTTGACTTCTTCTCCGTGTTGTTTTATCTTAATATGCACCGACGTAAAACGAATAGCCTGATATTGCAATGCTAGCAGATCAGATCAGATTGATAGTTCTATATACGTATGTATTAAGATCGTACAAGTCAATGAATTGGATCTAAAACTATGTTTTCGCCGTTCATCTCTAATATTATAATTATTATAATTGAAGAAGGCCTTAGTTCATTTGTCAATCCGTCAACGCGTATTGCGCACAGACGTAATTAATATAAAAGAGCCTTCAGATTCGAGTCCTCACTACGTCAAATTTTTTATTTTAATTTTTTTTATTAGGATGTGCATTGTCCATGCATAACTAATATAAAAGAGGTCTTAGGTTCGAGGTCGGATTACGTCGAAATTTTTTACTTTCAAAAATATATCTTTATTAAGACGTGCATCGCACGTGTACATTACTAGTATATTAGATTTGAGTAGCACTCAAACCCTACTTAGTACATTTGAGTTTGATCACCGTCAGGAATGTATTTGAATTTTAGGGGCTCTAAGCAAGTTCTCAAATGAGATTTTTTGCAAGATGACAAAATAAAAATAATAATTATTTAAATGCAAATAAATTTGGAGTCTTGAAGAACAAACTATTTAAATAAAACAAATTTATATGTTTGCTTCAAAAAAAAATTTAATTGATAACATACGTATTTTACATAAAATGTCTCGTACCAAAAAAAAACTGGGACGCAAACTCTGAAGAATAAGCGGCAGTGATTTTATTATGAATTGTATGTTATGTGAGAGGATGAAAATGTTGAATGAGAGAATTAAAGAGAAATAGAACAACAAAATAAAATTATGTTCAAAACATACAAACAAACTCACGTTGAGTTTGTGTACATTAAGAGTAAATATGGAACTGACAGATTGAAATATGTATAATGCTATTTTGAATAATTTTAATGGATACATTTTTATTTTATCAAACACTCCTTATATATTTTTTCTTTTTGAAGGCAACCCTTATATCCTTGTTATCAACAAGTATAAAATTTAGAAGAAATGGAAAAGAAACAAAAAAAGCAAACATGTATATGCACTCGAAGATTATATTATCGCAAAGAGATAAAATTTGATATATTAAATAACAATGTCAGAATGAAGTGATGATAAATATATGCATATGAGAATACTAGTTAGAAACTTAAAATATTAAATAATTATATGAACTTGAAGATTTATTTACAAATTTATCATAAACAAGTAAATATAATTTATTATCATAGAACATTGAAAAAATACTAGAGAGGCATGCATGGGCAAAGTGAAAAATAATATTAAATTTATAAAATGGTAAAATTTATAAAATGGTAAAATAATATGTATAACTATGTGAAAAATAATTAGTTTAAAAAATAAAAAAAAATGATTGGAAAATTAATTAGCCCACACAGGTTTCAAACCTGTGATCTTCACATTATTAAGACGTCGCTCTAATCAGATGAGCTAATAGGCCAACTATAATTTCAAATTTTAGATTATACAGTGTATTCGTATCTGAAAACAATTACAAATATTTTTATTTTATATATTTTTTATAAATACTGAAAAAATATAGAGCCCTATAAATTGGGAACCAAAACAGTTGTCGGTACTTCTTGGACCCAGATTCGCCTCTAATCACCGTCAATTTCAGTGTAAAAGGATAGCTGGAAAACTAGAGAAAAAACACTAGAAAGTTACCTAATCTTAAAAAATATGGAGTGGTACTTCCACCATCAAGCTAAGATACACCATGTTTTTTTTGGAATAACGAGAAACACACCAAGGTTGGTGCATGAGTCCATTGACTTAGCAAAATTTTAGATTTAACTACAATATTCTTCAAATATTAAATTAACCTCTTTATAGTGAATCAATTTTGTGAGAACATAATGTTATTTAAGGAATAAAAAGGTCAACCTAATTAAGATAAGTATACGTATGAGAAGGAGAAACTCGTTTTGCTTTTTGCACCCCCATAAACAATATAAAATTGCCACACCTAATTCTTATATTCATTCTATAAAAAAAACAAGTTTATTTATTTAATTTTATTTGGGACATGTTAGTCGGCCCTGCATGTACATAATTGCCCCATCAAACAATGGCACATGCATTAATATATGAATATTTCTGATTTGCATGCTCAAAATCAAATTCGCTTTTTACTACTGCCAATTTTGAAGGAGTAATACAATTTCCTATTTAATACAAAATTATATATATATCTCTTATATTCTAATGGGAGAAGGTTTTAGTGTCATTTGTAAATCTACCAACACATGCAACACACGTGCATAACTATTATAAAGGAGGTCTTAGGTTCAAATTCAGACTATTTCTTAATTTTTACTTTAAAAAAATTATTTTTAATAAGATGTGCATCGCACGTGTAAATTACTAGTATATATATATATATATATAGAGAGAGAGAGAGAGAGAAAGAGAGAGAGAGAGAGAGAGAGAGTCCCGTATATAGGGTATGAGAATTTTTTTCTAATACAAAGTAATTATAATCACTTTGGTGAGGCCCTTATGGAAGATCTGCTCCGTCAATTATGTTTATCATATTAATAGATGTATGTGTAGAACAAGTCAAGTAATTTATAGGTCATTCACCAATGCATCATGTAGTTGAAAAATGAACGATTTCAACAGTTATACAAATCAAACCACAATTTGGACTCACATGACATAGTGAAATTTTTACGAGAGTCTAACCAAGTGAATATAATCACTTTGTATGAGAAAAATTTTCTATTATGTATGAGAAAAATTTTCTCATGCTTATATATATATGAAAAATTTTCTCATGCTTATATATATATATATTTTCTCATGCTTTTATATATATATATATATATATATATATAGACGCTCATGCTTATGCAAAGGAGGTTAATGTAATTTAAAGTGTTTGGAGGTCAAAAAGCAATGCACATGCTAAACTATTACCAGGGTTGGCCCTGAGTTCCTGAGGGCTCTATGCGAATTTTCGAAATGGGGTCCCTAATAGTATATATATATATTTTTTACGCATAAAATACGTGCCTATATTTACAAGGGAAGTTCAAATTTTGGGGCCCTTAAAATCGCGAAATCTCCATGGGCCAAAGGCGGCTGCCTTACTCGTCTCTACGGTAGGGCCGGCCCTAACTATTAAGGAAACGAGGTGGTCCAAAATTTAGACCGATTTGGTTATTATTATTATTATTATTGTTATTCTACGTAATAACTATAATACA